>WNGS01061674.1:10130639-10175345 GCA_020271785.1 Procambarus virginalis | reverse complement strand
TTACAAAAAGAATGTTGGATTTCTAGATAGAGCTAGTACATTGCTTGTACTAGCCTAAAGCAACTAATACACAAGCATTTCGGGCAAAATGTGAGAAAACACTTAAAACTAAGACTTGAAAACAATTAAGATCAAAAGAATCAATTGAAATGAAAAAAGGGGGAGAAAAAAGAATGATAATAATGACAATAATGACATGTTAAATGGAACAGCATAAATTGCAACAGAACAGCAGAAGTTATTTTAACTAAATAAACAGACAGATAAGTTTCCTTTTCTTTTTATATAGGTTTTGTACAGTTTATACATGGCAGATATCAGCAGTTATAAAAGTTGGTTAATAATATGTATTGTTTGAAAATAGCAAGACATAGGTTGACATTTAGGAGGTAAGGTAGTTTACATGGAGTTGATTAGTAGTACTGTACGTAGTTTTTCTCTTCAACTGGTTGAGAGAAGGGCATTCTTTGTCATCAATGGGAAGGTCGTACCACAATTTGGGTCCCTTGATTTCCAGAGCATTTCTGGTTTGGTTAAGTTGCACTCTTGAAATATCAAATAATATTTGTTTCTAGTGTGGTGCAGATGGGTTCTGTTACAACCTTCTAGGAAGTGTTTAAAGTCAGGATTGGCATTATAGTTCAGAGTTTTATATATATATATATATATATATATATATATATATATATATATATATATATATATATATATATATAATTATTATATATATATATATATATAGAGTACACTTGAAAGGATGTGCAGTGATTTATCTACATACATACATATACAGTATATACAACAACTAACATACTAACATGTATGTCACATAAAACATTCACCAGTATGCTTCTGCAGTCACTGCAGCAGCACTGCACCACACCCTAAGATTAGGTGTACAGTGCTCCTTTTGAGTTATCATATACAACACATTCATTCATGCCTTCCTTTACTGCATCCAGAGCACTGCTCACTCTCCGTCCACACCTCATCGCACTGCTCGTCTTCCTGGAAAATAATGTATGGTTTAACAAAACTTGTGATTCAGCTTGATTTTTCATATATGCTAATGATGCATTTTTCTTGACAGACTGTGTGTTATGGCGGCATCCACTACTATTACATAGTAAGGATCCCATCTCTTCTCCCTTAACCTCTCTTCCATCCTCCCAGCTTCAGGCTGAGGCCATTAAACTGTTTAAGGTTTGTTTTATAGCAGAAAAATTTATTGCTTTTAGTATTATAGTTAAGTTTCTAATGTTCTGTCAGTTCAACATATAATAATATTGATTTTATGGGCTGATAATTTAAATTTTGCATATTTTCTCAAAAGAATTTAAATGGAAAAGACCTGGAATCAGTTATTGAAATTTGAATGTGCAAATTAAGTATATTGCTAATATGTGTAGAATAAATGTCCATGCATAACCCTTATCGAAACAGGCATGTCAGCTGTACACCTCGGTTCTGATGGACTCGTCAGGTATAGACTATCATGTGGTACTATGTCAAAATGCGCTTCAGCAGTGCCTCACTTATCCTGAACTACAACCTGAACTTCTCAGTGCATTGATCAAACAGACATCGAAACATCTGCAAGCCAAACCAGGGGTCCAGGTAACCAAGACACTGAACAAAATCAAGCACTCCCGAGTAAGTGTGTCTGCTTTATGTTGCTATAGTCTGGTGGATCAGCAATTTGTTTGGCAAAAGCTGTAACAAGCTTAATTCATTTCATGAGATAAAGTGCCAAATTGTCTAGTATTTTGCTGGAGAATTTAGCATGACCAAAATAATAGCTATGGGAATTATTTTGCAACTTCATATATTAGTACAAATGTTTGAAACAATGAATTTGAACATGTAAGATAATGTTTTCATCTAAATTAACTACTAGATTAAAAGGAGACGTTTCCCTCAGCTATTTTGCTTACCCATCAGACTATGTCATCTCATTTAGAAATATATCACTTAAGAACTAATGGAATAATTTCTTTCCTACAGTACTTACATGCTTAAATTTATAATTTCTGGAGGAAAACAATTTTCAAAATAAGCAATGATAAATGAGATGGCATTTGCTTCTTAGTTACCATAAAGTTAGTTTGTTTTATTAAGTTGAGGCTGTGCTGCTTGTAATGTGCAATGCAACCTATCCACCACCCTCTAACAAAGCTTTGTGTCACATGTTGTACGGATTAAAATATTTTTGTCATTTCGGCCATGCACACCTGTATATAGTCATCGTGTCATGGCTTATTCCATTTGTTTCTTTTATTATTAATCCACCCATACAAGTTATAGCAAAAGAAAATGGTCTGTTTGCAAATATTACACCTAGATTTTTTTTTTAGCAGTGCATGGATTAGTCCACTTGCCTGATGTCTTGTGATATAGTAGATATACAGACATTATATGTATATAATATATATATACATATTATACACGTGTATACACATGTGTATAATATATATATATATATATATATATATATATATATATATATATATATATATATATATATACATATATATATATATATATATATATATATATATATATATATATATATATATACATATATATATATATATATATATATATATATATATATATATATATATACATATATATATATATATATATATATATATATATATACACACACACACAGTATATACATATATACACACACACAGCTTGTCAACAACAAAGATGGGCCACCACCACAGGGGAGGACAACACACCAACAAATGAATGATTCGAAAGATTCTCCGCACAAGATATAATGAAAGGAGGTAGTCAAAACGCTTGAAAAATAGTTTAAACCAAATGGGTAGAACACCTGGAGAGAAATGACATATCAGACAGACTATGGTTTTTGATCAGGAAGATCCTGTGTAACAAATTTACTTAATTTATATGCTAAGAGCCACAGAGATTTTATAGGAAAGAGATGCTTGGGTTGACTGTGTTTATTTGGACCTGTAAAATGCTTTCAACAGTCGCACATAAGAGCTTGTTCTGGAAACAAACATACTGGAGAAATAACAGGGAGGCTTCTAACATGGATGAAATATTTTCTGACAGAAAAATGAGAGCGATAATCAGAGGCAATGTATCAAACTGGAGAAATGTCACTAGCAGTGTACCGCAGGGTTCAGTTCTTGTACTGATGATGTTCATTGTCTACATAAATGATCTACCAGAAAGAATACAGAATTATATGAACATGTTTGCTGGGGGTAAGATAATAGATGATGATGCTAAGATAATAGGGAAGATAAGAAACTTTGATGATTGCCATGCCCTTCAAGAAGACCTGGACAAACTAAGTATATGGAGTACCACTTTGCAAATGAAATTTAATGTGAATAAATGCCATGTTATAGAATGTGAAATGGGAGAAAATAGACCACACCTAATGTACATGTTATATGGAAAGGCATTAAAGAACTCTTTAGAAAGAGATCTAGGTGTGGTTCTGGATAGAAGACTGTTACCAGAGGACCACATAAAGGTCAGTGTCCAAGGAGCATATTCTAAGCTTTCCAACTTCAGAATCACTTAAAAAAATGAATGGTAAAATATTAAAGAAATTGTTCTTGACTCGAGAAGCCAAATTGGAATATGCAGCAGTTCTGTGGTGCCTCTCCCTCAAAAAGCACATCATTTAACTTGAAAAGATGCAAGCACATCCTACTAAATGGCTTCTGCAAGTGAAAAACAAGAGCTACAAAGAGAGGCTAGAGGTATTAAATATGCTAAAGCTAGAAGATATAAGGAAAAGAAGCTATATAATCACTCTATACAAGATGATAATACGAATTGATAATGAGGCAAAGAGGAATTTTTGAATTGTAGATTCAAGCTAACGAAAGAAAGGTGCTGAAAAAATATAAGAATGTTCTCTTTTTTTCAAACAGTGTGGTAAACGGTTGGAATAAGGCAATGGATGCCATGACAATCGGTAATTTTAAAGTCACATGACAGAGTTCCTGGAAGACAACACGAGTGTAGTTCTCATCCTGTGACAACACTTGGGTAATTACATATACATACCCATACGAACACACATCCTGTATATGAATGAATTTTAAATATTTAGTTTTAATTTAAATTTTCTTTTTGGCACCATGTATCAGACACACGACACATGAGCCATTGTGACCATTTCGCATCAGTGACAAGTAAACAATGAGTTCATTCTGCATCCTTTCTTGTACAGTATATTAAGGCCTTAATCATCAGATTGTCTTTCATAGCAGCAAAGTAGGAAGGCGATTGGTTCTTCACCCTGTAAGCAGGTATGATTGTGTGAAAATAAAATTCCTAAGGGCTTCATTTTAAGATTGTTTTTTTACATTTATATATGAGAAAGGATGTTAAATAACAAGTCCACTTCCTGGTTTTTGGTATTGATGATGCTATTATTTATTCAAATATTAAAAGGTGTTTTAAGCATTGATGCTTTAATGTTAATGAAATGATTAGTAGTTCTCTTAAAGTCTGTTTTATCTACAGTAGTTACTCTTGTTATTTTCTTGAACTGTTAGTGATTTCAAAATGATATTTTGCTTAGTTTCTTGACAAAAATATTCTATGATTATAAGTTGAATCTTGAATATGAATGAAATCACAGTATTTCATGTTGTGATTTTTTTACATGATTTGATAATGAAGTTAATACAATTGCCTTATTTATGACAATTGGTAATGAAATTGATACAGTTGGTTTGCACCTGATTGACAGTGACGTTAATACAGTTCGTTTGTATACAATGATTGATAATGAAAACTAAACAACACACCAGAAGATGAGGAAACGACGATGTTTCGTGATAATGGTCCAAGACAGACCGAAATGTCGTTATCTCATCTTCTGGTGTGTGGGTTAGTTCTCCTGGAGCCGGTCGGCCGAGCGGACAGCACGCTGGATTTGTGATCCTGTGGTCCTGGGTTCGATCCCAGGCGCCGGCGAGAAACAATGGGCAGAGTTTCTTTCACCCTATGCCCCTGTTACCTAGCAGTAAAATAGGTACCTGGGTGTTAGTCAGCTGTCACGGGCTGCTTCCTGGGGGTGGAGGTCTGGTCGAGGACCGGGCCGTGGGGACACTAAAAGCCCCGAAATCATCTCAAGATAACCTCAAGATAACCTCCTATCTTCAAGCCACGTTATTGTGACTCATCATCTGCATATTGATAATGAAGTCAATACAATTGACTCATATATGAGGATTAATAATGAAATTAACCACGTGATATAACTACTGTACTATATAAAAGGTGTAACTTAAAAGGCAATTTTATTTTCTTGGAGGGTTCCTGTGGTTTCTCCTTGGTGCTTTCTACCTGGCAAGCTTCACCCAATCCACACCAGGCCCTTGCAAGTCATGAATAAACTTACTGGGAACCATAGGCCAAAACCTGATGAAATCTAAAGAGGTGTAAGAAATAAGGGAACATAAGTCACTAATCAAGAAAAGGCCACCATAAAAAGGGGAAG
Organism: Procambarus virginalis; assembly: GCA_020271785.1. Classification (NCBI taxonomy): domain Eukaryota; kingdom Metazoa; phylum Arthropoda; class Malacostraca; order Decapoda; family Cambaridae; genus Procambarus; species Procambarus virginalis. The sequence continues at coordinate 10,169,839 of WNGS01061674.1, read as the reverse complement.
GTCAAAACAGACTACAGCAAAGTAGTCTGTTTGTAAAAAATCCAGCGTTGAATGTAATGAAACGCCATTTTCTGGGTGAGTCCCGGAGCTATCCCAGGCTGATATGCTAATGTCAGACTTTGGCATCAGTCATGTGTATGGAGTTCTTAGGCCTACTGGGGACCACGGCCAGAACCAGGCCCTCTCAGAGAGGCAAGGGGAGCAATGGCCTATAGAAACCCTCGTGTGGTTGGAAGCATTCTATGTCTGCCATCGACCGGATCAGGCACCCAGAAAGGTAAGCGCCCCAAAACAAACTCCTATTCTGGTTAAAATTGCTACCAAAAGCCGAACTAGTGGAAAGAACTCCCCAACACAAAACGAGCAAACTAGTATGACGTCACACGTCGCCGCGCCGCTGTCTGCGGACCCCCCCTCCCCGGGAGGGGGAAGGGGTGAGCCCCAGACCCTTCACGCCGGCTATCCACACCTCAGTTCTGAGGCTGGATGTCAAAAACACGAAAAACCGCCAACCGGAGGGAGGGAGGGATGCCGGGGAGCCTCCGGGTCTCACCCAGAAAATGGCGTTTTATTACATTCAACGCTGGTTTTCTGGGGGGAGCCCCGTCGGCTCCCCGGAGCTAACTACCCACAGACGGAAAAAGAGGGACTTACCTGGGAGGCTGTCGTCGCTCATGCCTCAACTCGAAGTCGAGACAACTGGCTGCAACCGCCGACCCAAAGCAACAGAGCTCCCAGAACCCCATCAACCAGGTATCAACCAGGTAACAGGCCCGACTGGGCCAGGGACATTCACGAGGTAACGAGCAGCCAGAACCCTGTTTGACCGCCAAAAACCCCACGCCCGAATATCAGACCAAGACATATTTCCAAAGACGGCAGCAAGAGCCGCGAACTTACGGACGTCATGAGCACGGGGATAGACCACAGGCTGGCTGGATTTGATAACCCTGCGGACGACCTGGGAGACCCAAACCCGCGAACAGGGAAGAAGGGAAACCGGATCAACCCAAAGTGCGTCCCCGGACACAGAAGCCATGGCACCCAAATAACGGCGAAGCGCAACAACCGTGGAAGGGCAAAGACCAGTGGAATAATAGGGCAGAACCCCCCACAAGGCAAAAACAAAAAGAAAAACAAAACTCCGCAAGAAGACAGCGAACCCCAAGGAACAGAGCCGGCCGCTATGTCGGGAATACAAAGCTGCGCAGCACCCTGTGGCCCTACCAGTGCAAACTGCCTCTTACCCGCAGGTAACAAGGAACAGAACACCCAAGAGCCCAACAGGTGGCCGAAAAACCGAACAGTAGAACGGACCAACAGAGGCAGGTCCCAAGGAGCCTATGGAAGGCGGCCCCAAGCCCCAAGGGCAGTACTTACAGGGCACCTAGGGAAGGCAGCCCTAGGTGCATGCAGCCCGAGTACTGAAGATAACTCCTGGCTCTCACACCCACAGAAAACAAACACCACACACGAAGCACAGTGCTGTAGCGACACTGGAGCCAGAGCACACAACCTTTGCCTATAGCATCAGCCTCAAGAACTGAGGTGTGGGTAGCCGGCGTGAAGGGTCTGTTGCTCCACCTTCCCGCTCCCGGGGAGGGGGGCGCTGCGCAGACAGCGGCATGGCAACGTGTGACGTCATGCCAGTTTGCTCGTTTTCTGTTGGGGAGTTCTATCCACTACTTCGGCTTTTGGTAGCAATTTTAACCAGAATAGGAGTTTGTTTTGGGGCACTTACCTTTCTGGGTGCCTGATCTGGTCGATGGCAGACATAGAATGCTTCCAACCACATGGGGGGTTTCTATAGGCCATTGCTCTCCTTGCCTCTCTGAGGGGGCCCGGTTCTGGCCGTGGTCCCCGGTAGGCCTAAGAACTCCATACACATGACTGATGTCAAAGTCTGACATTAGCATATCAGCCTGGGATAGCTCTGGGGAGCCGACGGGGCTCCCCCCAGAAAAAGTTTCTTTGGTGGGCTTGGAGGTCTGTCTGAGAGCCTGTCTTCCTGTTGGAAGGAGCCTTGCCTTTGGCATTGCATGGGTATTAGATACTCTGGGAGGCCTTTTGGATGGGGAGCAGTCTGATTTTTGTTAAAGGGATGCATAGGTAGTTCACGTTGTAATTTTAGAGTTCACTGCTTCACTCTAAACGACTGCTTTTTCCTAAGGGTCGTTTTCAGTACGAGTGATATTTAGCAAGAGGCTTTTGTCCCAACTGTTTCTGCTTAGTCTATCCTTTGGGATCGAAATGAGACAGGACAGAGTGAAATCGAAACTATGAATTCAACAGAACACATCACTTGATTTATATCAGCAGTAAGGGCCCAAGACTTTTCAACACTAAACATAAGGGGCATAACTGGCTGACCTCTCAGTGTTCAAGAGAAAACTTGATAAAAACCTAATCAACCAGGCTATAACTCATATGTCAGACTGCAAGAAGCTGTGTCTTAACAGCCTGGTTGACCAACCACCATCAAGGAGGCCAGGTTAGGGACTGGACCATGGGAACAATGACTCTCAGAACCCCACTTTTGGGTTTGGGGGTGTTAGGTCAAGTGTTTTCCTCAGCTTTGTGCGGTCATTGCAATGTGGTTAGACATGGGAAAGGTTGACTTAACCCTCATCTCTTTGATGGGTGTCCCAGTTGTTCCTAGTCCCCAGTTGGGATTCAGCAAACCTATTGTATATTCTCGACCTATTGGGACTTAACAGCCTCATTTCTAGTCCAACCTTCCACATGACCAATTTATCTCGGGGTTTGTCTGCTATCACACGCAGGTTCCTAAATAGTGTTCCTGGACTTCAAGAATGTGTATTGGCATTAATCTGAGGTTACCGGACAGACTTGGATTTGTTGTGGGGTGTAATACTTATTGTTTCAAAGTTCTGCCCTTTGGGTTGAATGTGGCTCCTTCCATCCTTACCAGGTTAGCACGAGTAGTTGTGACCACTGCACAGTACTGCTACACAGTAAATGGCTTACTGTTATGACTTGCTGGTTTGGACCCCCAGGAAGTCTGCATGTCAGCTGGTCAGGAATCTGGTTCTTTCCCAGCCTGCCTGGTTCAGGCTCTTGGTGAGTTGCGAGAAGTTCCAGTTGGTTCCATCCCAGTTTTGGACCAGGGTGGACCTGGTTTGGGATTCCTGGTCATCATCTCTTTACCTCCCTTCTGCAGCTGTAATATGTCTGCAGTGGCATCTCAGCCTGGTGCTGGAACAGTCCTGGGTGTCTCATTGGTTGGTTGATTGGTTGTGCTCGAACCTGAACTTTGACCGCTTGGTTTATCTCTGGGTTGGGGCTTCACGTCCAGCACTCGCCAGGCCTCCCTGAGTCTGTGGTTGGGCTTGCTTTGTCAGACGCACAGCCCAGTGCATGAGTTAGCAGCTGGGTGGGAGGTCCTTCAGAGTATTCATCTTCTTCTGGGCTCTGTTCTCCAGGTCCATTCCAACTGCTCCCTGGTGGTTCATTCAGTGAACTGTGAAGGGGTTTCTCCAGTCCTTTTCACTTTAGAGCTGGATTCTTTGTATAGCTCTGCTTCTGGTTTCTCAGGTAAGGTAGGTGGTGTCAGTTGTGGAAGTTGTTGTCAGGGAAGACAGGTGGTGGAGTGAAGGTACATGGCCAGCACAAGGTTGGTCTGGACTCGATGATCAGTTGACTGGCATCACATGATTAGCACAGCTTCTGACTTGATGCTCCTCTCCCTTCACACTCACCAGTTGAGATAATTAAACTATTTTGCTTGTTTGTAACTCATCATATTTCATAGTCAAAATGAATTCTTAATAAATGGTGGTGTCAGTGGTGGGGGGGCAGGGAGACACAGGACCAAGGTAGTTTCTACCCAGTCAACATATGTAATCATTAATACTGTACTTCATTACTCTAGGTATTCCTTATTCATATTAACAAACTGTTTTCTATTTAATTTTATTATTATTTGATGTATGTATCTGAGTATGTCGTTGTTGATATGAAACAGATAATATATTCCATGATACTGAAAGCCTGTAGCAAGGCTAGGATGGGTGGGTAATACACACTCAAACTAGCAGTGTATGCCTGGCATTGCCTGCCCTACCCTTACCCTGCCTTGCCTTGCCCTGCCCTGCCCTGCCCTGCCTTGCCCTGCCCTGCCTTGCCCTGCCTGCCTTGCCCTGCCTGCCTGCCCTGCCCTGCCTGCCTTGCCCTGCCCTGCCTGCCTGCCTTGCCCTGCCTGCCTTGCCCTGCCTGCCTTGCCCTGCCTGCCTTGCCCTGCCTGCCTGCCTGCCTGAATGCCTGCCTGCCTGCCTGAATACCCGTCTTCCTGTCCACCCACCACCTTCCCCTGACCAGTCAACATTCTCGGCCAGTCACCTTCCCCTGCCTGCTACACACCCCTGCCTGTTACACACCCTTGCCTGCCAATGCCCCCCTACTGCCACCCCCCTTCCTTGCCAGTTTGCTGAGAAAATTTGATCATTTCACTTCTTTGGATTCAATATATGTAATTTCTGGGGGGGAGCCCCTCGTGGCTCCCTGAAGCTACTATACTAATATAGTGCCAGACTACACGGTGCCATCAGTCGCGGAGTTCTTATTGGCCTACCAGGGACCATGAGGTAGAACCTGGCCCCCCCTTCAGATAGGCACAGGGAGCAGTGGCACTATGAAAAATTTTATGTAAATTTATTCATGTCTGCCACCACCAAGGGAACGCGCCCAGAAAGTAAGCGAAACAGAACGCATCACTGCTTTGTTAGAAATCAGAATTCTCAAAACATCCAAAAGAACAGCCCGGACCAGCCAGGCTGTGGTCGGTATGTGGCCCTGCGGGCCGCTCCGAGCAACAGCCTGGTGGACCAAGCTCTCACAAGTCGAGCCTGGCCTCGGGCCGGGCTTGGGGAGTAGAAGAACTCCCAGAACCCCATCAACCAGGTATCAACCAGAACTCTTCCACCCCCCCCCCAATAATTATACAAACAATAGAAAATTTGTGAAACTAGTGTGAGCTAGTTTGCCCTATCTCCCCCCCCCCTCCTTGTTTTGGGGGAGGAGGGAGGCAGACTGGGTCAGCTGGCTGCTTCGCCACTAGTTCTTATGCTGAGGCGTCCTGTGCCTAGTCGCTCTCTCAGTTCGCTCTAGCTCCAGTCTCCTCTCTTCGGCAAAGTGGTATTTTGCCTTTGCAGCTTTTCCTGTGCATGATTGTGCAGGATCTTCCCTGGAGTGTTTGGAATCCACTCCCTTATGGGGTCTCCTCGCTTTTGGTGACCCTCGCCTTCAGGTTGTCTTGGGACTGTTTGTCTTTCCTCAGATCAGGAATGATTTTCGGTTGGTGGGGTGTACTGTTGTTTGTGTGACCTTGCTGGTGCACCAAGGTATTCCTTCCAGCTTATATACTGCACCTGATTTCCTCATTATCCAAGAGCTTTTCATTCTTTTGTGCCGCATTCCATTTTGAGGATTAATCAGCTCTTGACCTTATTAGGTTTTACCAGTGTCAGAGCGCAGGTATTCCCCCCTTTTGGTTCTCTTGCCCTTTCCGTTGGAGTAGTGCATCCAGGGTGCCTATACAATTATATAGGGTATACCAGCTTTGGTAGTTCCCAGTGCCAGGTAATACCTGCAGGGAACATTTACCCCCTGCAGACCCTGGAAAAGCCCTGCGGGTTCGGTGGTACTATGGTTACTTATACCGAGCCCGCTCTCGCTTCACGTGAAGGTGGTGGTACCTGTTGGGTTGGCGACACCTTTGAACCCGAGACATGTGGGAGTGTTCCCCGCACATTGCTCTCCTGACCCACCCACCCTCCTGATGATGATCAAGGATATCTGGCAGCAACCACTTTGCATTTACAATTTCTGTGTTGCAGCAGTCCCAGGTGTGAGCCCGGTTGGATGCCCCCTATTTGTCCTGCTTAGTGTTTAGAGACTTGGATTTGGAGGTGTTGGTTAACTCATCTGTGTTTCTGTCCACACCTCCCCCTCTTCCTTCCCGGGTGGGTGTGGTTTGCCCTTCTTACACCATGCTTCAAGTCCCGAAGTGTCTGAGGGTTTCAGGGTCAGGGTCAGGGGCAGGGTTTAGCTCAGGATGTGGCTTGGGCAGATTTGGGGTTTGTCCCTTCCTTCTTGGCCCCAGAGGTAGTTGAGCCTTCTGCTCCTGCTGAGGCTTTGGGTCTTTCCAGCTGCCCCAACCCTCTTTTGAGCCTATCCCTTGGACTCCGCTTTTCTATCCCGGACTGTGTGTGTGTGTGTGATGCCTCTGCTCCTGCTCCATGGTTCTTTTCTGCGGTTCCCGGAGCTTCAGAGTTCTAGTTGGGTCCTTGGTTCCCGTTCGACCCTTTGTGGGCTCTGGTGCCTTCAACGAGAGGTCTTTTGTTGCAGGGGGTGGGGGTTTTCCTATGCGCCTTCCCTGTATGAGCTCATTTTGGGTGTGGAGTCCCCCCTCCCCCATGGTTCACTTCTGAGTACCTTTATTTCCGTTTCTTTGTTCTTCGAAGAAATAAAACGAAGAACGAAAGTTCTTCGGTTTCATGCTTCTGTAGGTTTCCTACCTCTGGTCTTCCCCTGGTGGCAGCTTGGGATGCCCTTTGTGCATACCTGATATGTGATCCAAATTATACCACAGTGATACACCCAGCCTCTTTTCAGTTTGGTTTTGGTGTTCCAGTCATCCTGGCTGGCAGACTCCTTTGTTTAACTTTGGTGCATGGCACAGTTTCTGTCGTTCCCGCATGCTTGAGTGGCGGGAGGTGTCTCCTATGTTCCAGTTATTTCTGGGAGGCTTTTGGAGCTGCTCAATGCATGCCATTTTACTCCTGCTCTCTCATGTGATGTAGGCCTCATGCAACTGCATGCTCAGCTCCCTCAGTTGTCAGCTACATTGGTTGTGGACGACTTTAGCACCTGCTCGCACTTGGGTTCTGCAATGCACATCTTGAGCCTCCTGGGGCTTGCATTGTAATTGGCTCTCAGAGGATGTTTAGGTACTCGGAGAGGTTCCTCTTATGGGAGTTTTGGTCCCCTGCTGCTTGTGGAGGGGAAGGTGGAGTGAACTAGCTCATAGTTGTTTCATATATTTTCAGTTGTTTGTTTACATTGTTGGGAGAGTTCTGTTGGTAATTTTGTGGCTGTGGGCTTGTTTCTAATCAAGCAGTAGTCATAAGCAATCAAGCGGGTGCCATAGGCACAATCAGAGAACACTGTATAAACATCAGAGGTCCGCGGTTGTTCAACGTCCTCCCAGCAAGCATAAGAAATATTGCCGGAACAACCGTGGACATCTTCAAGAGGAACTAGATTTATTCCTACAAGGAGTTCCGGACCAGCCGGGCTGTGGTGGGTATGTGGGCCTGCGGGCCGCTCCAAGCAACAGCCTAGTGGACCAAACTCTCACAAGTCAAGCCTGGCCTCGGGCCGGCTTGGGGAGTAGAAGAACTCCCAGAACCCCATCAACCAGGTAATCAACCAGTCCTCTCTTGTTTTACCAACTTTCTGGGTGTCTTCCCTTGGTGGTAGTAGACAGGAATAATTTAACATAAAAGGCTTTCATAGTGCCACCACACTCTTCACCTCTCTGAGGGGGGCCAGGTTCTGGCTTATGGTCTCCGGTAAATCAATAGGAACTCCGCAACTGATGGCACTGTAATAGCTTCAGGGAGCTATTGGGGCTCACCCAAAATTGGAGTTTTATGTTCAACGCTGTTTTTTTTATGCACCACAACAAACCACCAAGCAATTTGGGTGGGTGTCATAATCTTGTAATCCAAGTACAGCATTGCACCACACACTAGTCAGTTGCCATTGAACTCTGGCACAGCAAAATATGTCACAATATACAACACACATTGCTAACTCTAGCCAAAACACTGCTGCTGTTATTAGAATCCTGGTCACTTATTCCTGAATATGAATATTTTCTGCAAGTTTAATTTCTAAAGGAACATGAGGCCCCATTTCACGATGCATAGACCTATTAAACTGTGGCTGTGTGGTGTAGATGTCTGCCTCATACTTTGCACATCGTAACCACCATTGGGTTCACTGGTATCTGAACCTTGTACATAGTTTTCATCACAGTCAGAATATTCTATGACACTATCATTGCTACATAATCATATTTGCTTATTTAATCTTTATTAAGTGATGCTGTGAGCATGAGCTGCATGACAGTGCTGTGGGTGCTGCTGCATGTGCTACTCCTGGTCTTTTTCAGTACTGAAGCCCCTCACACCCAAGAGTGGTGCCCACTATTTTTTCCAAGATGGCATCTATTTACTGGAGGCCTGTGTATCCGAGGGTTTTTTAAATATTGTGTAATACAGTACTTTAAAACATCCCTAATTGTGTCACACAACTTATGGGTACCAGTATATGCAGAGAACATCCCCTCATTGTATTTCGTAGTGGAAGGGCTAAGTAGTTAGCCAAGGTGCAGCTTTGCAGTTTTTGTGTTACTGTAACTGGTTGTGTATGGAATGGCATTTCTGTTTACATTCTGGCTGAATTGAATATTCTCCAGTATCACCCCCAGCACCAATAGGAGCCAGTAGAGACAGTTTGAAAGGTTTCCTGTCAGACTAATGTGGAATGTCAACCTGTCCAGACTGCAGCAAATCGTGGCTAGAGGCGAGTCAGGTCTTGACTTAAATAGCAACCAAATGTACTGGCAGAAAATTGTTTATCATATGTAGTATACTCAAACGTTTGATTTTTAATAATTCCACTTAGTTAAATGGAATTAACGTTTGACTTGCTCTAGACCATCAATATCGTGTCTTTATTTGCAAACTACCGTACAGTATATGCCGGCGTAAAAGACGCACCCTTGTATAGGATACACCTCTATTTTACAAGGATATTTTGTGGAAAAAACTATTTTAGTATGTTTCATCATACATTTATTGGAAGATATTTTAAAGAGGATTTTGTACCCAAACTCTTACCTCCTCTAAGATCAGCTGTATAGTTGTTTATATTTTGGGCAAGAGAATTGCCATACAGGATGTGAAACTAGTATTTCTGGCTGTGATGTTTTGTGTTGCCGCATCAGGTCACCAGGGTGGTGCATCCAGTGGTGGCGCACCATCACAGCGCTCTGAGTTTGTTGTCATTCACTCATTACAAATGGCTGACAGGTGGATGAAAGTTTAACATTCCTTTCAAATTTCTAGGCACATTTCTCATTTAGATAATTAATATCTTAAAACGTAACACAGTCGTTAAATAATGTATGACATACATCAAGTGTGGGTTATGTATGCTGGGTAAGGTGGTGAGATGATGTGAGCTTCCTTCATAACTGCCGACGTATCGTAAGCAATTTTTCGTAAGTTTGTGAAAACAGAAAAGAAAAACAGACGAGTGAAAACTCGGCTTGTTTTCAATATTTCATTATTAGTAATGCAATTTACTGTAATAATTTGGCTTGTTTTCAACATTTTATTATTAGCATCGATTTTTGTGCCCTGCGAACTTACCCTGTATGCTCATCCGGCTCCCTAGCTTACGGCTATCGGTCTCACATCCGTAATACAGCTGCATTATACTCAGGGCAATTTTTTGACACTTAAAAAAAAAAAAAAGCGTCGTAAACGCCGGCAAATACAGTATGTCAAATTACTTTCTCAGTACCCAGTACAAAGTTAGATTTATTGGCAATTTTAGTTGGTTATGAATTAATAAAATTTCTCTATATAGTGGATGACAGAATTGCTGTACAGCACTTATTCACAAGAAGATGAATCAATATTGAGTTGCATCAGTTATAAAACAGATAATTAACATAAATATATAATTTTATTGACAAAAGCATATCCTGATTTCTCAATAAATATTATGTATGGGCTTTTATTATGCCCTTTTTTAAAATATACTTTGTATATCAATTTTAATGTATCTCACGTACATTTTTTTTTCTTCCCAGAACTTGCTTCTTTGTGCCACACAGTCACTATTCTTGTGCGATTCTTCGGGGGCACAGAAGGCCTCGCCAACCTTAGGAAGTGGCCAGCCTCTCCCAGCCGACCCAAAAATCAATCCGCCTTCTTTTACATTTATCCAGGGTTGGCAGTTCCTTGCCCTGGCAGTCTCATTGTTTGTGCCTAAAAATAGCAAGCTTTTGTGGTATCTCAAACTCCATCTGGAGAGAAATGCTGATACAAAGTAAGTGTGTGTGGTGAAAAATGATAAGGGGAAGAATATTTTCCACTTTACTGTTATAGTGATGAATAAATAATGCACATGTTTACTATTTCCAGTGTTAAAATAAAACACACTTATTAGTTTTGTTCCTAGGCTTCCTTTTTTTCACTATTAAAAATGCTCTCTTAACTTTGTAGAATTTGTTCTGAAAGTTGATGTAAAATGCAGTTTTCTTTAACAGAACTGAGGTAGGAAAGTATGCTGCATATTGCCAACGAGCGCTTGAAAGAACCTTAGAACATGGAGGCAGAGAGGCTAAGCCATCTCGGATGGAAGTCCTTTCTATTTTACTTAAGAATCCGTATCACCACTCTCTACCCCATGCTATTCCCGTCCACTTCATCAATGGAACCTATCAGGTAAGATAAAGAAGAATACTGTATATTTCTGTCTAGGGAATATTTAATACAATATATTGTATCAAGAAGTCAATATTTTTACTTCTTGAATATACCAAACAAATTTACTTTTGGTTGAATCTTATACATGACTTGAATAATTCTTTGAAGTTTTGCTTAACACTCAACATATCCACATTACCTTGAATACACTTATGAAGCTGTTTGATAAAATTGTTCTTAGCTATTGAACAGATGACAGGTGATAGTCACCAACTCACATTCTTGCTTCAACATGCTTCCCTCCACAAGCATGTAATCATTTACTTTTTTTTTCTTATTCAGCCTGTGTGTGTATATATTTACCTATCAGTGTCTATGGGAGAGTGAGTTCTAGCGCTTTATACCTTGCCTGTTAGCCTTGTACCTACTGCATTTCAACTACTTTCAAATTCTCTTTTCAGGCGATGAGTCACAATAACGTGGCTAAAGTATGTTGACCAGACCACAAACTAGAAGGTGAAGGGACGACGACGTTTCGGTCCGTCCTAGACCATTCTCAAGATCGACTTGAGAATGGTCCAGGACGGACCGAAACATCGTCGTTTCTTCACCTTCTAGTGTGGTCTGGTCAACAAATTCTCTGTTGAATTGGGCCTTAAAGTTGTGGATGGAGGTTGCTTCTACAACTACCCCTTTTAGAGGATTCCACTTGATAATACCCCTGCAGGATACGAGTACTTTCTTACATTCCTTCTGTTTGTTTTCACTTGAAAACACAAATGAGCCTTCAGCTTGAGAGAGTCCTGCTTTCTCTCTCTCTCTCTCAATCTGAAGAGGCTATTCTTGTCCACCTAATCTATTCCATGTAGTATCTTGCAAGTTGTGATCATATCCCCTGTTCCTTCGATGCTCTTGGGTTGTGAGATTTAGTTCGGGAGCCTGTGTCTGTAGCTTAACCCCTCATAGCTCTGGCACCAATCTAATTGCAAACTTTTGTGCTTTTTCCAGTTTTGGCTTAATGCTTCACAAGATGTGGATTATATACAGCAATGCATATTCCAGTATTAATCAAACAAATGTTGAGTAGATTACCTTGAAGGATTTTTTATTCAGGTTTCTAAATGATGTTCTTATATTTGCCTCGATATGATATACTGCCAATGTTATCCTTTTCGTGTGTGCCTCCGGCATGGATGTTGGAGTTAAATCCACTCCCACATCCTTCTCTTTCCAAGTCCTGTAGCAGTTTTCTCCTAATGGTGTAGATGCCTTTTAGTCTACTCTTTCCCTTTCCAATCTTCATTGTTTTATTGTTATCGGTTACCCAAATATCTATTAAAGTCAAGAACATGAACTTGAATTTATTACTGTTCCTCATTCCATATAACCCTTTAACTTGAATCCCTATTTGAGTTAAAAGTTCAAGAAATGTAAAAAACTAAAACGAGTTCATCTGAATCTCTTGGACATTCAGATTACCGGAATCAAAATTACTATACTGAGCACTTGCAGTACAGTACTGATAAAATTGAAATTCTTTGTACCAAAATACTTGAAACCAGTTACCTTCTTGAATAGCAATTTTCCTGATCCAAGGCAGACCCTTCCCTAATGGTGTCCCTTCCCTTTCATGAACTATTCATGAAAGGATGACTATGTATGAATGACTTTGTATGACGTGGGTGTGGATCACTAATTCCTCTGAGCTTCAGTAGTTGTCAGGGAAAGTCGAAAACTCCAGTTTGGCAGCAGGATGCTGCTTCTGGAAACCTTCTTCTTTAAGACTACTTATAGTCCAGTCGATGGAGCTTTGGCCTCACGCATGTGGGGTCCACAGTTCGAGACCCATACAGCCCAGGTGAATAGAACTAAATATACAGGGGGCCTGACAGCTGAGTGGACAGCGCTTTGGATTCGTAGTCCTGAGGTTCCAGGTTCGATCCCCAGTGGAGTCAGAAACAAAATAAGCAGTTTCCTTCTCCCCTGATGCATCTGTTCACCTAGCAGTAAATAGGTACCTAGGAGTCAGACAGCTGCTATGGCCTGCTTCCTGGGGATGTGTAACAAACAGGATGCCTGGTCGATGACCAGGCCAAGGGGACGCTAAGCTCCAAGATTATCTCAAGTTAACCTCAAGATGACGAAGCTGTGACGGAGAATGGTGTGACAGCGTGGTGACCCTTGTGTTATGCCATATGTTGATGAATATCAGTGGTGTCAAAGAATCCGCGTGAGCATTTATCACTGAACCACAGGTGGAGTTAGATTGGCTTTCTGTGGTTCTGACTTGAATTCCTCTTCACCTGACCCTTTTGCCATACCCTGGTTGTTTGTGATGGGAAACTGCTTTGCTCCAGGAATGTCTTGGGAACATGTGTTAATGTAATTACAGGTGTCATTAGTGGCAAATAGGTTTGTGGATATCATGTGGGATTAATTTGAATCTTTAATTGATTGAAATAGAATTTGAGAATTTGGAATATCCGAGAGGATAATTTAAATAGATGGCACATTATCTCTAATGTGGTGTGCTACAAAGTATAGTTAGAAAATTAAATTCACTTAAATATATATTAAAAATAAATCTCAAAGAGAATGTGAAAGTCGTATCTTGGTCAGATGACATGTCATATTTTGGCGTGTAGCATTTTATTTTTAATAGGAATATTTCACTATACAGCACTGTATAGATATTTTATCAGGATGTCCTAGCTCACAAATATTTTGTTTAAATGGAAATTTATTATACAATTCATTTTGAATGTATTACAGTACTATTAATTGCCCTTTGGTTGTAATTTACGAGGTGTAATTACAACCAAATGGCAATTATTGTAATAATTGCCCTTTGGTTGTGTATATAAAGTTCAGAATACAGTACAGTACTGTAGTTTAATATCCAAGTGGTTAAAATATACAGACTGTTACATGCACCAGCATTACAATACTGTATTACAGTAGAATGTAAAACCATACATAGGTGTGTGTGATAGTTTCAAGATTTCTCATTAAAAAGTGCTTCTTTTAGCCTCTTCATAATTAGATACATTACAGTAATTACTGTTATTTGATACAAAATAGTGAACTGTTAACATCCAATAAATTTGTTCACAGGTCATTGGCTTTGATGGCTCAACAACCATTGATGAATTCCTCTCATCACTAAATCAAGAAATTGGTTGTCGTGATGTTCACCAGTCTGGATTTGCTCTTTTCTCTGATGATCCGATAGAAAAGGATTTGGAGCATTGCTTGAATCGTAATGCAAAGGTTTGTAAATTATTGTATCTAAATTTCCCCCCCCCTCCCCCCCCCCAAAAAAAGTCATCCAATCAACTAATTTGTTTCATTATATTGGTTGTCAATTTATATACCAATTTTTATGAAGTAAAGTACTGTATTGTACTTGTTTTCTGGAGGGGCTGAACAGTGAAGTTAGCTGCATTGAGATAGCTCCAAACACATGAGTCACATCAGCCCTAGGAATCCTGAATAGCCTACCAAAGGCCATAGCCAGAACCTGGCTTCTTTCCATCCCCAGAACAGAGGTGCAGGGAGCAGTGGATTTTTGCAATCACTCTCACAAAGGAAACTGACAACTGCAAGGCTCACAGAAGAAAAAAATGAAATGAGAAGCAACTCTGCAAAAGATCCAGACAGTGGTCAGTTTGAAGCCTCCTAGTTACAGTGGTGACAGCACCACTGGGAGCTGCCAGCTTCCCATGTGAACACTCCTCAGTCCTCTGCATAATGTCCAGCAATTTTGGCCACTCCTTGAGTCACCAGGTTTGCAAGTCCCAACTATTCTAGATAAGTGTTGGCCATTCTTTGGAGTCTGTCCTGTGGAGGCCCATTTGGTTGTGTATTTTTTCAAGATTTAGTATTTGTTTCATGTGTGTGTTTATAAAACTCACTTTTGTGAACTTTGGTAACTGTTCATCTAGTCATGCCATAGATGCTGGCCTTCTGTGTAGTGCCTCAGCCAGGATAGTGCAATGGTCATTGATTCCTATTGTGAGGCTCTGAGGTTGGGGTGTTCTCAGGGGTTTTATTGATTAAGGGATGCACAAGAATTTGCATGCTTATTCATATGGCACACCTCTGATGCCCTGTCCTAAGGTCTGTATTTATCATTAGTTCTTTTGGTGAGTACAGTAGTCCTGTTGGTATGGTAAGGCCTGTGGGTCTCTGTCTCTCACTCGAGGTGGGGGGCTTGAGAATGATTTCCCTGAACTTCTGGGATGCATATTGGCATGTCCCTATACATGAGGTTCAGGGATTTGCCAGCATTTGTGGGGCATCATGCTTATCGCTGTTCGGTGCTTCTCATTTGGTCTGAATCTGGATCCAAGTGTATTTACTTGATTGGGTCGTGTTGTTTTGACCTGTCTTTGTTGGGAGCTTGGGTCTTGGCCAACCACAATGACTGGCTGATCTGGGCTCCAAGCCAGTCCACATGTCTGCTAGCTAGGGATCTAATTCTTTGTCAGCTCACCGGGTTCGGGTTCTTGGTGAACTGGTGTGTCCCAGTTGGTTCCAGGCCAGATTTGGACATGGTTAGGCTTCGTTTGGGACTTTTGATTGATATCGCTTTCCATGCCCCCAGCGACCTTGACCCGACTGCAGGACTGCTATATGTTGGAAAGCTGGAGGAGACCTGGAGCTCCTGCCCCCGCCCCCCTTCCACTTTCCCCTTCTTTGGGGGAGGGGAGGGGGGTTTGTTAGTGTCAGTGAGCTCATGCTAGTGTCAAGATATTCAATCATTTAAGTTATTTGGGGAGTTCAGTGGTATGTATTGGTTCACTGACTTTCTGGATGCTTTCCCAGTGAGGTGGCAGTGTGTCATCCACTCTCTGTGCCTCTGTGAAGGTGGGGAGGGCCAGGTTCTGGTTCTGGTCCATGGTAGGCCAAACAGAACTCGCACATGATGGACCTATTAGTTAAGAGCTATCTCAGCGAGACAGCTTCGGGGAGCCACTAGGGCTAGTCCAAAAAGAGGTGTTTCATTACATTCAATGCTGGTATTTTAATCTGTTTATATGTACATATTAACTCTTTGTTTTTTTTTTACAAACTATAGTACTTTAAAAGGATTTAGGAATCACTGCCTCTAGGGCTTGATCTCTGATCAGGCCTTTTAGTGTACAGCCTGATCAACCAATTGTTTTCAACTCTGTCCCATGTAGGCACCACAACCTGGCTAATTAGGAACACTTTATTAGCACTATACAGTATGTGTTATTTTGAACTTAAGGGTCTGTTATTCATTAGTTTTATATTTGCAGGGAGGATATTAAAAACAAATGGGCCATTTATGTTTATAAAGTTACCTCATAATAAATATCACACTTAAAACCAAAAGTAGAGCCTGGCCCCGGGCTGGGCTCGGGGAGTAGAAGAACTCCTGAAACCCTCTCCAGGTATTATGACTTGTTATTTCTAAAAAATTATGTGTTAAAAGGTTTATTGAGGATCTCCCAATTGGTTATAAAACAGGTTTAAAAAAGAGAGGAATTAGAAGCTATATTAAAGGAAAATAAAAAGAACACACCTACTCAGATCAAACGTAATGAGCACGATGGTCAATGTGTACTGCTCACATGTATTGTATGAGTATGCTCATACATTACACTATTCTTGCGGTTGTCTTGCGATGATTTCGGGGCTTTAGTGTACCCGCGGGCCGGTCCTCGACCAGGCCTCCACCCCCAGGAAGCAGCCCGTGACCGTTGACTAACACCCAGGTACCTATTTTACTGCTAGGTAACAGGGGCATAGGGTGAAAGAATCTCTGCCCATTGTTTCTCGCCGGTGCCTGGGATCAAACCCGGGACCACAGGATCACAAGTCCAGAGTGCTGTCTGCTCAGCCGACCGGCCCCCAGCAATATTATACTGTACCTGTATTACAAATACAGCAATATTATATTACTGTACTAATATACAGAACACTATTATTAATATACACAGTACTGTATTATTCAAAATATAATATACAGTATTAGATTTAAAAGAACAGTAGGATTTTAAAATGTGCTGTATTATAATAGTCAAATGGGTTTATTTTAATACTTCATGTTTTAAACAATTATGCAAAAGTATTTAAAACAAATTAAATGATCACTTTTATCTTGTGAATAAAGAGGAGAAGATGCTGATGTCTTTGTATAATTCGTAATGTCCAAGTGACAAAATGGTACCCGAATAAGAAAATTCTAACTGACAATGACAGCAGAATAATACAAAAAATTGAAAAGATCAAGTAGTATCAGAATAAAATAAAATGCCTAAGAGACAAAGCAATACCAATGTGTGAAAATAATGACCAAACCACACAGCAGGGACCAAAGAGCCAGAGCTCAACCCCCGCAAGCACAACTAGGTGAGAACACGTCAGAAAATGAAGAAACGGCTATGTTTTGGTTCGTCTTGGACCATTGTCAAGTCGTGTAAATGACTTGATCATGGTCGTGGATGAACTGAAACGTTGTTGTTTCTTCGTTTTCTGACGTGTGGTTTGATCATTATATATTCAGCCACGTTATTGTGACTCATTATCATCTGAATATGAGAAAATTATTAATGGTGTACATTGCAGGTAGATAAAAATATTGTTACATGAATGTTCATAGCAACTACATCTAAATAAATTGTACTGTTTCAGCTCTGCGATGTTATATCAAAATGGGAAACGGCTCTAAGAGAAAAGGGTTCTGGGAAATTTGAAAATACAAAAGTCATACGCCTTCTTTACAAGTAAGTGGCCTTACAGTACATCACATACCTTTACCTGTACCTGTTTTAGTAGAGTTAGCAATTACACAACATACAAATATAGTTTACTCTGGCTAATTCAAATTAATCAGGATGGTTCATGATGGACGGTGTTCAAACTGGACAAAAAAAAAAGGTTGAGCAGCCTTTCTTCATTTCTTAGCAGTCCACTTGATTGCTTCCGGAGCCATACACCTAATGCCCCACCATGATACATACCAGGGTTTGTTACCCCTCCTCCCTCACTGTAACAAATATCCTTGCAAATCATTCTACCACATAAATTGAGAAGTGGTAGACAATGGAAAAGTCTCTCTTCACCAAGAGACTGCTAACTGTCACACAAACAGAAAAACAAACTCTCCATTCCCTATGCAAGTAAACACTTTTAATTCATAAAAAATCAATTACAATATCGCTTAAACTACTGAAATGCCACTAGCATAAACTTCCACTACCCTTATCCTGTCTATCACTGACCTAAGCACTAGAAAGAATTTGTACAGAGCTTGAGGTGATGTCGTCATGATGTGCAACTAGGAAAGTGCCTCACTTTCTTGGAGAGGAATCCAAGATATTTTTTCTATATAGTCATATGGCTTGGTGCTTTCTCCTGATAGTTCCTTCCATTCCATGGGAGTAACTTCTATAGCAATGACACTCTTGTTTTCCTTAGGTTTTGTAATTCCCTTCAAGTGGTTGCTAGTTTTGATGTGATTATATGCTTTGGTGGGATTTTTCTTGGTGTGCTCAAGTAAATTTTAGAGGCCTGGTGCAATTCCATAAAGCTTAACAACCCCAGTGTTATAGATACTGGGAGCTACCACTAAGTGGCCCACCAGTAAGGGGCACTTTATTACATTCAACACTAATATATGGGAAGACCTCTTCAATAGTTCCAGTAAATAACTTACCTTGGGCTGGGTTACTTGCCTCGGGAGTAAACAACTCCAATTGAGCTGGACGGTAGAGCAACGATCTCCCTTCATGCAGGTCGGCGTTCAATCCCTGACTGTCCAAGTGGTTGGGCGTCATCCCCCCCCCCCCGTCCCATTCCAAATCCTTATCTTGACCCCTTCCAAGTGCTATATAGTCTAATGGCTTGGCACTTTATCCTTATAGTTCCTTCCCTTCAAAGCTTTTTAATTCAAGTTTTCTTGAAAATTACAAAATATTGGGCTATAGCAGAGGAGCTTCAATTAACAATTTAATCCGTTCCGGCACCGAGCTCGTCATGTGAAACGCTCGTCTTGTGAAATGAATTTCCCCATTTAAAATAGTGGAAATAAAATTAATCCATTCCACCTCCAAAAAACATCAATATGATTTTATTTTTTTTTTTTTTTTTTTTTTTAGAAAATGGAGCAGCCTATCTGACATACACTGAACAAACTTTTTGACATTTTTTCTTTTTTCAATTTGTTTAATTTTTTAATTAAAAAAAAAAATTAAGTGCTTTGCAACATTACAGCAGTCACCCCTTTACATCCCAGCATCATTAGCATCTTTTAAAAAATAATTCATTGATTTGCATCGTCGTCAGAGGCGTCCGAGAATTTGCGAGAACCAGCGGTAACGCTAAGAAGCACCACACGTTTTTCTCGTTAATGGAGCGGAAGCTCGTCAATCAAGACAAATTTTCTGCGAGTGACTCGCTCATTACCTGAAGTGCTCATAGATGGAGCCGCTCGTCACTCGAGGTTCCTCTGTACCTTATATTGTGACATAAATATTGCAATGCCTGTTGACCTACTAGTAGTAAATATCCTAAAATTACAAAATATTGCAGAAAATATTTAACCCACAAATTTTGTTAGGTGATGAGTTTTTAGATTACAATGGGGCCTCGATTTACGATGCTAATCCGTTCCCAGAGATGGATCGTATGTCGAAATATCGGAAGTCGAAGCGAATTTTCCCATAAGAAATAAAGGGATTTGAATTAATCCATTCCCCACCCTCCAAAATATTAACATAAAAATACATTTTATACTGAATACAATGTTTTTTTCTAACTACAATACAGTACCAAAACTTCACTTACCTTTATGGAGGGATTTCGATGGCGTATGGAAGATGGTGATGAGGGGGGAGGAGGAGAGTTGTTACTGTTTGGAAGGGGAGTCTCCTTCCATTATCACATCAGGCAGTGATGTTTTCTCTGGGGTACTCTCTCTCCTACATGTTGCCTGAATACCACTAGGACCTGGTTGTGGTTCAGTGCTTGTTTGTCTCACTACAAATTTGTCAAGAGACATTTGTTTTTCCATTCGATTTAACATTTGCCTGTAATGATGCATCACTTTAGCACCTATAATGTCCTTTTTCTTAACCAGTATGGTGGATATCGTTGACTGAGATTTGTTGTACTGCCTAGCCAGTTCACCGACCCGCACACCTTCTTCATATTTACGAATGATCTCTTGTTTCTGCTCTATGGTCATTCTTACATGGGATCTCATATGTTGAGCCTTACCACTGACTTTCTTGGGACTCATGGCGCGATAGAAAATAATTACTTTAATGTTCAAAATGCAAAAAATCACCACAAAAGCGGAATTTCTTATAGGCGCGATCGTCACTAAGCGGGTAGCTGTAGTAAACTGAGGGAGGTCGGACCGCGTGACCAGGAACCACGCGCTTGGCCGACCCGAACGTGTACCAACAAAAATTGGATGTCGACGACACCATCGGATGTCGAGTCGCATTTTTTGATGAAATTTATATCGAAACTCGAATTTATCGTAAGTAGGGGCAATCGTATGTCGAGGTGCCACTGTATTTCAATTAAATTATTATAATTATTTTCATTCCTTTTCTGAAGTACTTAGTGTTGGTATAATTACATCCATCTCCCCTCAGATCTCGTCTGTATTATAGAGCAGCTGCTAAACATGAAACTGATCGTGAGAAATTATTACTCTGCTATCAAGTCAACCAACAAATACAGCAAGGCAAATTCCCAATCACTCGTGAACTTGCACTTGAGTTGGCTACGCTCATGGCCCAGGTGAGTCACAAGCATGTGCAGGGGTAGTGGAATATATGGCCCAGTGAGTCACAAGCATGTGTAGGGATGGTGGAATACATGGCCCAGGTGAGTCACAAGCATGTGCAGGGATAGTGGAGTACATGGCCCAGGTGAGTCACAAGCATGTGTAGGGATAGTGGAGTACATGGCCCAGGTGAGTACATGGAGTACATGGCCCAGGTGAGTCACAAGAAGGTCCAAGGATAGTGGAATACAGTATATGACTGGTGAGTAACAGGCGATAAAAAATCAGCATTAAAATTACTTCTGTAGAAGGCGTTGAAAAACTAAACTTATATTGATAACATCTTTGATTGGGCAACATAACATAATGTTTAATAGTAATAAAGTCCAGATACTGTGCTTAAGTATCTTAAGAAAAGCAGAAGTGCAATAGGTACACTGAGAGAGAACTCTATGAGCATCAACAGCTCAGGACTTTTCAACACTTCATGCAAGGGGCATAACCGGCTGACCTCTCATGGTGGTCAGAAAGAAAATGCAATAAGCACCCGCAAAGGATACCTGATCAACTAGGCTGTCATTTATTTGTTAGGCTGCGAGCAGCTGCATCCAATAGTCTGGTTGACCAGATCACCAACCAGGAGGCCTGGTCAGAGACCAAGCTGCAGGAACATTGATCCATGGAACAGCTTGTAAAAATTAAGAATGTAAATGAAATACAGAGTACAAGATGCAATCAAATCTCTTCATAAAAGGAAAACATGTCAAGGATATCACTTGTGTTTTCCCACCATGAGTATAGCTCTGTATTCACTTCCCCTTTCAAAAAGCAGATATTTCTAAAATAGAAGGAATACAGTACAGGAAACATATACATACATAGATACATGTATGTATGTATATGCAGTATGTATGTATGTATGATCTACAGAGACATGATAAAGCACTTAAATTATTGGGAGAGTCAAAGTTCACAAAGTGTACTCTTTAGAAAATTGATGAGAGGGGTACCACCACATAATACTGGAAAGCAGGGCCTCAAATTTGAACAATAAAATAACATACTGGAGTGAATGATAGGGTAGGAAATGCAGAATAGACACAATGAAGAGCAAAGATCCATAGGTACAGTCAGAGAACACTGTATGAACATCAGAGGTCCATTGCTTATTCAATATCCTTTTAACAAGCATAGGAAATATTGCCAGAATAAAAGTGAACAATTTCAAGAAGCAATTAGACAAGCACTTGCAAGAAGTACCAGACCAACTGGGTTGTAGTGTATATGTGGCTGCTTCAAGCAATAGCATTTTGGACCAAGTTATCACATGTCAGGCCTGGCCCCAGGCTGGGCTTGGGAAGTAGAACTCCCAGAACCCACTCCAGGTATACTCCACTCATGATCCAGATGAATATCATGCATGTCCAAGGTTAGTGAAATACATGGCTCATGAGGTCAAGAAATTGGGAAGATATAGTGAGTATGAGACTGGGGGTTGGGGAAAATTGTTTTAAGTTACAAGAGAATTAATAACACTTTTTAGGTGACACCTCATTAGTAGTACTGTAGTGAAAAAATCAACTGGAGCTCTAAGGCAATATGAACCCACTACCAAGAGAATCCCAGTTGCTGGCGCTAACCACTGGACCACTTTGACTAGGTATAAGTTAGGTGGTCCAGTGGTTAGCGTCAGCGGCTGGGGTTCTCTGTGTCGCGGGTACATGTTGCTTCAGACCTCCAGTTGATTTCCTCATTGATATATCACATTAGTGTGATTTCTTAGTAGTAGTAGTTCTATCTTGGATGATTACTAGTGTGTGAAAATGTTGACTTTACTTGGTGCTATTAAGTGTTGACAAAATGGTGAATGTATGGGTGTCATTTCAGTGTCTTTATTCTTTTCAATACTATTCTCCTGTCTTTTCCAGGTTTCCCACCATATGAAAATGAAAAAAAAGTAATGATTGATCACACATATTGCACTTGATGTTAATTGACTTCATGTTCTTTTGCAGACATCTTTAAAGAAGGAATGTGGAATGATCTTTGATACACACATAATTTTTTCCAGATTGACATGGGAGAGGTTAATAGTGAAAGATCAAGAGGGTCTGGATCATCTGGGCCCTCAACTGCTCACATCCAACAGGCTTTCACAAAGTTCTACCCTGCTAGGTATCGCGAAGATCTTAATGAAGAGGAAACTAAGTAAGGAGTTTCTCTTTTGCATAATACTGTAAGCAGTACAATGAAGCAAGTAAACAAGAAATAAATATTAAAGTACTGTATACAGTATAATAATTTGAGGCTTATTCATTGTACTGTAGTTTCATATGTGACTTGTTGGCCCTCCCATATACTAGTTACATTTGAATGTTGCATGGCGAGCACCACAAACTAAACTAACCTAACCTTCCCAGGCCTAATACATGCTATCTGTGGACTAATATGGTACATATGTGCACTATACTAGGCCTAGGAATATTTAAGTTTTGGTTAAGCAACCCATCCTCTAAACCAGAGGATGGGTTGCACTATGACTAGTCACAGATCAGATCTACTATTATCATCACATTCCTGTCACTAAATCCTGAATATGAATCCATTTTCCACATGGTTATACTGTAAAGGAACACGAGGTCATTTCATGATGCATAAATGTACAAAACAAAGCTGGGGGGCTGTGTGCACCTAACTTACACTGTGAACATCATAACTAGCATTGTGTTCACTGATATCTCAACATTGTACATAGTCTTTATCACAGTCAGGATCATCTATGTGTTGTATTTTCAGTCATTCTTTTTTGTTGAGTGGTGTCTGCTGCATAACACTATTTCTTTGCATAGGTCAACACTTTGTGCCTATGTTTTTGGATTTGGGGATTGACTTTGCATATCCATCATTTCTTTAATTAAGCTGGACTCGAAATTTTGTTATTTGTGCCTGTCCTCCCTTGCAGTTTGATCGGTCCCTGGATTCTATCCTGGGCCAGATTCACAAAGCCGTTACGAAAGTACTTACAAACGTGTACATCTTTCCTCAATCTTTTACGGGTTTGGTTACATTTATTAAAGAGTTTACAAGCATGAAAACGTCCCAATCAACTGTTGTTATTGTTATAAGCAGCCTCCTGGTGCTTCGGAACTCATTAGCTGTTTAATAATTGTAAATAAAAGCCGCCAAAGATTGAGAAAAGATGTACAGGTTCATAAGTGCTTGCATAACTGCTTCGTGAATCTGGGCCCTTGACCTCTTGTCCTCCCCTCAATTCTGGATGCCTCTCTTGTTTGAGGACATTACTTTGAGGATTTGGTTTGTTGGTTCTGGCCACAGGCAATATGGTCGGCGAGCTATTTACATTGACTTTTTTTTTTTTTTACGTATGGTCCCAGAGAGATTTGTGCATCTGCAAACTCTTTCATCCCTTCTATCAGTGATCAAGTCTCCTGCCTTTTGTTATGGGTCTAGTCTTTTAAGGCTTGGCTTGTTTTCCCCATGTCACCATACTGTATTTTATATGGTGCTTTACAGTCATACACAATACAATCTTTATTAATTCCCA
Organism: Procambarus virginalis; assembly: GCA_020271785.1. Classification (NCBI taxonomy): domain Eukaryota; kingdom Metazoa; phylum Arthropoda; class Malacostraca; order Decapoda; family Cambaridae; genus Procambarus; species Procambarus virginalis. The sequence continues at coordinate 10,145,979 of WNGS01061674.1, read as the reverse complement.
AACTATGACCTCTTGTTTTAAGGCTTGCCTCTTGCTGATGCAACCATGCATGGTCATATTCAGCCAGCTACATGTTTATCCGTGTACTAGAGATTTGCTTAAATACACAACTCGCCAGATTCTGTGCAACATCCTGCCCCCATGATATGGGCCTGGGGTTCCTGGAGTTTGAACTGGTCCTTTGCCTTCTATTACCTACCCTGCTCTTGCCACTGGTGTGTGTCGCCTTGGAACGACTCGTGTGCAATTCCTATGGTTCAGCTTATTCACTCATTACACATTGTTTACATAACAGTTGTAATATAAAATGTATCACAAGTCAAGCCTGGCCCTAGAACAACTCCCAGAATCCCATCAACCAGGTATCTTAGGGGTCTAGAACCACAAGACTATGCTTGAGTTAACAGTGTATGAAAGAGGATAGAAGGTAACTATTAGGAGAAAGTACCAAGCTATTATGGCCGACCTGCATGAAGCAAGACCATCTAAATAGCTGTAGATGGTCCTATTTCATAGAATAGTAATAGTTAAAGCTAAGAAGGATAGGTCTAAATAATTGCATTCCATTTACTTAGCATTCCTTGATGCTGTACAATTTTAAAATACAGTATTATAATAATAATAATGTTTATTCAGGTAAAAGTACATATATGTAAAATGAGTTACAAAAAGAATGCTGGATTTCTAGATAGAGCTAGTATATACTATGCCTAAAGCCACTAGTACGCACAGCGTTTTGGACAAAATATTAAGTAATATTTAGTGTTTATTATTTCAAGTCAGTCAAATTGTCAGTATTGAGGCACATTTCCTTTACATCCCTCAACAATTAGCTAATATGGTATCTATTTTTCCTGAATATTCTTACCTGTTTGGATATTGAATACCAGATTGTACCAGATTGTCAATTTTTTGTAATGCTTTACTTGTAATTTACTGTAAAAATAAAATCAAAAGTAAAGGATGAAGCATGTTTAGTAGGACATCATAATATTCAGAATTTTTAGTTTCATTATACTGTAATGTTTAGGCATACAGTATTTCCAAAAAATATTTTCTTATGATTGGGAGTTGGATTACAGGACATTGCAAGACAGCTTACAAGAAAAATGGGTAGGCTTACGAGGAAGAACGCAAAATGATTGCGTTCGCATATACCTGACGTGTACAAGAAAGTGGCCATACTTTGGAGCCACACTCTTTCCAGCTGCTACTCCATCACCAGACGGCCCACCAACGCCAGTATGGGTAGCGGTCAGTGAGGATGCCATCACGCTTCTTGATCATACTAGCATGGTATCCATTGGAAGGTGAGACTCTTTCAACTAATCTGTATTCTAAAATTTAAAGTAATTATTCTTCAATATGTATTCTTGTATACCTGAAATTAAAAGTTGCTGGTAAAGCTGCTGTCGCACCAAAAATTTTAAGGGAGATTTTGTGGATTTGCTTTACCAGTAATCATAATAACCACAACCAAAGTAATTATCTTCCCGAGGAAAAATCTAAAAAAAAAAGTCTAATTCTTGATTATTTATGAAAGTCATGTTAATATGCCCATTTCTGGCGAGGACTTTAGTAACTCTTTGACCGTAAACACTGGCAAAGCTATACCTTAACCCCTGCAATGCTTGCCTGTTTCATGTGGCAACTCCATGGTGTGCTCAAAATGATAAAAAAATAAAAATTTCTTTCAAATATTGTTAAAATGCATTCCCTTGATAACAGGAAACTAAAAAAAATTGTATGTAGAGAGAGAGTGTCGTGATGACATCACCGATTCACAATCATTATCTTGAGATGATTTCGGGGCTTGGCATTCCCGCGGCCCGGTCCTCGACCAGGCCTCCTTTTAGTTACACACCCCCAGGAAGCAGCCCGTAGCAGCTGTCTAACTCCCAGGTACCTATTTAATGCTAGGTGAACAGAAGCATCAGGGTGACAGAAACTTTGCCCATTTGTTTCCGCCTCCAATGGGGATCGAACTCAGAACCTCAGGACTATGAACCCGAAGCGCTGTCACTCAGCTGTCAGGCCTCTAAGAAATTTTATGCCAACAGCATTTGGTGTTCCCAGGCAGTCACCCATCCAAGTACTAACCAAACCCAACGTTGCTTAACTTCGCTGATCGGACGAGAAGCAGTGGTATTCTCAACGTGGTATGGCCGTTGGTCATTGATCACGATCATGGTCATTAAATCCTGAATGTGAATAATTTTTCACATTCATTTTCCAAACGAACATGAAGTCCCATTGCATGATGTGCAGAGGTGAAAAACTGTGGCTGTGTGCCATGGTTGTTTGTCTGACTTTGGGAACATGGTCAACAGGATCACAACTTATGGTTGATGAGGTAGTACTGAGGCCCCCCCTCACATCCAGAAGGGGACCCAGGACTTTTTTCGAAGATAGCATCTGTTTACTGGAGACCTGAGGAAAGGTGTGAGCTCTGTGTACCCACAGGAGTTTAAATTATAAACTAGTCAAGAACTAAATTTCCTTTGTCATTGCAATTTGTTGCTGCTGATTTTGTTCAGTGAATATTATCAGGTTCCACTCCTGTATGGAACTATTTGCCTTCTTTGTTCCTTAATGATTGGGCTACACTTGAGGCTTAAATTACCTATCTGATTCTGCATGCAGCCCATGCTCTTGAGTTGCCACATTGTAGAAAATGCAGTGCTAACCTAATCAGAAACAGAGTTGCTACTCTCCTGTGCAAGTGCTGCTGCTTTTCCAGCAACCAACTCTTGTACTGTCCTGCAGATGTGATGATTCATGAACATGATTATACTGTATTTATAATGTTGATAACATCAATAATAAGTGTCACGTGAAATTCCAAAAGGAACAGCTAATGAACGTCAGGGAAGCCAAACTCATCATTAAAGAAAAAAAGCAATATTTGGAGATGATGCATAGACTCTGCAGCCATCAAAATACAACACCATCAAACAAAATCAAGGAATATTCAGCATTACCCCCTGTTGCTAAGTTAATACTTAAAAAAATATATTTGATACCAATCACATTTTTTACTTTACCCCCACCTTGGCTTTCCCCTCCTCACTCATACCTCTTTTTTCCATTTATATGTTATAATTAATAAATTATGTCATTATATGAAATGTGTCATTTCTGGTGACACATTGCATTAACTATAGTCTGCTCTCATCTCTCTACTGTTGTTAGCATTTTATGCTCTTGTCAACCAACATTCATCACTGGAGCTATGTGGCCCGGACTCTGACCAGGCCTCTTGGTCAACAAGGCTGTTAAATACTGCTGCTAGCAACCTGGCATATGAATCACAGCCTTAAACATTTTTTCTTTCATTATTCAAATAATTGGAAGTACTGCACATCCACAAAATTATCCATCAAATGGTTTTAGCCTTGCTGTGCACATTGTTAAAATCTAAAGATGTTGGCTGTCTAGAAAAAATAGAATGTTGGTAACGTAACAATTCTCATTCTATTTTAAATTCAAAATGAATACAAATTCTGTTGATATATTTATCAAGCTTTTTGTTAATTAAAATTTTAAAATTTTTAACTCGTATATTTTCTACAGATATGGATATGAATCTGTTGTAACATTTGGTGGCTGTCAGGAAGATTTCATGTTAGTAGTTCACACACCAGAGGAAGACAGTGCACATCATCCTCCAGGAACCCACAAACTTCTCCTTTGTATGAATAAACCAAAGGTAAGTGTCCAGAAATGCACATGTTTGTACTGTATTTCTCAAATAAAACATTAGTCCAATTAGGTTAGCCTTCCTGTCTACATAGTTAATTGAAAGGCTTTTTCCAGCAACTTAATTTAACAAACTAATAATAAAAATATTTTAAAGAATTAATTGTTAAAAATTTCACGCAATATTAACCTTTTTCTATATTTGGGACATGTTTTTATAAAACCTCTCACAGGGAATTTAACAAACTTAACTATACATGAGAAAATGCTTTACATTCCAGTGACCTCCAAAAGTCTATTTTCTGAAAGGGCCGAATAGTGGCTCTGTTACAGCAGAGAATGCTGTCTTTCCACCTGTTGATGCAGGCCTGCTCACTTCCCACCTTGATAAACCACCAGGCTATGGCTCCCATGTACTGTATGACTTTGATTAATACAGATGTGGTAGTCCTGGCTTCAAAGTGGGGCCCTTGTTCTTGTTATTTGGTGCTCTCTACATTATCCTCGTTACTGCATTTTTTGGTATTTTTTAATTTGTTCCCATTTTTATCCCACCTGTAAGGGCTCTGCAGGACTTGGGCTCGTTCATTCCTGAGCTTCAGTACTGGGCAAGCTGCTGGTAGTGGCAGTTGATGTTCCTTTCAGGGTTTGAAGCCTACATAGCTACCCCTGGGTTTTGCTAGGAGGATATGTAGCTTCTGTGCCTGTTGCCCAACTTCCCTTCTCTTCTTTCTTCTGATTTTGGGCTCCCTGCCATTCTCGTCATCTCTGTGAGATGGAAGGGTTTGGCTTAAGTGACTCGCAAGTGAGGCAGCAGGTTAACTGGAACTTTGGGAGACCCTCTTTCCCCAGGCATGAGGAATACCTGGCCTAATCCGCAGATGAGTGGGTTAGGCCAAGAAAAGAGGAATTGTCTTTGATGAATAAACACTGACGTGAACCACTGCAAGGGAAGGCATCTGTAATTATAGTGTAGACAAGAACAATTACCTGTCACTCCCCAAGTACACTATCGGCCAAAGTACAGATCCAAACCACATAGAAGCCTGCTTTATTCAGGGTTACGAATCTCCTGCAAGTTGCTCATTTTGATTGGTGGATTTTTCTTGGTTTGTTCATATCTCAAAGCTTATAGGCCTTCTTAAAAAAAAAAGGGAAGAAAACGTTCTAAGGTTTGAGTGCGTGGTTTTGAGGATGGGGCACTGGTGTTTTTTCTGTTGCCAACAAACAATTGCTCCTACAGGCTTTAAACTTCTGTTTAACTTCCAGCTTTGGGTGATCACAAGGATTTTATGCGGAGAAAGGGTTAAGCTTCTCGAAAGTTACTGAAACTAGGTTAAATATAAAAATAATTTAAATAAATGAGATTTATTGTACTGGCATTTAAAATTAAAAAAATGGCTAAGGTGAAGACTTCATAATGTAAATTACAATTATAATGATATAAACAAAAAATTATTAGAAATAATCCCATTCCGTTTTCAGATCCTGGAACTAACCCTCCTTATTGCTGACTACATGAATGCCATGGGTCGTCCTCTGCCAGGCACTCCCCAGACAGGAACGCTGACTCGTCATGGGTCTAGAAGGTCGGCTCGATCCCACATAACCTCCATTCCTGGCCAACCCGACTTGTTGAAAATGACAACAGAAGTAGATAGCAAATTACAGCGCCTCGATGCCAAACGAAGAGCACAGGTTGACTCGACTGTTGTCTGACCCGCAGTGCATGCTAGGTCATCATGAGTCAGGTTTATGCTCGGCCCAACTGCCACTCTGTGATAATGCTTCACATAAATACTAAAATTTTCAGCTGCTCATATGTCCATACTCCAAAGATTTTTTTATATATATATATTTGAGATATAAAAAAAAGTAAAGTGCAGGACTCCTCTGTGGAGATGAAGGAAACAGGTAACTGGTTGTGTATGATACACAAATTACCTTTTACATTGATAATGGATGTGTTATGTGGCCGAGCATAGTTTACAAATGATCTGAAAATAATAAGATACCATTCTGAAAAATTAATATTTGAATTTTAAATTCAAATTAAGTACAGAATTCAAAGTTAATTTGGTTAATTGACTATAGAATTTTGTTTACTACGGCACAATATTGATGTTTCATAATGAAATATAAAACATCTTTTCAGGTCGTATATTAAATAATGTGCCTTATGCTGCACTTTCAAATCTCTCAATTATATACAGCAATTTGTGATTTTATTTAAAGTATAGATTACTAAATGAAAATTACACAAAACTGATATATAAGTATTTTATTAGAATATAACTGCACATGCATATAAAAACAAATGCCACATGTAAAGATGCTTTAAAGCCCTAGTCTATGATAAATCTAGTCTAGAGAGTGTAGTAAGAAAATGCAGTTTCATGTAAACAAAAACTGAAATTAAAGAGATGCAGTGTACAGCTATCCAGTCTAGACTGAATTAAAATTAGAATATAATTTGCATACAAGAGAAACCTAAAGTTAACAAATGGAGTGCTTTAAATTAAACAAATGGCAGAAGTCAAGTGTTGAATTTACAGAATTTTCTTTATTTTATTTTTTTTATTTTTTTATGGAAACCTTAGTAGCTCCCCAAATTTAAGCAATAGGTTCTATTTTCTCAACAAGGCAACAGGAGCTGGAGATCAGAAACGAGAAAATTCCCACCAAAAAAGAATGAGAACAACCAAAAACATGACAAAAAGTATGTACCAGATGGTAAATAGACAATGAAGTCACCACGATGTAAACTCTGAACCTGTTGCAGTAGTTTCAAAGCGTTATATGACAAAGAGTGCTGGGAAGATGGGACACCACGAGTGTAGCTCTCATCATGTAACTACCTTAGGTAATTACCTGCCCACCACCAGTTGACACCCCAGGTTGGATGACTGCACTAAGCAGTCACCCAACACAAGGCAAAGCAAACCAGAAAGCTCCCTTCTCCCTCTCCCCTCCCTCCCTCCCTCCCTCCAAAAAAATAAATGAAAAAAAGCAGAGGCAACCAGGCACAACAGAACCAAGCAGGGAGAGCAAAAGGGGCCTTGGAATCACTGCTCAGCATGAACCAACTGACTTCAATACCCTGTAGAACAGCAGGGAAAGGCCATTAACACAAGCAGTGGTAAGGGACAACCATGGGGTTCAAGAATCATGAAATGGGAGCACAATGATGCGGTTGAAAGCCTGAACATGCCAGGTTCACAGCTCAATACCATAGTCCATGCAAATTTCAAGAAACCCTGCCCAGAAGCACAAATGCACACAGAAGGCTAATGGAAAAGTCTCTCTGGAAGTGCATCTCCAGAGGAGTCTGGTCCAGCCCATGCTAGGATGAGAAAGAAGGCATGTTTGGTCAGGGCCACAAACCTATAGGGACAGGTTTCAAAGCTGCCAGATTGAAATACCACATCAAGTCAGGATTTATCAAGAGAAATCAGTCATTTCTGAAAGCCCAATCCCCACTTTGGTCGCCCACAGAGATACCCACCTGGGAATCTCCAAGCCTTGAGTATCACACCAGGTTCTTAAGATTCATGAGCACCTAACAGAAGCCAGGACCTAAATCTGGCTCCCTCAATAGAGGCAAGAGGAGCCTAGGGGAGACTAGACCACCACAAAAATCTGAAGGAAAATTACCAGAAAGGCATAGTAACACAAAAAAAGCAACTGCACCCACTCTTTTTGCAGCAAGCAATGCTAGTTAGCAACACTTGCCTGTTGGAGTTATGGACAATCATCAATGCCTACAGCATTCATGATTGTTTTCATCCCTGTTGTTGTGAGATTGTCAAACTTCTATGCGAGATGACAGATATGTCATGTCACACATACCTGCTTTTCTAGTGGCAGCTTACCAGCTAACAACTGCTTTACAGGACAGCATTCTATTTTTGTTACCTGCAACCTTGGTTGGGCTCGGATACCTGAAGTTCGGAGCCTTCACTGTTTTATGATGACGAATTTATGATTTGCTTGTCCAAATTTCTACATGGCCACTTTTTTTACCAGGTTCACCTTGTTTTGCAAATCTATTGGCTCCTAGATGTACCTGATACCTGCTTGATGGGGTTCTGGGAGTTCTTCTACTCCCCAAGAAGACTCTCCTACCTGGATGAGGTTCTAGGAGTTCATCCTCTCTCCGTGCCTGGCCTTGGGCCATGCTTGACTTGGGGAAAATTTGGTTCAACAGGCTATTGCTTGGAGCAGCCTGCACGGCCCACATATCCACTACAGCTTAGTTGGTCTGGCACTTGCAGAAAAGTGTCCAGTTTTTCTTGAAGATTTCCACTTTTGTTCTAGCAATATTTCTTATACTTGCTGGGAGGATATTGAACAACAGTGGACCTCTGATGTTCATACAGTGTTCTTTGATTGTGTCTAGGTGGCACCTCTATTCTTCACTGGCTCTTATTCTGCATGTTGATGTCCCTGGACTTCAAGGATGCATGTTAACATGTCCTGATTCATCCAAGATTCAGAACTTGTTGAGGTTTCTTGATTCCCACTTATGGGTTCTTTACTTTGGCCTAAACCTGGCAGCTAGGACTTTCACCAGGTTGACACAGGTCGTGGTGTCTCGTCTTTGTCTTCCGAGGGATTTGCATCTTGGCCTACCTCGACAACTGACTGGTTTGGGCTCCCATCTGGTCTCCTCCTTTGCAAGTAAGGGATCTGGTTCTTTGCAGTTGGCAAAGAACCAATTCTGGTTACATGTCAACTCGCAGAAGTCCAAGTTGGTGCCATCACAGATTTTGATGTGGCTGAGCTTGAATTGGAATTCTCGATCGGCTTGCCCTGCTCTGCCTCCACTGATTTTGGCTCAGCTGGATTCTCTCTGGTGGGCACCCTTGAATTTCTCATTTGCATCTCTAGCAACTATGCTGCAGCCTGAACTTTATCTGTGTGGTGTATTCATTGTGTCATGTTTGGTTGTGGGTGCTGTATTAGTTTTTCAAAGGAAAGATTTTCCACCATCACTGAAATTGGTGGGTGCAAACACTGGCAGCTGTGTGGTGGCTGCTTTGTTACCACTTTCATTATGCTATTCGGTGTTTGATTCAGTAGCTTTTCCCGCCTGTGCTTGACTTGTTTGCAGATGTCTCAAGATTGGGCTGGAGGCATGTTGGGTAGGGCCCCTTCATTTAGCGTGCACAATGGTTCACAAGTTGATGGTGGTATGGTTTGCTTAGAATTGGATTCGCCTACCTTGGGGCACCGTGACCCCGACTCCACTCCAGTTGTTTTGAGATCTGTCAAACTTGTATGCAAGATGACAGTTTCTCTCATCTCTGTCCTTGTGATCCTTAATTTAGGATCATTAAGCTAGGTACATTGTCTGAATTAGGGCAAGGCAAGCTGGTCACTCCTGTTATGAAGTTTAACTCTGCAGGTTGCTCGTCATCTGGATTTTCTGGGTTTGCGGTTCACGTGCATGGGATGTCATGTGTTTTTGCAGTCTCGCAGTCATACCTCATTTTGACGAGTGGACAGTCGATGACATGCTTTTCCATTGGATCAACGAGATCCTGTAGCTGGACCTCTTCATTGATAGCATTGCAGTGGAGGAAAAGGCCAGTGCACTATCGGGAAGCAAGGTGACTCAAGAGGAGTCAGCTAGTAGAGAAGGAACTAAACTCCTCAGAGCAGGTGTATCTGGTAGGGTAGAAGAAAAGTGGAAACCAGTAACCAAGGCAGATAACTGGCAGAAAGTCGAGTGTGAAATAATAAACCAGAGCACATGTAATGAGGTGACAAAAAAGTCATGAAACAGAAGGAACAAAGGAATATAGTCCATAGGAATACAAGTTCCAGCAATAGCCAACATAAATTAGCTTAATGGTGAAAGAGGCAGTGGGCTGCTTGTAGGTAACCAGGCAAATACGAATGTAGGCTGGAGAGGCTCTTGAGTGGACTGGGCTGTCACCAGTCACAACAAGTTCATTGTTTTTTCATCATGGCTATGTTTGTTGTCTAGTTACTGTAATTTTTGTCATGCAGTTGTTTGTCTTATTAAACTTGTGTTTCTGGTGGAGGGTTTGAGAGACATCTCTCTAATCTCCAGCCCTCCTTCACCTCACCAAGGTACCCATATTATTATCCTGTCTGGTAGGCAAGAATTAGTCTTGGAGGCCTGATGAAATTCTCTAAGGTATGACTTAACCAGTACTTACCTTCAAGAAGCTATTGAAGGCTTCCCTTTCCAAAAAGACAAATTTCTAGAGTGAACTTCACTTGTGTTGCAAAGAAAAGCAGACTTTTTTTGGGGTTGACATGTATCCATCAAAAAGGGTTGCAGAACTCTGTTAGAAAATGGCATGGATTCCTGGTAATCCCCTGGATCAACCAGGAATCAGGAGCTCCAGCAATGTCAAAGAATTGATTTGGCTTATTGTATTCTTACAGAAAAAAAATATTGACTTGAGACAATGCCATATTTATATTTTCAAAATAAAATCAAACCTACATATACAGTATACATACATATTCATAAATTGTCAACTGCACTGCTGTGGATAATAACATTTCATTCACTTGGACACTAGGAGTCTTGAACCATAGCTGTCTATGGTACAGTTTATAGAGCTTCTGTCTCCTGCTCTTAGGGTTGCCAGTTCCAGACTCCTAGCGCCCAAGTGAATGAAATACACACAAATAATGTACGTATATATCTATACATACAAAATGTACATGTATATTATGCATTTTAGGCAGAAGCACCCAACTAGGCCTAATTAGCATGGCTCACTGTGTCCATTTAGGCTATTTTCTCAGGGTGGCATTTTGGTGGCTCCTGTAGCTATCTCATTGAGATTGCTCCATACTTCAAAGTCACATCAGAGGGGCGAGTTCTATTTGGCCTACTAGAAACCAGTGCCAGGACCTGGTCCCCTCTAAAGGTATAGAGAGTAAATGACAGTCATATCACCAGGAAAGCATCCAGGAAGTCAGCAAAGCTTTATAGATAATTGCTGGATTCACAAGAAGCGAAGCTCAAAACTACCAAACAACTCGCTAGATGATTCAAACGAAAGAAAATAATACTTATATTATTTTTAATATTTGGAGTTGTTTGCCAGTTCTGAGGCTTTGGTTCTTTTGAAACCAGCAGGATCTGCAAAGCTTCATTGACTTTCTGGCTACTTTCCAGGTGAAATGTCATTTGTTCTCTGTTCCTCTCTGAGGGAACCAGGTTCTGGTCTCCATTAGGGCAAACAGTACTCCCACAACTGATGTGTCTGTAGTATGGAGTAATCTCGGTGGGATAACTACAGGGAGTCACCAGGCCTTTCTACCAGAAAGAGGAGTTGCATTACATCCAACACTTGGTTTTCTTGTTTTGCTGTATCCTTTCAGGATTTGTATAACCATTACAATATTGCCATATGTGAATGATTGTTATTATTTAATATTGTTTAAATTTAACTTACATTAGGCAGTACAAAGTTTGGCTCAAAATAAACAAAATTCATATCAATAGTGTTGACTTGAATATATATTTATTAATGCATAAGAACAAATATTGAACAAAATTATTTTCAAGGGAATTCAGCAACTCTGCCTAAAAAATGCAAGATATACAGTATATGTAATATATGTATATAACCAGGATCCCTCTAATGCATGTACTTAAAGGATGTGTTGTTGAAAATAACGAGGTAATCAGGATATACTGAAGCTGTCTTCTTCTTCTGAACTTTATAACAATAACAGAAGAGGCATTCTGCAGTAAAATGGTCTCGTCAAATTATATCGATAATATCAATGAAACAAGTAAAAATTTATTTTACTGTACAGTTTTTATCAGAGATGGCAGTGCATTGTGTTACAGCTTATAGTTGGGGAATAATAAATGAGTTAATCTGAGATGCTGAAACTGGCTGTTCATTGGAGGATGAAAACAGGATCTCCTTATGACTGTTCCTTGGTCTTCTTGTAGGTGGTGTGCTGGGGACTTTCAGAGCCCTTTTCTTTGCTGGTAAAGCTTTATATATGCTCCAGGACTTTCTGCTCTATTTTATATGCACTGCTTCATTGCAAGATGGGATCATCTTGCTTCAGCATTTCCAAAGTACCTGTAGCATCATAGAAGTTGATAGCCTTTTCTGTTATTTCTTTATTAAACGTTAGGTTTTTGTTATTTCCAAATCATTTTCTTCCTCATACTGTTTATTTGTCATCTAACAGAAACAATTCTGTCTTTTGTCTCGTATTGGCATCCTGAATGATATTTAGGATGTTGCGACTATTTTGTGATAGTGTTAGTCTCCAGGCTTGATGCCTGCTTATTCTGTCACTGGTTGAAACTGTGAAATATTTACAGCATTCGAGCCAGTTTCTTCCCCCCCTCCCCATCATACACTATATTTTTTCCCCCTCACCTATTTATATTGACTTGGGTAACTCCATCTCATGAGGCAACGGTAGTCTTATGTCTTCCTTACGTTATAATTATGACATAACTCCTTAACCGTTTTGTTCACCATTTTTGCTGTTGAGCTGGGTTATTGTCTGAAGTAATTAATAAGCAACACATTCATAGTTATTATTGCCAAAGTTTATAGGATGGTTAGATACATTGAGTAAAACAGTGCTTTTGTCAAAACTAATTTGGCAGAATACTACTTTACACACTGGTAAAAAATGAAAAGTAAGCCGGCCCAAGGATAAAGACATCACCCAAGCTTTCTTTTTGATTACCATATGACTGGGTTTTGTTGGAATAGTCCTTAGATTCTCTGGTGCACCAGTGAGGAATTAAGCTATTCATCTGTCAAAGGCTTGCCACCAAGCGGATTTCAAAGAATTTTTGAAGCTTAGGTTGTCTTCTCTTGCCTGTTCTTGATCGCATTTCGTTTCCAATGTAAATCTGTTTTGTAAACAAAACTCACTGAGAAGAGAAACCACTTTCGACTATAGGTTTTGGTTTTTGTTGATAATGTTGAGCCGATTATTTATTTTTGCACAATGAAAATCACAATAACAGATGAAGCTGTATGACAGAATTACTCATGTGCACCCAACATGATCAGTTTGATTAAATAGTACAACTTCAGTATTTATTCATTGTCGACACAACACTTCCCAGCTTTGATGATGTCATCTTTTTACAAGTTGGATGTATGCCAGGTTAAGAGACCATTCTCATGCATCAAATCTGTTTGGTACAAAGCAGGTACAGATTATCCAGTATGGTAAAATAAAAACTGTTGAAGGGTTTGTAAACCCTCTTACATATTTAGGTTTGTAAATGTAAAAAAAAAATTATTTCTCAACTTTTTGTTCTCAAATTTTTTTTTTTAAATTTCATACATCAGTCATCACAATTGCTAACCAAAGTAAGGTATACCAAAAGGAATTAAACCGAGGGATCCAATATATATACAGAATATGTATGTAATGTATATCGTACCTAATAGCCAGAACCGTACTACTGACCTAGTAATTAAAACCGACAACATGAACTTCTAACTTAGGCCTAGTTTTACGTATGTTAGGCAGTACCAAAAATGGTGTATTAGGTTAGGTCAGCTTGCCAAGTTAGTATTGATTCAAATAAAAGCAAAACATGTATAATGAAAACCTTATAATTCTATAAGATAAATTCTTTGAAAAAAATTTGGGTTTGGAAACTTTGGCTCTTATATGACGACATACATATAATAACAATAATAATAATTAATATAATGAAACTACATTAGGGCAAAGGACCAAAATACACACTAGTCAAATCCAGGGAGAATCTAATGCAATTCAAAAAAAGTTAAGAACTCTAAGTAACATTAGAGTTATTATGTTCCTTGCATGTGACATCATTAATGCAACTTGACAATTCAGCCACATTCCTGATATTTAAGGCATTACACTTGATATAACACAGATGGAATAATTCAGGATTTTATGGTGGAAACAATATACTCTTCTCAAATCATGGCAAAGTAAAAATCCTATTTGAAGTTTATCCAAATTCAAACCCCGATAAAGTTATTCCTTAATCTGTGCAATGTTGTTAATCCTTTGAAAGATCTGCTATTTTAAATTAAAGCTAAAAAATCTATTTTATAATTAAGGTGGTAGAAAATGATAGGGTGATTTGTTTTGTACAACATCAAAAATCAGTTCCATGATTTTATTTTGTAATATATGTAATTACATACAGTACATATTTGCAGTTCCTCAAAATCATTTCCATAAACTGGAGAGTTAGGATAATAAGTGTTCAAACCTCTTATGTATTAGATTCCAGTATAAAAGGAAATTGATAATATATTCTGCAATTCAAATGACAAATGAAAATATCTTGAGTAATCTTCTCGAGAGAGATAGTCTATTTATGATAATTACTTGGTAATGAGACTATTTAAAATTAGTGTTTACAGAAAACCAATAACAGCATAGTGATGATAAAAGTAATCTATATTTCTTCTATAATTTTTATATCTTATGAGAAATCTGTATGAAATGATTGTGATGAAACTATGTTTTAATGTGCTATTGATCAAAGGTGCCATAATTACTAGTCAGTACAGTATGTGAAAGTTATGTCATGTAAAACATCAAGTCTGATCATGTATGCCTTCCAGGATTGTATGATTAAGTAAAAGTATAAAAATTGATGCTCTGTAAATACTATGTCTAAATATGAGTATACATTAAGCACTCTCATGTCCCTCCCCTTTATATCACCATTATACTGGCAAAACACTCAAGCATGTCAGTCATGTACAGACCAGTTGTGCATTGCCTACATCTTGTCAGAGAAGTCACAGGTTTTAAATTTTCACATACGACTTATTGTAGACATTGTATATGGCATTCAATTCACAATTTACTTTCTTCACCTTAGTCAGTTTGTGTACATAGTGCTTTCCTTTTATATTTACGGTTTGTGAAAGTTTTGTATATGATCTACATAGCCCCCAGTGGTGTGTTGTGAGAGTTAAGGGAATGTTCCTGCTATGCCTTACATTGCTCCAGAGTGAGTTTACACAGACCTAGTTCATAAATATCCAGGCAGGTGAATTTGTACTCACACTTTAATATTCTCAACTGCTAAACACAATTTCAGTCAGAATTTATGTAACAGTCCCTTATAGCTGTATCAGATGTCTAAAAATAAAGTGCTATCGTAAAAAATTACAGTACAGTTTTTATGAATTTTGGGAAACAAATTATTTTATGATAAAGTATATATTTGATAATTATATAAACTTGATTCCATGTAGTTGAACAATATCTACATGACAGCATGTAATTGGCCAATATCTCCATGATTACATGTAGTTGGCCAATATTGCCATGATTACACACGGTTGGTCAATATCTACATGATTACGTGTGGTTTTGGTGAATATCTACATGATTACATGTTGTCAATAAGAATAGTTTTACCCACAAGAAAATATCATACACAAGAAATACATTCAGCGTAAAACTGTGATAAATATTATACTGTATATAAAAACCTAATTGACCTACAGTCATTCCTTGATGTTCACACGCTCCAATTTTTAGTTACAAAATAAAACATCCAGATTGCAATTAATTACCATCACACAAATTTAATATAAGTACCTTCCATTTTTTTTTCAAAATATAGTCATAAGGTTACTTTGTCATAATTCTG
>WNGS01061674.1:10087334-10124503 GCA_020271785.1 Procambarus virginalis | reverse complement strand
ACAGAGAGTAAATGACAGTCATATCACCAGGAAAGCATCCAGGAAGTCAGCAAGCTTTATGATGAATTGCTGGTTCACAAGAGCGAAGCTCAAAACTACCAAACAACTCCAAATGATTCAAACGAAAGAAAATAATACTTAGTATATTTTTAATATTTGGAGCTTGTTTGCCAGTTCTGAGGCTTTGGTTCTTTTGAAACCAGCAGGATCTGCAAAGCTTCATTGACTTTCTGGCGACTTTCCAGGTGAATTGTCTTGTTCTCTGTTCATCTCTGAGGGAACCAGTTTCTGGTCTCCATTAGGCCAAACAGTACTCCCACAACTGATGTGTCTGTAGTATGGAGTAATCTCGGTGGGATAACTACAGGAGTCACCAGGCCTTTCTACCAGAAAGAGGAGTTGCATTACATCCAACAATTGGTTTTACTTGTTTTGCTGTACCTTTCAGAATTTGTATAACCAAACGATGATACAATATTGCCATATGTGAATGATGTGTTATTATTTAATAATTGTTTTAAATTTACTTACATTAGGCAGTACAAATTTTGGAAAAGCTCCAAATAAACAAATTCCATAGTCAATCAGTGTTGCTTGAATATATGCTTTATTAATGCTAAGACCAAATATTGCACAAAATTATTTTCAAAGGGAATTCAGCAACTCTCTAATAAATATGCAAGATATACAGTATATGAATATATTGTATATATACCAGTATCCCTCTAATGCATGTACTAAAGATGTGTTGTGAAAATAACGAGGTATCAGGATATACTGAAGCTGTCTTCTTCCTTCTGAACTTAATAACAATAACAGAAGAGGCATTCTGCAGTAAATGGTCTCGTCAAATATATCGATAATATCAATGAAACAAGTAAAATTTATTTTACTGTACAGTTTTTATCAGAGATGGCAGTGCATTGTGTTACAGCTTATAGTGTGGGTGAATAATTAATATTGGTTAATCTGAGATCGCTGAACTGGGCTGTTTCATTGGGAGGATGAAAACAGGATCCTCCTTATGACTGTTCCTTGGTCTTCTGTAGGTGGTTGTTGCTGGGGACTTTCAAGCCCCTTTTCTTTGCTGGTAAGCTTTATATATGCGCCCAGGACTTTCTTGCTCTATTTTATATGCAACTGCTTCATTGCAGATGGGATCATCTTGCTTCAGCATTTCCAAAGTACCTGTAGCATCATAGAAGTTGATAGCCTTTCCTGTTATTTCTTTATTAACCGTTAGGTTTTTGTTATTTTCCAAATCAGTTTCTTCCCATACTGTTTTATTTGGTCATCTAACAGAAACAATTCTGTCTCGTTTGTCTCGTATGGCATCCTGAATGATATTTAGGATGTTGCGACTATTTGTGATATGTTAGTCTTCCAGCTTTGATGCATGCTTACTTCTGTCACTGTGAAGAAGCAAGAGAAAGGGGTGAACACCAGATAAGAACTCGTGAAATATTACAGCATTCGAGCCAGTCTTCCCCCCCCCCCCCATTCATACACTATTTTTTTCCCCTCTACACATATTTATATGACTTGGGTACTCCATCTCATGCCCCCCCTCCTCCCCCAGGCAACGGTAGTCTTATGTCTTCCTTACGTTATAATTATGACATAACTCCTTAACCGTTTTTGTTCACCATTTGTCTTGTGTTAGCTCGGGTTATTGTTCGAAGTAACTTCATAGCAACACATTCATAGTTTATTATTGCCAAAGATTTATAGGATGGTTAGATACTTGAGTAACAACAGTGCTTTTGTCAAACTAATTTTGGCAGTAATACATATTACACACTGGTAAAATGAAATTAAGCCGGCCCCAGGATAAGACATCACCCAAGTTTCTTATTTGATTACCATATGACTGGGTTTGCTTGAATAGTCCTTAGATTCTCTGGTGCACCATGAGGAATTAAGCTATTCATCTGTCAAAGGCTGCCACCCAGCGGATTTCAAAGACTCTTTTGAAGCGTTAGGTTGTCTTCCTCTTGCCTGTTCTTGATCGCATTTCGTTTCCAATGTAATCTGTTTGTAAACAAAACTCACTGAGAAGAGAAACCACATTTCTCTCGACTATAGGTTTTGGTTTTTGTTGATAATGTTGAGCCGATTATTTATTTTTGCACAATGAAAATCACAATAACAGATGAAGCTGGTATGACAGAATTACTCATGGCACCCCAATATCAGTTTGATTAAATAGTACAACTTCAGTATTTATTCATTGTCGACACAACACTTCACAGCTTTGATGATGTCAATCTTTTAACAAGTTGGATGAGCCAGGTTAAGAGACCATTCTCATGCATCAAATCTGTTTGGTACAAAGCAGGTACAGATTATCCAGTATGGTAAAATAAAAACTGTTGAAGGGTTTGTAAACCCTCTTACAATCTTAGGTTTGGTAAATGTAAAAACAAAATTATTTCTCACTTTTGTTCTCGAATTTTTTTTTTAAATTTCATACACACTGTCATCACAATTTGCTAACCAAAGTAAGGTATACCAAAAGAATTAAACCGAGCTGCCACCCCCCCGTCCCCACACCCCTACGTCTATACCGAATATGTATGTAAGTATATCGTACCTAATAGCCAGTAACCGTACTACTTGACCTAGTAATTAAACCGACAACATGAACTTCTAACTTAGGCCTAGTCTTTTACGTATGTATGCAGTACCAAGAAAATGGTGTATTTAGGTTAGGTCAGTCTTGCCAAGTTAGTATTGAGTTCAAATAAAGCAAAGCATGGTATAATGAAAACCTTATAATTCTTAAGATAAATCTTTGAAAAAAATTTGGGTTTGGCCAAGCCCTTTGGTCCTCTTCTTATTGACGTATACTTAATAATACAATATAATAAATACATAATATATGAACTACATTAGGGCAAAGGACCAAAATACACACTAGTCAAATCCAGGGAGAATCTAATGCAATTCAAAAAAGTTAAGAACTCTAAGTAACATAGAGTTATCATTATGTTCCTTTGCATGTTGACATCATTAATGCAACTTGACAATCAGCCACATTCCTGTATATTAAGGCATTACACTTGATATAGGACTGACAGATGGTAATTTCAGGATTTATGGTGGAAACAATATACTCTTCTCAAATCATGCAAAGTAAAAATCCTATTTGAAGTTTATCCAAATTCAAACCCCGATAGAAGTTTGATTCCTTATCTGTCATGTTGTTAATTGCCTTTTGAAAGATCTGCTATTTTAATTAAGACTAAAAAATCTATTTTATATTAGAGATGGGTGGTAGAAAATGAAGGGTGATTTGTGTTTTGTCAACATCAAAAATCAGTTTCCATGTATTTTATTTTTGTAATATATTGTAATTACATACATACATATTTATGCAGTTCCTCAAAATCATTTCCATAAACTGGAGGGTTAGGGATAATTAAAGTGTTTCAAACCTCTTATGTATTAGATATTCCAGTATAAAAAGAATTGATAATATTCTGCAATTCAAATGACAATGAAAATCTTGAGTAATCATCTCGAGAGATGATAGTCTATTTATGATAATTACTTGGTAATGGAGAACTATTTAAAATTAGTGTTTACAAAACCAATAACAGCATAGTGATGATAAAGTAACTATATTTCTTCTATTATTTTTATATTCTTATATGATACTCTGTATGAAATGATTTGTCTGAAACTATGTTTAATGTGCTATTGATCAAAGGGCCATAATTTACTAGTCAGTACAGTATGTGAAAGATATGTCATGTAAAACATCAAGTCTGATCATGTATGCCTTCCCAGGATTGTAGCATTAAGTAAAAGTATAAAAATTGATGCTCTGTAAATACTATGTCTAAATATGAGTATACATTAAGCACTCTCATGTCCCTCCCCTTTATATCACCATTTATACTGGCAAAACACTCAAGTATGTCAGTCATGGTACAGACCAGTTGCATTGCCCTACATTTTGTCAAGAAGTCACAGGTTTAAATTTTCACATACGACTATTGTAGACATTGTTATGGCATTCAATTCACAATTTACTTTTTCACCTAGTCAGTTTGTGTACATAGTGCTTTCCTTTTATATTTACGGTTTGTGAAAGTTTTGTATATGATCTACATAGCCCCCAGTGGTGTGTTGTGAGAGTTAAGGGAATGTTCCTAGAGCTATGCCTTACATTGCTCCGAGGAGTTTACACAGACCTAGTTTCATAAATATCCAGGCAGGTGAATTTGTACTCACACTTTAATATTCTCAACTGCTAAACACAATTTCAGTCAGAATTTATGTAACAGTCCCTTATAGCTGTATCAATTTCTAAAAATAAAGTGCTATCGTAAAAAATTACAGTACAGTTTTTATGAATTTTGGGAAACAAATTATTTTATGATAAAGTTAATATTGATAATTATATAAACTTGATTCCATGTAGTTGAACAATATCTACATGACAGCATGTAATTGGCCAATATCTCCATGATTACATGTAGTTGGCAATATTGCATGATACACACGGTTGGTCAATATCTACATGATTACGTGTGGTTTTGGTGAATATCTACATGATTACATGTTGTCAATAAGAATAGTTTTACCCACAAGAAAATATCATACACAAGAGAATACATTCAGAATAGCGTAAACTGTGATAAATATTATCTGTATATAAAAACCTAATTGACCTACAGTCATTCCTTGATGTTCACACGCTCCAATTTTTTGTTACAAAATAAAACATCCAGATTGCAATTATTACCATCACACAAATTTAATATAAGTACCTTCCATTTTTTTTTCAAATAAGTCATAAGGTACTTTGTCATAATTTGGGGATTATACAAGAGAGTATATTACTGTACAAGTCGTCATATAGATATGAATGCTTTCAGTATACAGACAATCATATAAAGTCTATCTCTGAAGATCCAAACTTAGACAATTTCATGAACCCAGAGCAATTAATGTTGAATTACGTAAAACTATCTATCCACCACAACTCTCAGAGTTTACATTTGTTGAAATATTCTCTATTCTAATTGGCACAAAAATTGGTTAAGACAGTTACAAGTATATTTTTTTATATTTTGTGGGGGGTTGGGTTGGGGCTGCCATATGAATTTCAAATTATTTCAAATTATACAAACACATCAAGATTTTCTAAATAAAAGGCACTTAACTAGGAACATTATTTGTTATGTGGTGTAATAGGGTTTTCCACAAAAGTAAAATATGTGGGATATTGATGCATAGAAACCTTCATAAGATAGCAATGAGGGTCTGTAGTGCACGTTCTCTAACAAAAAACTATACACACTATATTTGCATCTAACTATACCCATACCTGACCACAACACAAAAAGATGAACAAGAATTTCGTGATATCTCGTCTCCAATCACAAAAACCCACAGTGGGGAGAGATAGCACACACAGAGCGAACGATCGCAATAAAGAGGGTACTTCTGCTCGGCCTCTTGCTGAAATCACACCATTACATGGAGGGCAAAAACATGGTCAAATAACAGACAAAGTTCGGCCGGACAATAGGGGGGCACCACTATACGGAACACTGACTATCAGGCCCACACAAGATTAGACACTAACTAAGCATATCCAAAAATATCCCATATTTACATTTTTGGAAACCATATTACACACATACAAATAATGTTTCCTAGTTAAGTGCCTTTTATTTAGAAAATCTTTGATGTGTTTTGTATAATTTGAAATAATTTGAAATTCATATGGCAGCCCCAACCCAACCCCCCAAAATATAAAAAATCATACTGTACTTCTTACCAACTTTTTTTGCCAATTAGAAAAGAATATTTCAACAAATGTAAGATCTGAGAGTTGTGTGGATAGTAGTTTTACTAAACTCTTTCAACATTTATAATTGCTCTAGTTTATTTATATATTATCCTGAACTGTAATATCTTCAGAGAGCATATTTTATTTGTGCAATTATATGACGACTTGTACAGTAATATACTCTCTTGTATAATCCCGTTTATGCCTCTGTAGATTCTAGTTTTGTTTGAGTTAAGTTCCTCTTGCACTTATCAAGTGTGTTATGAGGTTCCGGTGTCTTCCTGGCTGTCACCCTGTCTCGACAACTGGTTGGTGTGGGCTCCCTGCCGTCTGCTTGTCTGCTAGTCAGGGTTCTGGTTCTTTCCCAGCTTGCCGGGTTCGAGTTCCTAGTTACTTGGCGGAAGTCCCAACTGGTTCCATCTCGGGTTTGGCCTAATGTGGGGTTCTCAGACTGTCCATTTCTTTCCCTCTAGCACCTTTTCTCTGGTTGCGGTCCCACCTTCGGTTGTTTTGAGGGGGACCCGGGTCATACGGCAGTTGCTCGAGTAGCTGTGCAGGAGCCTGAACTTTGCCCCGCTGGTTTATCCGCTGGGCTCGCGATCTCTGGGTTCGTTGCCCAGTGTCCTTGCGTCGGTTTTCTGCATCTTCAGCTTCCTCTTCGGGTTTTGGGGTTCAGTGGCATGGCGCCTTCCTCTTTGCTGGCTCGATGTGTTCATGGACTGTGTTCATTGTGTTCGCGTGTTCAAGGTTGGGGCTTTGTGACCAGTGCTCACCAGTCTGATCAGAGATGTGGTGGGCTGTCCTTACATTGGGCTCACAGCACAGTGCAAGAGTTTACGGCGGTGTGGCAGGCGCTGCGATGGATTCGGCTTACTTGGGGCTCGGTGCTTGGGCTCCATTCGGACTGCTCCCTCATGGTTCCTTGTCTCAACTTGGGATGGAGGGGGTTTCTTCGGTCCATGGCTCTTCGGGGCTGGTCGCTTCGGGTAGCTCTTCTGCTTAGTTCTCTGGGTTTAGCTCTCTGCGCCATTCACATTCTGGGAGTGTCCAACATTCTGGCAAATGGCCTGTTGTGCTTCATTCCACATAGTGGACGGTTGACGCTGCTTACTTCCTCTGGCTTTGTCAGACGTACGGGTGCCTGGAGATGGACCTCTTTGCGTTTGCGTAATCTCGGGATCTCCCATTGTTCTGGCTCAGCTCGAATCCTATCGGGGAAGAATGACTCTCCTGGCTCTATGGTGGCCAGCCCAGCCTGGGTTTCAGGCACTGCTTTCTCGTGTCGAACCTGGGAGTTTTACGTGGCTCCGTCTCTTTCAGCAGGTCGGGCTGGTGATGTAGCTTGCTGGTTCAAGTTACTCTTCCACTCTTCGCGTCTGATTTTTCTGATGTGGGTGTATCGCCATCTTGTATGGTGATCAGGTGGCTTCTTTGGTGGTGTCTTACCTGCAGTCTTCATCTTGGCGACAGTATGAAGTTTCTTGGCGATCTTTCCGCCATTTCCTTTCCCTTTGTAGGGTTTCGTCTGTGGAGGTTACGATTGTCTTGTCCTTTCTCTCTCTCTTGGCTTTTCCTGGACCGGTATGTTCTGCCGAATACTGTCGCTTCTTATCGTTTGGCGTTGGTGAAACTGCTGCAGTTTGCGTTTGGGGTGGATGTCACTTCTGCCCCATGCCACAAGCGCTCTCGTGCATTTTTTCACCTCTGGCCTGCTCATGCACTGCCTGAGTTGTCTTTGTCTTTGGAACGGGTTTTTTCCTGTCTTTTCTTCTCCTCGGTTTATCGAGACCTCTTCTGTTCGGGATTTCTTTGCGAAAGGCTTGTTTATATCTTGCTTTGGCCTCGGGGTCAGGTTGGGATGCTTCATGCTCTTCAACAGTGTCAGGGATTCTGTTTGTTTGGTCTTGGAGGTCGTTTTGTTCGTTTGCAGCCTTCTCCTTTCTTTCTGGTGAAGAATGTGACAGCTGGCTTCTGGAGGGGTCCGTTGGTTGTGGAGGCTTAGTTGGTTAGGCTGGGGGATGCATCATGTGTTGGTTCCGGTGGCAGCTTTACGGCGCTACTATGGGCCACAGGTTCGATGACAATGGACACGCTCTGGGTGGATCCAGTTTCCCTGGTTCCCTGTTCCAGGGCTCGTGTGTCTCAGGTTGCCTGCGATATACTTAAGTCTACCTAGCCTGTAGTCTGTCCTCGTGCCCATGATGTGATATAGTATCCTGCTCTTGCTGCTGTCTTTTGGTAGTATGTCCTGGGTCGACATTCGGGTGCAGGGGTTTTGGAGGCCGAACAGGATCTGGCCGTCAAGTATCTCATGAACGTCCTGGGTTCTCTCCGCCCTTGTGTTGAGTTGGGGAGACTGTCACAGCCGTCAGTCTCTTCTTTTCCTTGAGACCCAGTCGATGGCAATTACGACATACGTTAAATTTAAAGTGCTTGTAGGCCATTGCTCCCTGGACCTCTCTCAGAGAGCCAGGTTCTGGCTTGTGGTTCCCAGTAGGCATAAGGACTCCTGTGACTGATGACCCCAAACTATTATAGCACATGTCATTTCGGATAGCTTCATGGAACCTCTGGGGTTCTCCCAGAAACTTTCATTACATTCAGTGCTGGTTTTTTACTGTTAGACCTAGTCATCAGGTGTCATTACAGGGATAATTACTGGAGATTTAAATTAATGACTGGCTAGCATTGTGAGGTTATTACAATGTTATGAAAGAATCCCACTGCAAGACTTGTATCAATGCCTTGATACCCCATAACCATTCCATGTACAGAGATTCATGTGTAAAAAGACATACGGATTCGTATAAAAAAGGGATAGGATAAAAACATGAATTTGTAATTGTATAAGTTGGGTATGTGCCCTGTATAAGAGGGGGGGGGGGCACATACCCAAGGAAAATATCAAAACTGCAACCCAATAGAGGAATGTCAGAAGCAAACAGGGGCAGCAGAGGGACAAGTCTCCATGCCACTCCAGCCCAATACACAGCATAGAAATAGACCCAGTTAAAGGCCACACTTTCCAATATACAATACCATCAGTATGGAAAATAAAAGGCTCATAAATACACAGTTTGCATAGAAAATGTGTTCAATGATGTGCAGTGTTTGGAAACTAGCATGCCATATGATGTTTCTTTGCCCAAGTTGTTTATAATTTATCAGCTGGGAGACATGGATCCCCATCCGCCACTATCTCCAGTATTACTAATTGACGTTGTTCTTGATTATAGCCACCATTGACACCGACTAAAATACCCAGTAATTTGGATGTACAATGGGGATATATATCAGAAGGGCTTATATAGTGAAGTCTAATAGTGTAATAGATTCGGAAACAAGCAAAGCTAATAGGGGTGTTGATGTCTAGATGGTGGCAAGGGCTCTGACCACCATCTTTCTGCCCTGCATGTAACCATCAGGGAGAAGACAGAAAGATATTTTTTCCCGAGACTTAAGCATGGAGGTCTTCCATCTTTAAAAATATTTAATTTTTTTTCAGCATACAGGGGTAAGTTGTTTCGTCTTTAGCCACAGCTAAATTTATGCCAAGTATACATGGGGCATAAATTCAGCTGCATCTTTGTTTCACTTCTCTCTTAAGAATCTAGCTTTGCAGTAGTTTAAATTGCATTGGAAAATAAATGCTTGTTCCCTTCTAGATACATCCTTTGAGTCTGGTGTGTCCGATGATTATGCAATCCCACCAGATGCCAGAAGTGACAGTGGGTCTCTAGAGTCAACAATGGCACCCACACTCAGTGCCAGGACATCATGTGTTGAAACTACCACTAATACTCTCACTTCAAGCCAGTAAGTATCGTGCAGTTGAAAACCCATTCAAGAATGCGTTATTTCAGTATTTTGTTTTATAACTTCAAGTATAATTTTACAAAATATTTAATTTTCTTCACACTGCAAAAAACATGATATGAAAGCAACTATTAATACTTGCTTGATTTTCCAGCCACAAATTGAACATATAATGAGTTGCAGAACATTTGGGCAATAATGTGATGCAAAAATTAAATCCAATTTTTGTTAAATGCAACAAGATAATTAAAGAGTCACAAGACCAAGGTATGGAGTTTGGCTGTCTTGCTAGTAATCGCCATCTTCTGCACCATAAACTTTGTGCCAACTCGTGGATGTGCGAATCACTGTCTTGGTTTTTAATTTCATTATTAAAATTGAAATTGTGGTGATAAAAATGTGTTAAACAAATTGCTACAAATTAAAGGCTGTCTAAATAAATTATGCTTATATCTTGATCAGAATAACCTCAAAAACATTTCAAGTATTTTAGTAATGATTATATAATCATGATGTCTGTGACAATTGACCATATCATCAGTCACTTTCCATTTAGCTATGATTTTTATGTTAAGTAATTTTCTGGATGGAATAAGAAAAATTTTCTTATTTTCTTCTTCGGCTTGTGATATCCTCCTGAAGGCTGTCTCCTTGTTGGCTCTCATATCTGGCTGTAGGGTTGGGGAGCTTCAAGCTCTTCTCTGGAGGCAGGACTTCAGTTCCTTTTGCCCTGGTGGGCAGTTTGTCCATTTGCAGCTTTCTCCTTCTTTTATGGCTAAGAATGGATCGGCAGGGTCCTTTGGTGATTGATGCTTGTTTGGTTCAGCCTGGGATGCATCATTTGCTGTGTCTGGTGACGGCTCTTTGCTGCTACTTGCAGGCCACCGATTCTCTCACAGCGGACACCTTGTTGGTCAAATGTTTCATGGAACCTTTATTGCTGATGACCACAGGACTCGTTCCTACTCGGCGACTGACATGTATTTTCACTTTTGTCATGGAGCTTTTTACAGACGAAGTTCTGTGATGGCGTGGATTTGCTTGCTTCGGTTACAGGTGTGGAGACCATGTTGCCTGTAGTGCTGGCTTTGGTGGCTCTTCCCAAGTTGCTCACCCCCATCCTTCGGGAGGCAGTGGTGGCATTTTACTTCTCGCTTTGTATGTTGCAAACTGTGCTGACCCAGTCTTTAGCTATAGCCTAGTTCTTAACCTTTTGGTCTATATATTTTTTTTTTTTTGTCTCTCTCCCCCCCTATCCTTTTTCTTAAGGCTAATTTTGCTCAAGTCCTTTTGGCTGCAGCTACTGCCTATGGTCCTATTAATCTTCTGTTGTTTCTTTTGGGTTCTGCCCCACTGTTTGGAGGCAATCCAGTCGAGTTGGAGACTTCCCTGCTCTTGGTCAGGGTAGGCTCTCTGAAATATTTCTCGTGCAGTATTCCTAATGGTGAATGTTCATTCAGTTCTTTATTATGATATTACTTAGTGTAATGTTGTATAATATTGATATCTTTGATATCAAATGTCTTTCCCTATACAGTAGCTTACCTTGTGATGGTTCTAAGGATCAATATCTCTGTGACCTGGTCTCTGGCCATGCCTCGTAGTTGGTGGTCTTGTACAGTATTGATAACCAGTACAGTATTGATACCATTTGTGGTTTGGAAAAATGTGTTGGCATCCTGTAGATTCTTCCCAGATGTTCCATCTGCTTTCATTTGTTAAAGAATCTTGAGGCATTTTGAAAGAATTTCTAAAATTAGTTAGAATGCTTGAATTCTAGAAATGAAACTAAAGCAAAAGTCAAACGAGAGAGATCATATCTTGTTTGATATAAGATAAATTTTTATTTAAGACAATTTTCTGTTGAGTTATGCCCTTCTCTCTTTTCTTCCCCAGTATTGGCACAATATCACCGCGTCGAGAGAGCTCGTTGGAAAAAATGGGCTACTTAACAAAACTTGGTGGGAAGCTTAAGACTTGGAAAAAACGGTACTTTGTTCTTAAGGATGGAACGCTGACATACTGGAAGAGTCAGGTTTGTTGAAATTTAACTCACAAAGTTTGGAGATTACATTAACAATGATTTAAGTCAATTATTTCCATTGGTATCTTATTGATCATCAGACTTCACTTCATCATTAGACTTTTTCCATTTTCTATACATTACTGGTTTTTCTCAGTACTATACCTCAAAGTTATCACATTTCCTAAGTTAACACTAAATTGTTTCCTAAGGTAAGATCACTTTCAAGTCCACTAGACACGATAATGACAGTCATGGTAGTCAACATTCTGAACTGGAGCTGCAGGTAACCTTTCAACTGTCCTTGTAGGATTATTCTGGTGCTAGAGAAACACCGGAGAACATTCAGGCCAGACTTGGCTGATATTCAGAAGGTTAATTGTTAAAAACTAAGCTCTTCCAAGCCCTCCTCGACTATCACAAATGACCACTAAAGGGTGCATGGAATCTATCTGTACATAGGAACACAAACCCAACAGAGCATACAAAGACAAGGCAGACTCTTGTGGTGCTCGAGAATAATGGGTCCTTTTCATTGCCTATAATGCTTTATAGGCAATGCTAAATCTGTTCTAGAAACTCCTCCTACGACTCAGTGTTAGACACACGAGTGTCGATCCTCTGCATGGAGAGAGAGAGAGAGAGAGAGAGAGAGAGAGAGAGAGAGAGGAGAGGGTGGAGAGAGAAGAAAGAGAAGGACGAGATGAGAAACAGAGACGACGAGACGAGACGAGACGAGACAGACCAAGACGAGATGAGACAAGACAAGATGAGAGGCGAGAGACAAGACGTGACTAGAGAGAGAACGAGACAGAAGACTAACGAGACGGAGATGAGAGACGAGAGGAGCGAGGAGAGACGAGATACGAGACGAGAGCAGAGAGAGAGGGACAAAGACAGAGGATGATGAGAGAGACGAGAGAGAGATGAAGACGACAGACGAGAGCGAGATGAGCACGAACGAGAGAGACGAGCAGCGAGAGAGAGACGAGACCGAGAGAGACGGAGACGAGAGAGAGAGACGAGAGAGACGAGAGAGCGAGAGAGAGAAGACGAGACGAGAGAGATGACGTAGACGAGAGAGAGACGAGACGTGAGAGAAGACGAGGACGAGAGAGACGAGACGAGAGAGAGCGGGATAGAAGAGAAGAACCGAGACGAGAGACGAGACGAGACGAGACGATACGAGAGGAGAGACGAGACGAGAGTAGCGAGACGAGAGAGGAGAGCGAGACGAGAGAGACGGGAGAGCAGAGAGACGAGAGAGACGAGACGAGAGAGACGAGAGAGAGAGAGAGAAGAGACGAGTAGAGAGAGAAGAGAGAAGATGAGAGAGAGAGAGAGATGAGAGACGAGATGACGAGATAGACGAGAGAGACGAGAGTGAGACGAGTAGAGAGAGGAGAGAGGAGTGAGACGAGAGAGAGACGAGAGAGACGACGAGAGACGAAACGAGAGCGAGAACGAGAGAGAGACGAGATGAGAGATAGATACGAGACGAGACGAGAGACGAGACGAGAGAGACGAGAACGAGAGAGAGAGAGAGCAGAGAGAGAGACGGAGAAAGAGGGAACGAGATGGGGAGGGGAGAAGAGGCAGAGAGAAGAGAGAGAGCGAGAGAGAGAGAGACGATAGACGAGAGAGGAGAGAGACGAGAGAAGAGGACGAGAGAGAGAGAGAGAGAGACGAGATGAGAGAGAGAGAGAGACGAGAGAGAGAGAGAGAGAGAGGAACGAGAGAGAGAGAGAGACGAGAGAGAGAAAGAGAGAGACGAGAGAGATAGAAGAGAGAGAGAAAACGAGAGAGAAATAGAGAGGAGAGAGAAACCGAGAGAGAGAGACGAAGGAGAGAGGAGGAGTACGAGAGAGAGAGAGAAGAGAGATAGAGACTAGACGAGAAAGAGAAGAGAGACGAGTGTAGAGAGAAACCAGAGAGACCAGAAAGACAGATTGAACTGAAACACTTGGAAACCTAGGCTTAAAAACAGGGCAGAAATGGCCACAGGAGATTGAGTAGGATCTCATGGTCCATATAGATCCCCAACTTCTTGAGGATTAGTAGCAACATTGAAACTAGAGGAAAGAGATAGAGATAATTTTTTCATCTTGGTTCCAGTTCAGACACTTGCATCCTGCTTAAAGAATGGTGCTTCTAGCACTAGAACTAATGATTCTATGCAAATGTAATTACCTAATGATTGTGAATCACTAAGTAAATGTAAAAAGATCCACATGTCATTGCCTAATGTGGTGGCCTATCCAATGAAGAAAACATTAGACAATTTCCATTCTAGAATGGGAATGGGCAAAATGGAAAACTTCTATTCTGTCCAAATCAAGCAAAACCAGAAGAGGCCCTGTGACAATACATTCATACACCATGATTGTGGACCACCTTGAGAACCCAGTAAAAAAGCTTTGGCTAATATCTTCATATTGCAAGAAATTGCGAGGAACTGGCCCTGTTGAGGCGATACACAATCATCATATTGTCCAAGTGAAGACACAAATCCAAGCGTCTGGGCAGACAGATGCATACAAGTGCAGTTTAACTGCAACCATCTTCTGAATATTGATATACGATTGCATATAAATGAAGATCTGTTCCCGTCTGACATGGCCCAGGGAACCAAACCCTGAAAAGCTTTCAAGAAAAACTGAGTGATGTGCTGCATGGCCAGAGAAGATTGCATGCATTAGTAACTCAGTTGGGATTCAGCAATTTTTTGTAAAAACCTCTTCAAGGCCTTCACACAGATGTGACCTAAGGGCTACACCACATTGGAATAGTTAAGCCTGCTTTTAAACTTTTTGGGTATGCCCCCAATAACAAAATGCTTCTCGATGCCTAATTGGAGCTGGGATGCCAGAAAATGTAGTAGTTTCAGATGAAAGATGGAAGTTGCCCTGGAGTCCCAACCACGTCAAATTTTGCAAAGGCTAAAGAAGGAACTTAAGATGGTTGGCCAAGAACGCAAGTTCACTCGGCCAATAGCCGATCCTTGGCCAATGACAATATTGTGGGCTGGAAACCAAAATGACCTGTTATTGATGTTAGCCAAGAAATGGTTATCTGGGAGCTTAAGTTTGCAAAGGACTATGCAGATGAGTCTATTAACATCCTAGGAGTCAGATTTGACCTAAATATGGATATCCTGAAATTAATATAAGAGTGACCCACATGGAACCATATCAAGTCCTTGAATACTGAACAAATAGGCCATGAAGAGCTTGACAGAATTCACTTGATCGTCAAAGGTCCTCATCCATGTTGTCAGATTGAGTAATAGTATTGACCCCTGACAAGATGAGGATCATCCTCAACATGGTGGACCCCCCCCCCTGCCAATCACTCTGTGTACTATGTCCTGTACTCATATTGGAGCATTGTATATGGAATACCATATGCAACAGCAAGTCAGTCAGACACATTGAGGTTTCCCTAGCCAAGGGCAAAGCTGTTCACATGGTCGCTGAATCAGTGCTCGTCTTTACCTGATTACCCAAGTGACTTGAATATTCTGTTTAGGACAACAGTCAGGAAGTATGTGAGTTGTTTTGGGAAATGCAGAGTTGGGAATAGTGCTGCTGCCTGGTGGTGGGTTTTGTAGCCCAATCAATAGGTGGTCACCCACGATGCCAAGAGAGGGTTCATAAAAGCTTTGATTTTTATGAATTGGTCTGTTGGTTGTTCTGTTCTGCACTGGGTATTCTCCAGTGACTCCATAGCACTTAAAATAACTCCGCAGAGACCATTTAAAGGTTCCCTGTGGCACTGGTGGTATGTTGTCCAATCTGAAGAACATAACATTATCCAATGATGCACCTTTCTTTAGGGACCAGCCACATTCAATTACTAAGAATGGTACATACCCTATTGTTGAAATAAAGATATAATGGATCAGAATATAAATGTTTTCACTAATTGTTCTTTCCAATAATTTTCTTTGATAGAGTGATATACACCGCAAACCAGCAGGCCAGATTACATTAAATGAAGTTGTCGTGTTACGCGATCTGAAGGGGCTCACACCTTTGAGGTCAATACCGGAAAAAAAACCTACTACCTCACTGCGGACAATACAGCTTTAGTTGAAGACTGGGTTAGAGTTCTACAGGTTAGTTTATATTGTTGTAACAAAGTGAGTTCTAAATTGTTACTCTTTGAGTGCCAAGTGATGAAAAGTTTGTGTGAAGATTTGAGTATCAGGTAAGATTTTACTCTTTTTGTCTTTTCTGAGGGGGACACCTCCTTGTGGCTCCCTGAAGCTATATGATGAGACGGTTACCATCTACTGCGTCACATCAACCATAGAGTTCTAGAGGTCTGCTGGGGACAGGAGTCAACCCCCCCCATACCTCCCCCCCTTGCAGATGCACAGGGAGTGGTGACATTTTTGCGACCACACCGGAGAAAGCATCCAGAAAGTCAGCGAGTCAAAAAACACGACTGTATTGCTGGATTCAAGAGATGGTAGCCTTAAAACCCATCTAACGAATTCCCTTGTTATATAAGCAAGGGATAAAAATCTCTTGAATCTAGAGTGAGCTTATTTGCCCCACCTTCCCAACTCATTTGGGGGAGGGGGTGGAGGTAGCCCACTGGCAGCCAGGGTCCCCAAACTCATTTCTAGTACTGATGTGGTTACTGGATCATTCCCATAAACTCTGGTGTCCTGTTTATTCAGGTAAGTGGTGTGGTGTTTGCCCTTGTTTGTAGCAAAAAAAGTAATAATATAACTTGCAACAGATGTAATGGAAAGTAGATGGATTGGAAATATCTAAAGCCAGTCATTCCATTTGAGTAACATATGCCTACTGTAGTACTATGCTCTAGTTTACTTTAACTTTTTCAATAAATTGACTTTTATACTCCAATTAGAATGTGTTACGACGTAATGCTACTAAGCTGCTGCTGAGCAAAGAAGACAACAAACCCACTTTGCAAGGCTGGCTTACTAAAGTTAAACATGGACACGCACGACGATGCTGGTGTGTGCTTATCGGAAAAATGTTCATCTACTTCAAGAGTCCTAATGACCAGGTAGGTTTTTACCAGTGTGTGGTAAACAAATAATTTATAGTAAATGTTTTTAACAGGAATAATGAGATAAGGATGTGTGTAAGCAAGAATAATTACATAATTAGCTATATGTGTCTGTTTGCTTGTCTATGCCCAAGGTTGGAGGCTAGGTACTTGGGGCTAGCCTCATCCAACTCTTTAGGAGGTCTGGTCTTAAGGTATGGGACAGACATAGGCTTGTCGGGGTCACCAGAACTCGAGGGAGAACAGTGTGCCAAGGTCACATTCTGACCCCCCAATGACTGAATTTGCTGTTGCCCGCCAGCTACATTTTTTGAAAAATATTTGAAGACAAAAATTTTGAATTTAATTTTTTCATAAAGTAATATGAAAACTATGCACTGACCTTGGGGGAGGAGGAAACAAAAAAAAATATAATCACCATACTGTGTGCCCATAGTAGCATAAAACAGACAATCCTCACACAACTTCGAAGGTTTCTCAAGCCTTCCTCTTTTTTCAAAGCTGATGGGAACCATATTTTTATAATACAGTACTCTATTTCACACTGTGTGGCTCCTCGCACCAGTGGACCACCCAGAGGTGTATCTAGGGTATGGCACTTGCCCTGGGTGCTACTTGAAGAGGGCACCACTTGAAGGGGTGCCAATTGAAGGAGGCATTACTTAAAGGGGCATCATTGAGCACTTTCTATCAAAGTCAGACCTTCTCTGTGTGTAGTAAAATCCTCTACAGTACAAGTTACAGTATTACAATCACTCTAGTCATCCTTATTTATTCCTCATCATTCTCCTGTTTACTTATCTCCATTGCCCCTTCCTTTGCTACCAAATAATCCACTTAATTTTCTTAACTGCTCACCACATTAAATACTTTTACTCCTGTACCAGTATGTGCTTCACCAGATATTAACTTGACACTTTTAATCAAATAGTCTTTGTATACCTTCCAAAAACGTGAAGATTAATCTCTATAAAAGTCTCTTGATTCAAGGTCATTCGGTGTTCTCCTTTTGTATTCAATGACTGTCTTTTAATTTATCATCTTTAATTATTTTACCTCTTTTTATCTTTGTGTTGCACCATTATCAATCAGCCATTAATCTTATCTCACATAAGTGTAATTTGGTCATTTAATCCTGATACAGTACTGTATGCCCAGATATCAAATATCTGAGAGATAATATCTGAGATCTCTCAAATATTTGAGAGATATAAAATAATATACACCTGGAAGATACTGGAGGGCCAGGTCCCAAATCTACACAGTAAAATAACAACGTACTGGAGTGAACGATATGGAAGAAAATGCAGAATAGAACCAGTGAAGAGCAGAGGTGCCATAGGCACAATCAGAGAACACTGTATAAACATTAGAGGTCCGCGGTTGTTCAACGTCCTCCCAGCAAGCATAAGAAATATTGCCGGAACAACCGTGGACATCTTCAAGAGGAAACTAGATTTATTCCTCCAAGGAGTTCCGGACCAGCCGGGCTGTGGTGGGTATGTGGGCCTGCGGGCCGCTCCAAGCAACAGCCTAGTGGACCAAACTCTCACAAGTCAAGCCTGGCCTCGGGCCGGGCTTGGGGAGTAGAAGAACTCCCAGAACCCCATCAACCAGGTATCAACCAGGTATTAATAAATTATTCAATAAAGGTTTTGCATTGACTTTCTAACCCTATAATTTTGTTAGTATGGATTATTTGATAATTCTTAAACTCTTCATTAACAGAATCCCATTAGCCAAATTAACATGCGGGATGCTCGGTCGAAGAAGTAGAGAAGGTGTCAGATTCAGAAGGGGAGGAGACAGCTGAGGATGACACACTCCGGGAAGACCTAACAATCGGCATCTTTCCATCACACCAGGGTCCGACCTACCTCATCATGCCAAACAAGCAGGACAAGGTGAGAATACTACTACAGTACATATATTTTTAAAAGAAAAATGGTTGCAATATACTNCCCCCCCCCATTTATTTATTTATTTTATGTATTTAGTATTTATGCAATCAAGAAGGTACATTGGGAATGTGTGGATACATAAAATGGTAATTACAGTCTTGTAAAGCCACTAGTACGCGCAGCGTTTCGGGCAGGTCCTTAATCTAAGAAAATTTTAAGTAGGTAAATACTTGCATGATTTATAAAAAAATGATAACAGATACATGGCAAGAAAAAAAAAATAGAGAAAATTGTAGGTACAGTGGATTAAAGCACATAGGCAGCTAAGATTGATTGCAATGACAGCTTGAATGGTAGTTGACAAAAATTGGTAGGCACAAAACAGCATATGGCTAGCACATAAAAGAAGACAGCAATGAACACAATGATAAGGTTGGTAGGGTTAAATACATAAAAATTAGGAGATTGGGTAACACTAGGTACAGAGCAAATTTAAAGCTCAGTGTAGGAAACTAAGAAGATGAAATCAGGAACTTTTTGGTTTTGTTTTTAAATAAGGCAAAACTTTTACAGTTTTTCAATTCACTAGGGAGTGAGTTCCATAGACTAGGTCCCTTAATTTGCATAGAGTGTTTACACAGATTAAGTTTGACCCTGGGGATATCAAAGAGATATTTATTTCTGGTGTGGTGAAAATGGGTCCTATTACATCCATCCAGGGAGAGTTTCAGAGCATGGTTTGCATTTAAAAACAGGGTTTTGTAAATGTAGTTGACACAAGAGAATGTGTGGAGGGAGTTAATATTTAGCAAGTTTAGAGATTTAAACAAGGGAGCTGAATGTTGTCTAAAAGCTGAGTTAGTTATTATTCTGATAGCAGATTTTTGCTGCGTGATGATGGGCTTAAGGTGGTTTGCAGTGGTAGACCCCCATTTGCCTCGATGATCCAAATTTGCACGCAAATTGATCCATTTGATGACCCATATTTGCACACATGTTTTATATTTTCTTATCTTATCATTTGCTTGGTATTTGTTCACCACTATGTTTTGGGTTGCTTTGTTATACACACGTTTTGCTTTTGTTCTTATTTCACAGATAGCAGTCGGTTATCTCAAGAATCAGCTGATTATGCTGATTATGCCATCCCACCTGATGCTATGCCAGATTCTATACCTGATTCTATACCAGATGCTATACCAACCCTTAAGCTTCCGGGTTTGTGTAAATTTGACTTTTTTTTTGTTAATTTTTTGTTTGGTTCACAATGGAATTTAACATTTCTGGTTAGAATTAGAACTTCATTGTGTGCATTATAATTTACATTAATTTTGCCTTATTTTTAGTGTTAACATTCTTTATTAACAGAATGTATCACTAACATTGTAGGTTTCTGATTCCACCATTTGACATTAAATTTATTTTTTTAACGTTTGTTTTGTAATAGATGATAACATGGGAGTAAGTGTATTTAGTATAGTGCTCAGTGTCTCCATTAATACGACATAGTTTTTTTTAGCTTAGCTTTGTATTTACTTTTAGGATATTTTCTAAAGTGGCATGTAACAATTATTGTATAATGTTTATTGTAGATTTTGTATATTTATAATTAATTAACTTACAGTGTATATACTGGTAGATGTACATATCATTGATAACTATAATATTCACCTGTTGTTTTTGTTCATCCTAAAATATTTACTTACATTACTGTTGCATTGATTCTCTTTCTTTTATATAGAGTACAGTAGTGTAAAACACTTATTTACTGTACATCCTGCAAGCTTTCATGCTGTATTTTTTGTGGGGTGCCCCATCGGCTTCCTGAAGCCATCGAAACTGATATGTGCTATATTAGTTTGGGGTCATCAGTCACAGGAGTTATTATGCCTACAAGGGACTATGAGCCAGAACCTGGCTCCCTTAGAGAGCCGCAGGGAGCAGTGGCCTACAAGCGCTTTACATTTAAAGTATGTCGTAATTGCCATCGACCGGGAAAGCACTCAGAAATATAGGCGAAACAAAACAGACCACAGTCTGGTGAAAATTGAAACCTACGTCTGAACATAGCAGAACTCCCCCAGAAAGAAAACAAACAAGCAACACTTCATCCAACTAGCACTCCCGCTCGTTAGCGCTACCCGTGGTTACCTTGTGTTCCCGCGGCAGTCTTGTCTTGTGTATGAGACTGTGGTACTTCTATATTGTATTGCCTTGGTCTTGTGTTTACAGACTGTGGTCATTGGCTTGTTTTCTTTATTTTATTCTTGTCACCAATTTTGTGCCTAGCAAGCTTGCCCGGCCTGCTCGTCCGGCTCCCTGGCCTCCAGCGCTCTGTATCCTGTCTGTATTATGGCTGTTTTAGACGTGGGGGCACACTTTTATCCAAAAGTGTTTTTTTTTAATACACTTTGTTCATCTTATCTGCCGGCAAATGGGGTGGGTAGGTAGGGCCCCCCCATCCCCGGTTCGTTTCTGGGTGCCCTTGGGTTTCGCTGATTTGTCTTTTCAAAGGTTTTTCTTCTCGGTTTTCCCCTGGGGAAGTTAGGAAGGCCCCTGGTGTGTGTCTCCTGCAAGACCTGGTTTATGCCTCTGTAGATTCTAGTATTGTTTGAGTTAAGTTCCTCTTGCACTGATCAAATGTGTTATGAGGTTCCGGTGTCTTCCTGGCTGTCACCTTGTCTTGACAACTGGTTGGTGTGGGCTCCCTGTTGTCTGCTTGTCTGCTAGTTGGGGTTCTGGTCCTTTCCCAGCTTGCTGGGTTCGAGTTCCTGGTTACTTGGCGGAAGTCCCAATTGGTTCCATCTCGGGTTTGGCCTTGGTTCGGCCTAATGTGAGGTTCTCGGACTGTCCATTTCTTTCCCTCTAGCACCTTTGCTCTGGTTACGGTCCCACCTTCGGTTGTTTTGAGGGGGACCCGGGTCACGCGGCAGTTGCTCAAGTAGCTGTGCAGGAGCCTGAACTTTGCCCCGCTGGTTTATCCGCTGGGCTCGCGATCTCTGGGTTCGTTGCCCGGTGTCCTTGTGTCGGTTTTCTGCATCTTCAGCTTCCTCTTCAGGTTTTGGGGTTCAGTGGCATGGCGCCTTCCTCTTCGCTGGCTCGATGTGTTCATGGACTGTGTTCACTGTGTTCATGTGTTCAAGGTTGGGGCTTTGTGACCAGTGCTCACCAGTCCGATCAGAGATGTGGTGGGCTGTCCTTACATCGGGCTCACAGCACAGTGCAATAGTTTACGGCGGTGTGGCAGGCGTTACGATGGATTTGGCTTACTTGGGGCTCGGTGCTTGGGCTCCATTCGGACTGCTCCCCCATGGTTCCTTGTCTCAACTTGGGATGGAGGGCGTCTCTTCGGTCCATGGCTCTTTGAGGCTGGTCACTTTGGGTAGCTCTTCTGCTTAGTTCTCTGGGTTTCTTCTGCTTAGTTCTCTGGGTTTAGCTCTCTGCGCCATTCACATTCTGGGAGTGTCCAACATTCTGGCAGACGGCCTGTCGTGCTTCATTCCACATAGTGGACGGTTGATGCCACTTACTTCCTCTGGCTTTGTCAGACGTACGGGTGTCTGGAGGTGGACCTCTTTGCGTTTGCGTGATCTCGGGATCTCCCATTGTTCTGGCTCAGCTCGAATCCTATCAGGGAAGAATGACTCTCCTGGCTCTATGGTAGCCAGCCCAGCCTGGGTTTCAGGTGCTGCTTTCTCAGTGTCGAACCTGGGAGTTTTACGTGGCTCCGTCTCTTTCAGCAGGTCAGGACGGTGAGGTACCTTGCTGGTTCAATTTACTCTTCCACTCTTCGCGTCTGATTTTTCTGATGCGGGTGTATCGCAATCTTGTATGGTGATCAGGTGGCTTCTTTGGTGGTGTCTTACCTGCAGTCTTCATCTTGGCGACAGTATGAAGTTTCTTTGCGATCTTTCCGCCATTTCCTTTCCCTTTGTAGGGTTCCGTCTGTGGAGGTTACGATTGTCTTGTCCTTTCTCTCTCTCTTGGCTTTTCCTGGACCGGTATCTTCTGCCGAATACTGTCGCATCTTAGTGTTCGGCATTGGCGAAACTGCTGCAGTTTGCGTTTGGGGTGGATGTCACTTCTGCTCCATGCCACAAGCTCTCTCCTGCATTTTTTCACCTCTGGCCTGCTCATGCACTGCCTGAGTTGTCTTGGTCTTTGGAACGGGTTTTTTCCTGTCTTTCTTCTCCTCGGTTTATCGAGACCTCTTCTGTTCGGGATTTCTTTGCGAAAGGCTTGTTTATATCTTGCTTTGGCCTCGGGGTCAGGTTGGGATGCTTCATGCTCTTCAACAGTGTCAGGGATTCTGTTTGGTCCTGGAGGTCGTTTTGTTCGTTTGCAGCCTTCTCCTTCCTTTCTGGTGAAGAATGTGACAGCTGGCTTCTGGAGGGGTCCGTTGGTTGTGGAGGCTTAGTTGGTTAGGCTGGGGGATGCATCATGTGTTGGTTCCGGTGGGCGCTTTACGGCGCTACCTATGGGCCACAGGTTCAGTGACAGTGGACACGCTCTGGGTGGATCTGGTTTCCCTGGTTCCCTGTTCCAGGGCTTGTGTCTCAGGTTGTCTGCGATATACTTGAGTCTACCTAGCCTATAGTCTGCCCTCGTGCCCATGATGTGATATGGTATCCTGTCTTGCTGCTGTCTTTTGGTAGTATGTCCTGGGTCGACATTCGGGTGCAGGGGTTTTGGAGGTCAAACAGGGTCTGGCCGTTAGGTATCTCATGAACGTCCTGGGTTCTCTCCGCCCTTGTGTTGAGTTGGGGAGACTGTCACAGCCGTCAGTCTCTAATTTTCCTTGAGACCCAGTCGATGGCAATTACGACATACATTAAATGTAAAGTGATTGTAGGCCATTGCTCCCTGCACCTCTCTGAGAGAGCCAGGTTCTGGCTTGTGGTTCCCAGTAGGCATAAGGACTACTGTGACTGATGACCCCAAACTAATATAGCACATGTCATTTCAGATAGCTTCATGGAACCTCTGGGGTTCTCCCAGAAAGTTTCATTACATTCAGTGCTGTTTTTCACTGTTAGACCTAGTCATCAGGTGTCATTACAGGGATAATTATTGGAGATTTAAATTAATGACTGGCTAGCATTATGAGGTTAATACAATGTTATGAAAGAATCCCACTGCAAGACTTGTATCAGTGCCTTGATACCCCATAACCATTCCATGTCGAGAGATTCATGTGTAAAAAGACATACGGATTCGTATAAAAAAGGGATAGGATAAAAACATGAATTTGTAATTGTATAAGTTGGGTATGTGCCCTGTATAAGAGGGGGGGGGCACATACCCAAGGGAAATATAAAAACTGCAACCCAATAGAGGAATGTCAGAAGCAAACAGGGGCAGCAGAGGGACAAGTCTCCATGCCACTCCAGCCCAATACACAGCATAGAAATAGATCCAGTTAAAGGCCACACTTTCCAATATACAATACCATCAGTATGGAAAATAAAAGGCTCATAAATACACAGTTTGCATAGAAAATGTGTTCAATGATGTGCAGTGTTTGGAAACTAGCATGCCATATGATGTTTCTTTTCCCAAGTTGTTTATAATTTATCAGCAGGGAGACACGGATCCCCATCCGCCACCATCTCCAGTACAGTATTACTAATTGACGTTGTTGTCCTTGATTATAGCCACCATTGACACCGACTAAAATACCCAGTAATTTGGATGTACAATGGGGATATATATCAGAAGGGTTTATATAGTGAAGTCTAATAAAGTGTAATAGATTCGGAAACAAGCAAAGCTAGATGGTGGCAAGGGCTCTGACCACCATCTTTCTGCCCCGCATGTAACCATCAGGGAAAAGACGGAAAGGTATTTTTTCCTGAGACTTAAGCATGGAGGTCTTCCATCTTTAAAAATATTTAATTTTTTTTCAGCATACAGGGGTAAGTTGTTTCGTCTTTAGCCACAGCTAAATTTGTGCCAAGTATACATGGGGCATAAATTCAGCTGCATCTTTGTTTCACTTCTCTCTTAAGAATCTAGCTTTGCAGTACAGTAGTTTAAATTGCATTGGAAAATAAATGCTTGTTCCCTTCTAGATACATCCTTTGAGTCTGGTGTGTCCGATGATTATGCAATCCCACCAGATGCCAGAAGTGACAGTGGGTCTCTAGAGTCAACAATGGCACCCACACTCAGTGCCAGGACATCATGTGTTGAAACTACCACTAATACTCTCACTTCAAGCCAGTAAGTATCGTGCAGTTGAAAACCCATTCAAGAATGCGTTATTTCAGTACTGTATTTTGTTTTATAACTTCAAGTTTANTTCAACGGTACGCCCTGGCTTGGTACAGCTGGTTTCAACGGTACGCCCTGGCTTGGTACAACGGTACGACTGTACGGTTTTGCCAGATGCAGCTGGGGGTGGTACGACTGGGATTGATGCAACTGCCTTACCTGAAACTTACCTGGGGAGAGTCTCGGGAGTTCTTCTACACTCCGAGCCTGGCCTGAGGTCAGGCTCGACTCCAACAGCCTGATTGATCAGCCCATCATCCAGGGCTGGTCAATCAAGCCTCTGAACCAGGACGCCCGGTCAGAGACCGGGAAACGGAGTCATTGATCCACGGAAGCAACTAAAAGCAACGTAGAGAATGGTCGTTATAACAGATCCTGATGGCCGTTACGATAGCCCGTTATCGCCTGTGTGACCGTTTAAACCTGTTATCGCCGTTTAGACATTCCGTTATCGTCGTTACACCAGTCTGTTTTTGCCGTTATGTTACGTCCTAACATTTCCTTTTGGTAATTCCAATTCAGACTTAAATTTGAATTAACATACAATTATCGGCCAGAAATCACCGAAGCTCTACAAGCAAGCTATCGAGCGACAGGCAAAGAAACCTTGAACCACTGAGACAGGAACCATGAACCACTGAGACAGGAACCATGAACCACTGAGACAGGAACCATGAACCACTGAGACAGGAACCATGAACCACTGAGACAGAAACCTTGAACCACTGAGACAGGAACCTTGAACCACTGAGACAGGAACCTTGAACCACTGAGACAGAAACCTTGAACCACTGAGACAGAAACCTTGAACCACTGAGACAGACACCTTGAACCACTGAGACAGCAACCTTGAACCACTGAGACAGGAACCTTGAACCACTGAGACAGAAACCTTGAACCACTGAGACAGACACCTTGAACCACTGAGACAGCAACCTTGAACCACTGAGACAGGAACCTTGAACCACTGAGACAGAAACCTTGAACCACTGAGACAGAAACCTTGAACCACTGAGACAGAAACCTTCAACCACTGACATAGACGCCCTGAAGCACTGAGACAAAGAAACCCCTGAACCAGAGAAGCCTCTGAACCACTGAGAACCACTAATCAGGAACCAAAACAAAAGCCAACAAAAACAAATGCCTGCAAGCGAGGAAGAGGCTGGATAAAAGAGGCTGGATAAAGAGGCTGGATAAAAGAGGCTGGATAAGAGAGGCTGGATAAAAGAAGCTGGATAAAAGAGGCTGGATAAAAGAGGCTTAATAAAAGAGGCTGGCATAAATAAGAGCTCAAAATGATGAGTCGGATGACGGTGGATGGGGGAGAGGGATGAGAAAGAGCGAGGAATACGAACTGAAGAACCGAAGGGATAGAGGGATAGAAGCAGAGGAATAGAGGCAGAGCGACAGCTCGCGCTAAAGTTACGAGCCGTCGATGCGACATAAATAATTCCCCCGCCAAGACAGACTTCCCAGTGAGGGACGTCTTACCACCTCAAACCACCTCCCACCTCAACCAGTCCCCCCCCCCCCTTAAATAGCGCCAGCCCACGCCAAAAAGCAAAATGGCGCCGCTCCCTCTGCTAGGAAATTCAAGAAATGAGCTGTAGGATGGTTGGGTAGCGATATATTTGGTTGCACTGCAGCAGGCTTGGATCTTACCCAAGGACTTTTTGTGGGGAAGAGGTTTGGGGTCGTGTGGGTGTGGGTGGCACTGGAGGTGGATTGGAAATGGTGGGTTGGCAGAGGTGGTGGTGAAGAGCCTCTGAGGTTGGGGGTGGTGGTGGTGGTGGTGGCATATTATATTATATCAAGCACAATAAAATAACCACATCAGCTAGCGTGATAACGCTTCATGCAGGTCGGCGTTCAATCCCCGACCGTTCACAAGTGGTTGGGCACCATTCCTTTCCCCCTCCCCCCGTCCCATCCCAAATCCTTATCCTGACCGATTTCCAGTGCTATATATTCGTAATGGCTTTGTGCTGATATATCCCTCCCTCCCTCACACACACACACACACACACACACACACACACACACACACACACACACACACACACACACACACACACACACACACACTGAAGAGTCTAACATGTCTCCTTATGCATGTCCTCTTGCCTGGCCCAATTTCTGACCTGGGAGAATGGGTAGAGAATGTTTACTGCACAAATATATTCATTCGAATGCCAACATTATTCGAGCCACTGGAAAAGTCATAAATTTGTATTCACCCTAACGCAAGAGAGATGCGATAAGATAACCTCGAGATAACCTCAAGATAACCTCAAGATAACCTCAAGATAACCTCAAGATGCGACATGAACTGTGTATGCAAAACATTGGGGAGGGGGGTGGGGGAGGGAGTGGGAATTTTCAGGGAAAAGCTCCAAGCCATTGCGACTATATTGCACTTGGAAAGGGTCAGAATAAGGATTTGGGATGGGACGGGGCTGGAAAGGAATGGTGCCCAACCACTTGAACAGTCGGGGATTGAACGCCGACCTGCATGAAGCGAGATCGTTGCTCTACCGTCCAGCCCCAAAATCTA
The DNA here is from genome assembly GCA_020271785.1 of Procambarus virginalis. Lineage (NCBI taxonomy): Eukaryota > Metazoa > Arthropoda > Malacostraca > Decapoda > Cambaridae > Procambarus > Procambarus virginalis. The sequence goes on along the minus strand of WNGS01061674.1, from coordinate 10,097,081 downwards.
CATATGTGTAGACAAAAATTAGCATCTACACATTTAAATCATCCTTACGCTACCAGGAGTTATGTAGATTGTTCAAAGTATCATCAAATGAAAAGTAATTTTTGGAAAAGGTGCTAGAGAAAGCTGTTATCGTGGCCTCTCATGCAATATCAGATGTTCACGGTTATTCAATATCCCAGCAACAAATATTGAACAAAAGTGAACATGTTCACAAAAGTGGATATGTGGGCCTGCGGGGCCACTGCAAGCAACAGACTGTTGGACTAAGTTATCACCAATCAAGCCTGGGCTTCCAGGTAACCCAACCACTTGGGCCGGACGGTAGAGCGACGGTCTCGCTTCATGCAAGGTCGGCGTTCAATCCCCGACCGTCCAAGTAGTTGGGCACCATTCCTTTCCCCCGTCCCATCCCAATTCCTTATCCTGACCCCTTCCCAGTGCTATATAGTCGTAATGGCTTGGCGCTTTCCCCCCCCCCTGATAGTTCCCTTCCCTGGGCTTCCAGGCCTCAGCCTGGGCAGTAGAACCATTCCTAGAACCAACTCCAGGTAAAATCCAGGTGAACGCCTAATGTGGGTTCCTAACCAGCCGGGCGGTGATGTATATGTAATTCTGAGTTACAGTCCTGATTGCCAGAGTTCTGAGTGACAGAGTTCTGAGTTACAGTCCTGATTGCCAGAGTTCTGAGTGACAGAGTTCTAAGCACCGATTCTCTCTCTCTCTCTTCATGAGAATTACAGAAGGAAGGTCGTCTTGGTCTGGCAGTAAAATTTGATGGCAGCATCCGGATGCTGCCATTCGGATGACAGCATCCGGATGATGTGTCGTATCTGCATCCCATTGGAAGTAATATAGAATATTTTGTTGTCGTGGAGGTGAATTTGCTGTTTAGGAAATGTATGGCTGCCAGTGTAAGGACATTTCCTTTTATGTCAACGACTTGCTTGTGTAGTTAGAACTACTGAGATGTGAAGATCTTAGCTGAGATGGGTAGGGATGAGCTGAGATGGGTAGGGGTGAGCTGAGCTGGGTAGGGATGAGCAGAGCTGGGTAGGGATGAGCTGAGCTGGGTAGGGATGAGCTGAGCTGGGTATGGGCTGAGCAGAGCTGGGTACGGATGAGCTGAGCTGGGTAGGGATGAGCTGAGCTGGGTATGGGCTGAGCAGAGCTGGGTACGGATGAGCTGAGCTGGGTAGGGGTGAGCTGAGCTGGGTAGGGGTGAGCTGAGCTGGGTAGGGATGAGCTGAGCTGCGTAGGGGTGAGCCTACCTTGACCTTGAGGTTACCTTAAGTTGCTTTCGGGGCTTAGCGTCCCTGCGGCCCGGTCGTCGACCAAGCCTCCTGGCGATGGCTGCTCGCAGCCTGACGTATGAATCACAGCCTGGTTGATCAGGTATCCTTTTGGATGATATCTAGCAGTGAGGTAACTGCCAATCAGTGAGCTGAGTGGGGTAAGGGTGGTGAGCTGGCAGGCCTGGTCGGCAACCTATTCAATTAGGCTGTTGAGTCTGGCAGCTTGCAGTAAGCGTCGTACTGAACAATTGTTTCCATAAATAAATTGTTAAGTTTCTTCTTCAAGATTGTCAATTCTTGGTTTCCCACCTGATCCATCAGACTGTTAGTATTTGCAACTTACATACCAGCTTGGGCTTCTCTCACTTCCCACCCCTTCTCTTCCTCTTTCTCTCTCAATTCCTTTAAATTATACCCGGAGGGGCGAGTTTATTGGGCAGCGCCACTCATCTTGTGAGTGGACACACCGCCATAGTGACAGTATTGGGCAGCGCCACTCATCTTGTGAGTGGACGCACCGCCATAGTGACAGTATTGGGCAGCGCCACTCATCTTGTGAGTGGCCACACCGCCATAGTGACAGTATTGGGCAGCGCCACTCATCCTGTGAGTGGACACACCGCCATAGTGACAGTATTGGGCAGCGCCACTCATCCTGTGAGTGGACACACCGCCATAGTGACAGTATTGGGCAGCGTCACTCATCCTGTGAGTGGACACACCGCCATAGTGACAGTATTGGGCAGCGCCACTCATCCTGTGAGTGGACACACCGCCATAGTGACAGTATTGGGCAGCGCCACTCATCCTGTGAGTGGACACACCGCCATAGTGACAGTATTGGGCAGCGCCACTCATCCTGTGAGTGGACACACCGCCATAGTGACAGTATTGGGCAGCGTCACTCATCCTGTGAGTGGACACACCGCCATAGTGACAGTATTGGGCAGCGTCACTCATCCTGTGAGTGGACACACCGCCATAGTGACAGTATTGGGCAGCGTCACTCATCCTGTGAGTGGACACACCGCCATAGTGACAGTATTGGGCAGCGCCACTCATCCTGTGAGTGGACACACCGCCATAGTGACAGTATTGGTCAGCGTCACTCATCCTGTGAGTGGACACACCGCCATAGTGACATATTGGGCAGCGCCACTCATCCTGTTAGTGGACACACCGCCATAGTGACAGTATTTGGCAGCGCCACTCATCCTGTGAGTAGACACACCGCCATAGTGACAGTATTGGGCAGCGCCACTCATCCTGTGAGTAGACACACCGCCATAGTGACAGTATTGGGCAGCGCCACTCATCCTGTGAGTGGACACACCGCCATAGTGACAGTATTAGTCAGCGTCACTCATCCTGTGAGTGGACACACCGCCATAGTGACAGTATTGGGCAGCGCCACTCATCCTGTGAGTGGACACACCGCCATAGTGACAGTATTTGGCAGCACCACTCATCCTGTGAGTGGACACACCGCCATAGTGACAGTATTTGGCAGCGCCACTCATCCTGTGAGTGGACACACCGCCATAGTGACAGTATTGGGCAGCGCCACTCATCCTGTGAGTGGACACACCGCCATAGTGACAGTATTGGGCAGCGCCACTCATCCTGTGAGTGGACACACCGTCATAGTGACAGTATTGGGCAGCACCACTCATCCTGTGAGTGGACACACCGCCATAGTGACAGTATTGGGCAGCGCCACTCATCCTGTGAGTGGACACACCGCCATAGCAGCATGTACAACACTCCCCAATAGGAAGAAACCCGCTGGGTTGTTCACCCTGTCCTCTTCATTCCTTGTCTCCTCCCACTTTCTCATGACCATGAGATAATACCCATAAAACTCTGCTACTCTGCTTATCTCCTTCTCTTCTCTATTTCATCATATATCACCACCTATAAAAACGAATTGCCAATTACAGGAACGTTAAATAAACTGCGCCGGCGAGGACCATTAGGTCAAAATTGTGCAAAACAAAGTTAATATCCATAATTAATATGACCGACTTGGACATAATGTAAATAATTTGATTAATTTCGTTGGGGGGGGGGTGTTTGGGTGGGGGTTGGGGATTGGGGTGGGGTCGTTGGAGGGGGTGTTAGAGGAGGGGGGTCTTGTAGAATGGGGGGGGGGGAGGTAGAAGAGCAGTGGGCACACGTGTGCTCACAGGATGTCTATAGTGCCAAGGGGAGGGGACCTATTCGGTGCTGTAATTAATAAAGTGATTGGCTACAGGTTGGGATTGGAGTCATATGGTTGCTGATCAGGCATCGGAACGACGCAATGAACACATTTACGTTCTTCTGTACGTCGAACAAACGTGGTAACGTTATAATACGTTGCTTGTTTGGTGGGTGACGTTACCTGGAGGTTACCTTGAAGTGATTTCGAGGCCTAGCGACGCCGCGGCCCGGTCGTCGACCAGGCCTCCTGGTTGCTGGACGTACGTCCGGTTGACAAACACGGTCCGTATACGAATAACGTTCACGATAGAGAAGTAATTATCAAAGACGGGAAGCTCGCGGAAGTACGAAGAGGGAAAAACTGATCCAATCAGATCGCCGCCATGCTGAAGCAATCAGAAAGATGCTGAATCAGCACAGTTGACCAGGAGGGGGTGTGTGGGGGGGGGGATAATATGGCTTCCTGTGACGGGTTAGGTATTGTTTAGTGTGTACTTACCTAGTTGTGCTTGTAGGGGTTGAGCTCTGGCTCTTTGGTCCCGTCTCTCAACTGTCAATCAACTGGTGTACAGATTCCTGAGCCTACTGGGCTCTACCATATCTACATTTAAAACTGTGTATGAGTCAGCTTCCACCACATCACTGCCTAATGCATTCCACCTGTTAGCTACTCTGACACTGAAAAAAGTTATTTCTAACGTCCCTGTGGCTAATTTGGGTACTCAGTTTCCACCTGTGTCCCCTTGTTCGTGTACCACCAGTGTGTCTGTACTCACCTAATTCTGCTCATCTAGTTGTGCTTGCGGGGGTTGAGCTCTTTGGTTCCGCCTCTCAAGCGTCACTTTACTGCGCTCCCTCTCTCTCTCTCTCTCTCTCTCTCTCTCTCTCTCTCTCTCTCCTCTCTCTCTCTCCTCTCTCTCTCTTCTCGAGCTTCATAGAGAAAGAGAGAGAGTCACAAGAAGAAATTTCCCCCTGGCCTGGTAGTTAATTGTAATGTGTTGAAGGGCCTTGTATCAGTCCAAACAAAAGTCGAACATTTAACCATAGTGTCTCCCCCCCCCACCACCACATACCTCTCACCTCTCACCTTCAGTAAAGTAATTACAGTTGTGTCAATCATTTATCGTGCAACTTTATACGTAAGACTTAAGTGGAAGAAGTACTGCTTAGTCAATTCTCTGGAAATGATACCTAGCCTGCATTTCTTGTCATATTCATGCTTTTATTAATTGAAGAAAGTAACCCCTTTGTGAACGAATGGTTGTTGGACCTTTTAGCTGTAATTTGCTTGGTAAGTAAAGGACAGTGAGTATTACAGAAACTTAAGAGTTTTGTGAAGAAATGTCTGCACACCTAAATTAACGTTGTCATATTTCTGGTTTCCGTGAAATGTCTGCTCACCTAGATTAATGTTAGTCATATTCTGGTTTCCGTTCCCCAGTTTATGGTGCAAGCAGCAGCTACAAAGTATGGAGGCTTCACTATGCAATCTAAAGCTTATTTTCTTTGTTTTAATAGACTTAGAAATGCTGGTTAGGAGAAATGTTGGGTAGCGTGGTCTGTTGTATCATCAGTGATTCTTCCACAGGTTATATTTACCTGAATTTACCTGGAATATTTGTCAAAATGTGATCAAGGAGGAGGCAGTTGTTTTAGTAATTCTCGTGTGTTCTGTAATCAAGTCAAAATCATACAGGAGTTCATACAGTTGGGAAGCTGGCAATAAGTGGGTTATCAGGCTGGCATAGATAATATAGAAATCTTCAGTTAATATTAGTTGACTTTTGTTAAGATTGTTCCTTATTATTAAGTTTCTAAGATTGGAATTGAATTCAGTTACAGCAGTGTTTGGAATTCTGTAGACTACTCCAAATTTAAGTTGGTGCTCAGGCCCTTCATTTTGAACTGGGATACTCTCCATGGTTATCTCTAGATTTGATAGCTTTTGTGCATGATAACTCCCTATAGTAATAAATTGCCGTACCACCACCTCTCTGGTTAGGTCTACAGTTGTGGATAGCTGAATAATTGGGAATATTATATAGTAGGGTAATGTCATCATTCAACCAGATCTCAGTAAGAACAACAAAAAGAAAATTGGTAGTTTAGTGTTTGCAATAAAGCACTAACATCATAGTGTTTGCTAAGAGACCTGACATTGATGTTAAACAGAAGCACATTATGGTTATATGATAATAATTTTGGTAATTAATATCATATACTGTACTCAATTTCGTTGTCGCGTCACAATCCACAGTAATGCTCGTGGAATAGAACTTTCCTTCAATAATCAATGAGCCACCTGGCTTCATGTATTTCAGTGTAAATAGGTCTAGGGTAAAGTGAGAGCTTTAGTAAAATCCACCAGTTGACTGGGGCGAAATTATCTACATGACACCAGTTCTTATATACTGTACACAACTCGCTCTAGGCATACTCACAATGAAATAATAAAAGTAAATCAACACACAGCACAAATCATAGTAGCTAGATGTCACTAGGCCACAATCACCTAACAACATTGGTACACTAGTTGAGTCAAGACTTGCTGAACGATTGTGAACATGGTGGGATAGTGACGTTACATAACCAGAATAAGGTATAAAGTCTAAGCATGGACATCAATATCACAAGTCAATGAACTCACTTGCCATCAGAAAAACTAAGTCACAACGGATTGACAAATGGTAAAGTTTAAACTCTTCGCAAAATTAAGCAGAGTCCACAATTATTGGAAATGTGACAAAGTCAATAACTCTCTGCCGGTTATAGTCTACAATGACCTGACAAATTGTAAAGTCAATTACTCGTCTTCAAACGGTGGTTACAATACTGGAGAAGTAGCCAAGTCAGAAATCTCATCTTAAAAAGTATTAAATTCACATTTTACCTACTTTTAAGTTATTATTGTGTTAATATTATTTTTTTTATTTAATAATAATGTGTTCATCATATGTTATGTAATTTTTGCATTTCATTTATAAAGTGTTCACAGTACTCATGTCATTTTGTATCCTTGTTTATTTTTAAATATTGGCCCCATTAAACTTAAATATACTATATTACTCTTATGTTTTGTTATGTTCCATTTTCTTCCCCTACATTACTCTGTATTTCCGTTCTGTTATTAATGTAAATAAACTACTGTACTGTTGCTAGACCTACTATCTTCATAATGTAATTATGTACATTACATTATGGGGTTAGTTACATACAAAGGTATGTAATAGCCTATTACATTATGTCATCATTTAGTATCACCTTTTTATTGTATTCATCTGTTATTTCTCTTTAACTTATTTTATCATGGAAAAAATATATATGTAAGCAATTTACATTACTTTTTGTATTAAGTGTTTACCCCTTCACACTTTTAAATAATTTTTTCACCAAATTATTTTAATTTTGGCCGAAACGCTTTGCATATTAGTGGCTTTATTAGTTTGTGTAACTCCTGTGTCCACAATTGTACATTACTATGTTCTTTGTGCACACATTCTTGTGAATAAAAATTTGGATTTGAATTTGACCGACTTTCATTAATTCCCAGAAATAAGGCTACTTTTGCATGATAGTTTGGTCTATATTATATTTACCTGATTTACCTGAGGCCACTAACCCTAGTGGTCTCGACGAGGANGGAAGACTTATCCCTTATCTCTCCTTCACAATCCGCACTCTTCCTATCTCAGTCTCCCACCTCAAGGCCTCATCACCTGGCTTCTCTTGTCTCTCTGTTGTGCAGAGAGAGAGAGAGAGAGACAATCTCCTTCCTCCTTCTCCTCCTCCTGCGACCTCATCTCGCCAACCTTCCTCACTCCTTGATTCCGCCCTTAATTCCGTCCGGCCCGCTGTGCGTCGTTCCACCGCTCAGCCTCCCTTTCATCCGAGGTTGATCGACGCGGAGGAGATGTCGCAGCTTCCTCATCGGCGTCCGGGGCGGCTTTGTGGCGGCGGCGGCGGCGGCGGCGGCGGCTCCGTCCACAACAATACCTTGCTGGAGGCGATTCATGGGATATCGTTGTGGGGTAGAGAGGGTGAGGTTGGGAGATGTTGGGGGTGACTCGAGGGGGTTTTGGGGGTCGGGGGCATTGGTTTGTGGGGGGTGGGGGTGATGGCGGGGTTCAACAACATCCTCGTCTACGCAATTTAGCTCATTTATTAGTCTAAAACTGAAAATAAGTCTTTTTCTTGGCAATCTCTGTGAGTTACCTGTGTTTCCAGATCCCAATTATGTCTGTTCGTTCTATTGTTCTTCAATTTAAATGTTGCTTCTATGTCTACTTCGATAATTCTCCATAGTATCTTGTACTATGGGATATGTGGGCCTGCGGGCCGCTCCAAGCAACAGCCTGGTGGACCAAACTCTCACAAGTCAAGCCTGGCCTCAGGCCGGACTTGGGGAGTAGAACTCCCAGAACCCCATCAACCAGGTATCAACCATGTACGTTGTTATCATATCTTCCCTATTCTTTCTTTCATCCAGTGTAATGAGATCCAGTTCACAATATCTTTCCTCACAGCTCAGTCCCCTTAGCTCTGGAACGAACCTTATTCCATATTTCAGACCGTTTCTAGTTTTCCGTTTCTTTAACCCCATTCAAAGCTGGAGATGCTTTTCTGCTAGAGTCCTCTCAGTAAAACATCTTATTGGAAACGACCAAAATGGCCTAAATCTGTATTCTCTAAAGCGCAGGCGGGAGAGATACATAATAATTTACACATGGACAATATTAGAAGGGCTGGTCCCAAAACCAGCCCTTATTGATCACGTTATCAACTCAAATCTGGCCCCAGGTTGGGTTTGGGAAGTAGAACAACAACAAGAATCCACTCGAGGTATATTCTGTATATTGCAGGTATAACCCTTGCCACATGTGTGTGTATATGTGTGTGTGTATGTACTCACCTATTTGTGCTTGCGGGGGTTGAGCTCTGGCTGTTTGGTCCCGCCTCTTAACTGTCAATCAACTGGTGTACAGATTCCTGAGCCTATTGGGCTCTATCATATCTATATATGAAACTGTGTATGGAGTCAGCCTCCACCACATCACTGCCTAATGCATTCCACCTGCTAACTACTCTGACACTGAAAATGTTCCTTCTAATGTCCCTGTGGCTCATGTGGGTACTCAGTTTCCACCTGTGTCCCCTTGTTCGCGTACCACCAGTGTTGAATAGTTTATCCTTGTTTACCCGGTCGATTCCCCTGAGGATTTTGTAGGTTGTGGTCATGTCTCCCCTTACTCTTCTGTCCTCCAGAGTCTTAAGGTGCCTTTCCCGCAGCCTTTCCTCGTAACTCACGCCTCTTAGTTCTGGGACTAGTCTAGTGGCATACCTTTGGACTTTTTCCAGCTTCGCCTTGTGCTTGACAAGGTACGGGCTCCATGCTGGAGCCGCATACTCCAGGATGGGTCTTACATATGTGGTGTACAAGATTCTGAATGATTCCTTACACAGGTTCCTGAACGCCGTTCTGATGTTAGCCAGCCTCGCATATGCCGCAGACGTTATTCTCTTTATGTGGGCTTCAGGAGACAGGTTTGGTGTGATATCAACTCCTAGATCTTTCTCTCTGTCTGTTTCATTAAGTACTTCATCTCCTATTCTGTATCCTGTGTCTGGCCTCCTGTTTTCACTGCCTAGTTTGATTACTTTGCATTTACTCGGGTTGAACTTCAACAGCCATTTGCTGGACCATTCACTCAGTCTGTCTAGGTCATCTTGTAGCCTCCTACTATCATCCTCTGTTTCAATCCTCCTCATAATGTTTGCATCGTCGGCAAACATTGAAAGGAACGAATCTATATCCTCTGGGAGATCATTTACATATACCAGAAACAGTATAGGTCCAAGGACTGACCCCTGCGGGACTCCACTTGTAACGTCTCGCCAGTCTGAGACCTCACCCCTCACACAGACTCGTTGTCTTCTGTTGCTTAGGTACTCCTTTATCCAATGGAGTACCTTCCCTTTCACTCCAGCCTGCATCTCCAGCTTTCTCACCAGCCTCTTGTGTGGCACTGTATCAAAGGCTTTCTGAAAATCCAAAAATATGCAGTCTGCCCACCCTTCTCTTTCTTGCTATATTTTTGTTGCCTGGTCGTAGAATTCAAGTAACCCTGTGAGGCAGGACCTGTGTGTGTGTGTGTGTGTGTGTGTGTGTGTGTGTGTGTGTGTGTGTGTGTGTGTGTGTTTGTGTGTGTGTGTGTGTGTGTGTGTGACGCCTCTGTTTTGCACAGCCCGACCTCAG
>WNGS01061674.1:10051808-10070546 GCA_020271785.1 Procambarus virginalis | reverse complement strand
ACCAAGTTCATTCCATCCAGTGGTCGACCCCAAAGACGCATTCATCAGTTTTAACGTGCTGTTCATTCAAAATAGGAAATGTTTTAAATATAAATTAATATTAGGATATATTAGCATACTGTGCCTATTTAGGCATTGATTAGATTAGGTGTTTAGGTTCTGTTGGCGATTGTTTGTATTTGTAGTACGTGGGTGAAACATTTACAGCGTTGTGGTTCGAACAAAAGTAGTCAGTGAAGCACTTGTTCCGGAAGTGTTCGGATGTCATCAGTTGTGAGTCGTGTGTAAACCGTTTTTCATTCATAAACAGCTGGGGTTTGGCGGGTGCATGGAATGGACTTTGGCCTTTGTATATGAGGACGAGTTGCATTGTGTGACTTAGCCAAATAAAGACCCAAACGTGATTCCATGCACCCGCCAAACCCCCTGTTTATGAATGAAAAACGGTTTACACACGACTCTCAACTGATTTCGTTCGAACACTTCCGGAACAAATGCTTCACTGACGGCTTTTGTTCGAACCACAACGCTGTAAATGCTTCACCCACGTACTACAAATACAAATAATCGCCAACAGAATCTAAACATCTAACCTAACCTATGCCTATATATGCACAATATGCTAATATTAATTAGCATATTGTGCAATAATATTAATTTATATTAGAGAAAATTCCCGTTTTGAATGAACAGCATGTAAAATTTATGAATGTCTGTGGGGTCGACCGCTGGATGGAATGGACTTTAGTCGTGGACGGGTTGGACTTAGCATTTCGACGTTTCGTTTGTTACTGCTCAGAGTGGTCTTGGTTGAGGATCGAAACATAGCAAGACATGGACCATGTGCTTCATTGTGCTATAATACACTTATAGGTCATGATTAACTCAAGCTTAAGTGGATATTTTTCCACAACTATTTCCTGTAGTGTGTGTGTGGCTGGGTGTACTTAAAACATTGTATCGAGCGCTTGGTTGATGGTGATTATTTAGTGTGGATATTAAGCTTACCGCAGCTGGCTGTCCAGCAGAGTGAGTACCGAGTCCAGTTACCTAATGCCCTGCAACTCTTAACAAGCCTGTTGGTAGCCCAGCCGGGATCCCAGATGGGATCACCCCTGGAAAAATGGCGAGACAGAAGCAGGCGTGAGAGAGAGAGACAGAACCAGGTCAGAAGGGCAGCGCACCCATACTCTCCTGATTAATCCTAAATTAACCTCTTGTCTGGGTGGCGTGGCGGACCCCCGATCACGAGTTATGGGAGCGAGACCACGCTCCTGCACTCCTCCTGCCTTCCACTCTTTTATGGTTCGCTCTCAAGTCCTCAACTGTTTGTGACCAGAGGAGGGACTCGCCTAGCAACCTAGTTGTGCTTTTTCAGCGTTGGCTCTTTGGTTCCGCCTCTCGGCTGTCAATAAACTGTGTGTGTGTGTGTGTGTGTGTGTGTGTGTGTGTGTGTGTGTGTGTGTGTGTGTGTGTGTGTGTGTGTGTGTGTTTGGGGGAGAGGGGCATGTACGAGCGTGAGTAGTATATTGGTTGCTCTCTGAGATATGATTATCTTGTTTGGTCTACCGTGGTCAACCTATTTAATCTCGACTGCGGTGTGGTTAATCGGTAATTTGTGTGTTGAAATACTTGTCGTTTGTGGTAAAATAATAGACTTGAAATATTGCAGAAAGGTGTTCATTAACACGTTAATATGTGCAATATTTTAGGGCTGCATGTCTGTGGAAATCTGACAGAAATATATTATAATATTTATGTTAAGGTGGCGTCCTTGGTGACCCGCGGCCAGACCTTAAACGCGAGCTGTCAGGAAAGAGAGTCTGCACGTGTGGCCAACACCGTCCTCGTAAATTTCCTGAAAAGCGGGACTTGGTTCCTTGGGGAGAGTGAGCGAAGACCCGAGTCACTTAGAGGCAGCCAGGGCCGAGGGCTGCGTCTCCCGCTGCTATCTTAAACGATACAAGGAGCTCCCCTGAGGTGTTTACGAGAACGCCGATGGTAAGGCCGGTCGTGAGCTGCCGCTCCCAAACACCCGCACCATCATCACCCCAACACTTTGGCTATACCTTTAAAGCCTCCCGACAGAGCCCGCGTTCCCGCTCACACTGCATTGGTAGGCAGTTAACGGGCTATGACTGCCGCTCCCAACGTCATTCCCGAGAATGTGTGCACCTTGCCAGTGCTGGAAGGGGCCCTCCCGGTCTTCGTTCTGCACACTGGAGACCTCTGGCGCTAATATGTGACGGCTGAGAAGCTTGTGCTTTTCTAGTACTGTTTGGACTGGACGGTAGAGCGACGGTCTCGCTTCATGCAGGTCGGCGTTCAATCCCCGACCCTCCAAGTAGTTGGGCACTATTCCTCCCCCCCCCCCGTCCCATCCCACATCCTTATCCTGACCCCTTCCAGTGCTATATAGTCGTAATGACCTGGCGCTTTTTCCCTAAAAATTCCCTTTCCTTCAAAGGAAATTGCACCTCTAATTTTCAACGGGGGTATTCTCCACATCCTGCCATGCCTTCTGATCACAGTGTAACACCGTAAAGGTGTTTGGTTTAGTTTTATTTAATGCATACATAGAGATACATGAGTCAAGTCAGACAAGGATTTGAGAGGCGCCAGTCGGTCGACCTGGAACTCACACCTCTAAGTGTTAATGACCTCAAGTGACCTGAGGTCAGCTCGTGAGAATTTCACCTTGCTTCTGCTAATCTGATAATTGTAGCCTGATAGCCTTCAAACATGCCGACGGTTAAGGAGTGGTTTGGTAGAGAGCCTGAGGCTATCTACTTGTGGGCGGAGTTAGCTACTAGGTTTCCCAATATATACTCGGAGAACTGTAGATTCAGGAGGATAAGCAATAGGAGACCAGCCAGCAGAGCAGAACAGAGGACAACCTAGCCAGAGAGGCTGTCAGCCAGCGGGGCGGGACCGTCTCTGTCAACTACAGACCCCCCCCCCTCTCTCTATCCAGCTATAAGCAGACACTTGGTGAGTTGAGCATGAAAGGTGACTTAGTCGTGTTTACAAGTGTTGTGTGAGGATCAGGGGCAGGCAGTTGTAGGGTTCTCGAATTCTTGGATAATGACTCACTTTGCATATTAATCTTGAACTTTAAGTTGAATTGCTTAAATTATGATACTTCATGTGAAATATAATTATGAATTTATTATTTAAATTGTCTTTAACTTTGTTCCCTAGAGTTTTTGAGTTGAGATGAGAAAGCCTCTGCGGTTACTGGTTTCATGATTAAATGAGTACATGATACAGGTGGAACATACTAATAATAACCTTTTTATAACATCTTTGAGAATATTGTGATACAGACAAGTTCCATTCCTTGTCTTGTATGTAATAGTCTAGAATGAATGGTGGCAGCATTTCTTCTACTACTATCATCTCTTCTTCTACTATCTACTTTTCTACTTCTACCTATCTTCTCCTCCCCCTCCGCCCCTCTCCAAACTCTCCCTTTCAACTGACGACCCTCCTCGCTCCTCCCACCTCTCTACCTCTCTCACCCCAAACCCTCACTAAGTACTTCATTATTTATCTCTTTCCTTTCGTTTCTCTTACACGTTTGTGGCAATGAAAAGTGTTCTAGAGTTCTCTAGAGTTGCGGGTAGCTGGTCAAGTTACGGCGCCTTGTAGTCCCAGCACCTAGGTAGTCGAATACCTAGGGTACAAGGTGATGAACTAGAGAGGCTGCCGTAGGAACTCTGGAGGTGCTCTAGAATAGTTAGCTAACTGAGGGTGGGATAACGGACTAAAGAGAGCTCTTTCCCCCGACCTTGTTAGTTAACTGGGGGGGGGGTGGAATAATGGACTAGAGAGAGCCATTCCCCCACCCCCCCCCCGTTACAACAGGTGATGATATTTCCGTGTGCCGATTTGGAACCAATCCCTCAAATATTTTCCAAGTCTAAATTATTATGTATCTCTTCCTCCTGCGCTTTATAGAAACTAAGATTTAAAATTTGTACTCCGTCTCGATAACAATAATACTTTCAAGTGGATTCTAGCAGTGAGGGTTCTTTGTACAGCATCCAGGTCAGCAGTTTTGTTCAGCTTTGAATGGGGTTGTTATTGTGAACACCCTAGACTGTACTCCAGAGGCGGGCACGAGAGGATGCCCCAGAGACGGGCCCCAGGGCATGCCCCCAGAGACGGGCCTCAGGGCATGCTCCCAGAGACGGGCCCTAGGGCATGCTCCCAGAGACGGGCCCTAGGGCATGCTCCCAGAGGCGGGCCCCACCAAACCTGCGGGAAATCTCCCACACACATAAACTGGGAGCTAGAGTAGGCTAGCCTCACGATGCACCTTTAACCCGGGAAGTGTGGTGACATTACAACAATTTACAGCGCAGTTAGCCGCGAGCAATTAGGTTAGCAAGTGACCTAGCGGAGGAGGGACGGGGAATTAGGAGTGGTTGACCTGGGATAGAGGAGGAGAGAGGTGGGGGACAGGAGGCTGGGGGAGGTCAGGCACCATCCAGGTCGCATCAGTCCAGCCGCAGGTATGGAAATATTCATGGCCAGCTCTTGTTTTGGTGGGAGGGTTGTCATGTGTGTGGCAGGGAGGGAGGGAGAGCAAGAGGAAGGGAACGAGGGAAAAGAGAGAGAAAGGTACACAATAGAAGATAAAGATGGATACAGGGGGGAAAGCAACAGAGAAAGAGACGAAAGGTTTTGTGTGTGTGTGTGTGTGTGTGTGTGTGTGTGTGTGTGTGTGTGTGTGTGTGTGTGTGTGTGTGTGTGTGTGTGTACTCACCTAGTTGTGCTTGCGGGGGTTGAGCTCTGGCTCTTTGGTCCCGCCTCTCAACCGTCAATCAACAGGTGTACAGTTTCCTGAGCCTATTGGGCTCTATCATATCTACACTTGAAACTGTGTATGGAGTCAGCCTCCACCACATCGCTTCCTAATGCATTCCATTTGTCAACCACTCTGACACTAAAAAAGTTCTTTCTAATATCTCTGTGGCTCATTTGGGCACTCAGTTTCCACCTGTGTCCCCTAGTGCGTGTGCCCCTTGTGTTAAACAGCCTGTCTTTATCAACCCTGTCGATTCCCCTGAGAATCTTGAATGTGGTGATCATGTCCCCCCTAACTCTTCTGTCTTCCAACGAAGTGAGGTTTAATTCCTGCAGTCGCTCCTCGTAGCTCATACCTCTCAGCTCGGGTACTAGTCTGGTGGCAAACCTTTGAACCTTTTCCAGTTTAGTCTTATGCTTGACTAGATAGGGACTCCATGCTGGAGCCGCATACTCCAGGATTGGTCTGACATATGTGGTATATAATGTTCTGAAAGATTCCTTACACAAGTTTCTAAAGGCCGTTCTTATGTTAGCCAACCTGGCATATGCTGCTGATGTTATCCTCTTGATATGAGCTTCAGGGGACAGGTCTGGCGTGATATCAACCCCCAGGTCTTTCTCTCTCTCTGACTCTTGAAGTATTTCATCTCCCAAATGATACCTTGTATCTGGTCTCCTGCTTCCTACCCCTATCTTCATTACATTACATTTGCTTGGGTTAAACTCTAACAGCCATTTGTTCGACCATTCCTGCAGCTTGTCCAGGTCTTCTTGAAGTCTCAAGCTGTCCTCCTCTGTCTTAATCCTTCTCATAATTTTGGCGTCGTCAGCAAACATTGAGAGGAATGAGTCTATACCCTCTGGGAGATCATTTACGTATATCAGAAACAGGATAGGTCCAAGTACAGAGCCCTGTGGGACTCCACTGGTGACTTCACGCCAGTCTGAGGTCTCACCCCTCACTGTAACTCTCTGCTTCCTATTGCTTAGGTACTCCCTTATCCACTGGAGCGCCCTACCTGTTACTCCTGCCTGTTTCTCCAGCTTATGCATCAACCTTTTATGGGGTACTGTGTCAAAGGCTTTCCGACAGTCCAAAAAAATGCAGTCCGCCCACCCTTCTCTTTCTTGCTTAATTCTTGTCACCTGATCGTAGAATTCTATCAAGCCTGTAAGGCAAGATTTACCCTCCCTGAACCCATGTTGATGGGTTGTCACGAAGTCTCTTCTCTCCAGATGTGTTACTAGGTTTTTTCTCACAATCTTCTCCATCACCTTGCATGGTATACAAGTTAAGGACACTGGCCTGTAGTTCAGTGCCTCTTGTCTGTCACCCTTTTTGTATATTGGATGTGTGTGTGTGTGTGTGTGTGTGGTGGTGTGTGTGTGTGTTTGTGTGTGTTAATTACCTAAGTGTAGTTATAGGATGAGAGCTACGCTCGTGGTGTCCCGTCTTCCCAGTACTCTTTGTCGTGTAATGCTTGAAACTGTGTACATGCGTGCGTGTATGTGCGTGTGTGGATTTGGATGTGAGAGTGAGGGGAGAGGGGAGACTTCCAGAGAGATTAAGGCAGCTACGGGGAGTAGAACAGAGCGGGAAAAATAGTAAGAATCTGATGGGAACAGGGAACTACGGGAATTGGAGTAGTGCCTGCACGGCTACCTGGCCGGTGCCTGGCCGGCTACCTGGCCGGGGGCCTGGCCGGCTACCTGGCCGGCTACCTGGCCGGGGCCTGGCCGGCTACCTGGCCGGCTACCTGGCCGGGGGCCTGGCGGCTACCTGGCCGGCTACCTGGCCGGGGGCCTGGCCGGCTACCTGGCCGGCTACCTGCCGGCTACCTGGCCGGGGGCCTGGCCGGGTGCCTGCCGGGGGCCTGACTAGCTGGATGCCACCTGGCTGGTTGATTGGTTTACTGGTTGGTTGGGTTAGTTTGATTAGTTGCTTGCAAGAAAACGAAAGACAGATGTGGCACACACGGATTTTGCAAAGGCTCTCCATAAATGTGACCACAGAGTGATTGCCCGCAAAATGAGATCAATAGGAATAAGAGATAAAGTAGGGCGATGAATATTAAATTTTTTGTTAACCAGAATGCAAAGAATAACAGCCAATCAAGGGCAATAGGCCACACACAGAGAAAAGCACTGTACCTCCAAGGCACAGTCCTTGCATCAGTGTTTTTTCTTGTTCCAATGTCAGATGTAATCGATAATACAAGTCACAGCTTCGTGTCATCTTTTGCAGATGACACAACAATCAGCATGCAAATTACTAATGTAGAAGACATTGAAACACTGCACGCTGATGTTAATAAAGTTTACGATTAGGCAGCAGGAAAATAGCATTATGTTCAGCAATGATAAATTCCAGGTACTTAGGTACGGTAAAACAAATACCTCAAACAAAATACAAGGAACAACATACAATCAGATCTACTTATAGTAAGAAAGCAACATGTAAAGGATCTGAGAATAATGATGCCTGACGACCTTACGTTTAGGAAGCATAACCAAGCAAATATTGCGTCAGGTATTCGAATCACTTGTGTTGTCCCGCCTTGAGTACTGCTCGATACTTCCCACCCTTCAGAGCGGGAGAGATTGTTGAAACAATGGGAGTACAGAGAACATATACGACACGTTTAGGTACGATAAAGAACGTGAATTATTGAGACCGTGTGAAAGTTCTCAAAATATACTCAAGGAAAGGTATCCAAAGTTTACTTACTGTAGGTGCAGCCTATACATGACTGTAAAGCTGCCGCCCAGTTGGGTGGGTGTGGAGCACATGACTGTAAAGCTGCCGCCCAGTTGGGTGGGTGTGGAGCACATGACTGTAAAGCTGCCGCCCAGTTGGGTGGGGGTGGAGCACATGACTGTAAAGCTGCCGCCCAGTTGGGTGGGGGCGGAGCACATGACTGTAAAGCTGCCGCCCAGTTGGGTGGGGGTGGAGCACATGACTGTAAAGCTGCCGCCCAGTGGGTGGGGGCGGAGCACATGACTGTAAAGCTGCCGCCCAGTTGGGTGGGTGTGGAGCACATGACTGTAAAGCTGCCGCCCAGTTGGGTGGGGGCGGAGCACATGACTGTAAAGCTGCCGCCCAGTTGGGTGGGGGTGGAGCACATGACTGTAAAGCTGCCGCCCAGTTGGGTGGGGGCGGAGCACATGACTGTAAAGCTGCCGCCCAGTTGGGTGGGTGTGGAGCACATGACTGTAAAGCTGCCGCCCAGTTGGGTGGGGGTGGAGCACATGACTGTAAAGCTGCCGCCCAGTTGGGTGGGGGGTGGAGCACATGACTGTAAAGCTGCCGCCCAGTTGGGTGGGGGTGGAGCACATGACTGTAAAGCTGCCGCCCAGTTGGGTAGGGGTGGTGCACATGACTGTAAAGCTGCCGCCCAGTTGGGTGGGGGTGGAGCACATGACTGTAAAGCTGCCGCCCAGTTGGGTAGGGGTGGAGCACATGACTGTAAAGCTGCCGCCCAGTTGGGTGGGGGTGGAGCACATGACTGTAAAGCTGCCGCCCAGTTGGGTAGGGGTGGAGCACATGACTGTAAAGCTGCCGCCCAGTTGGGTAGGGGTGGAGCACATGACTGTAAAGCTGCCGCCCAGTTGGGTGGGGGTGGAGCACATGACTGTAAAGCTGCCGCCAGTTGGGTGGGTGTGGAGCACATGACTGTAAAGCTGCCGCCCAGTTGGGTAGGGGTGGAGCACATGACTGTAAAGCTGCGCCCAGTTGGGTGGGTGTGGAGCACACGACTGTAAAGCTGCCGCCCAGTTGGGTGGGTGTGGAGCAAGACTAGTAACTGTGTGACTGACTCATTATGGGTGTAAACTGCCTTGTATACTGTTGTAAACCACTTATTGAAATCACTTGTAATTAAAAAGGACAATTTATACGTATATGTATACGTGTATATATTTCTATGTATACATATATTTGTATAATATTAATAATGTGTAACTAGCTTCACAAGATTGTCACTTGCTTAGCTAAATGATCTGTGGGGTTCAGTCCCTGAGCTATTATGTGCTTCTGTAACCCGTTCCTCCACCGCCCACGGGATGGGTGTGGGGTGCATAATAAATAGTTGAATGAATGATGGAGAGGAGGCGAGAGAGGTATCAAATAATATATACATGGAAGACACTGGAAGGCCAAGTCCCAAATTTGAACAGTAGAATAACTACATACTCCAAGCAACAGCCTGTTGGAACAAGTTCCTCTCTATAGGTACAATCCAGTTATCCAGCACCCACACAAAGGCGGGGTTGAAGAGCTGAAGCTCGATCCTGGGAGACCCCCGATGGGAGATAAACTAGCTACCTTGGCCCGCTGCTCGCTTACCACCACAGCTGGCTGATCAGTGATACAATACTACTATATCAAGTTCTCTCCTGAAGAATTGTTGATCTATTGTTAATTCTCCTCATGTCTATAGGAAGTGTGTTGAAAATAATTGAGCCCTTAGTTAGGACCTGAACCACAGGGGCTCCTTAAGCTCCCTGGCTGGGCTCCGTGACATAGGGCGACGACTGGTTGCGATCCCAAGGCAGTGCCCTAACGACTAGCTTACCACTTCCCGCTCTGGGGATGCCTGCACACGTTGAAGATATCTTTCATCTGGAGTAAACACAACCAGGATGTATTGTGTTAATGAAGCAAATGCCGGAAAAGTGTCAAAAGTTTGAAAGGAAATGTAAAAAAAAAAAATCGGAGAATCTGCAAATAACGCAGAGTACGTTGTCAGTTTCTTCTTACGGGTCCCGGTCAATTGCATTCGTGTTTATTCTGGGTTGCGTGCTGTCAGGAACACCTGCCTCTGTTGTCCACGGTGGCTCTGGTGAGCTTGCCAGCACACACAGCCAGCTACGGCTTGGGAACACGAGTGGACGTTGTCTCCGTGTAGACGCCGGGAGGAGCTGGAGAGATGACCCGGGTAGGTAGATGGTGGGGTTAGGAGACGGGGTCAGGTGGAGCTGAACAGCACTGTGAGAAGAGGGTAGTAGGGTCAGACCAGGGCTCTCAAGACCTACCAGTTGATGGGAGGACCATCAGGGTCAGGCAGGGCCCCTCCAGCAGTGCCAGCAGAAGGTGGAGTCGTCGACCCGGAAAATTACCAGTTTACGCTACATTTGTGGTCCTGTCGGAACTCCAGTCCCGTAGGTGGGTCTGCCAACTGCCCAGCCACTCTCTGCCCCTTCTCTGCCACTCTCTGCCTCTTCCCTGCCTGCCTGCCTCTTCACTCACACTTCCTAATGCACCTGGAATGCAATAGGAAGTGATGTGGTGGAGGGAGACTCCATACATAGTTTTAAGTGTAGATATGATAGAACCCAAAGGCTCAGGAACCTGTACACCTGTTGATTGACGGTTGGCAGGCGGGACCAGAGAGCCGAAGCTCAACCCCCGCAAGCAAAACTAGGTGAGTGTACATACACACTGTCATCCCCCCCCCCTCTCTCTCTNGGTGTGTGTGTGTGTGTGTGTGTGTGTGTGTGTGTGTGTGTGTGTGTGTAACATTCCCCCCGAGAATGATAGTATCGATGATGACTGTCAAAGTTATGCCAGAAATATTAACTGTTGAGGCTAAATAGTCCCACTTTTGTACTACCGTTTACAAAAGGACACACTATTAATAATAATAACTGCATAGTAACCATCCAGTAATCTAACCTACCGTAGGTCTAAATAAGCAATTAGAGGCGCTGTACATACGCAATCGAAGGCCTAATTTGCTATATATACTCTACTAGGCTTAGGAAAAGTTAGGTTTAGTGGTTGTCTTTGTAATCTGCTTCTCAACAAATCCCAAGTAAAAAACATGGACTATTTTTGTGGATACAATAGAACATCTCGTGTACCTGTAATCCAGAGAGGGTACAGGTAAAATCATTATTGGCGAGTGTGTGGGGGCAGGGTGGTTGGACGCGCGTGTGTACGCACGCACGGACCTGCATGGATCATGGTGTAAGCAGGAGCTTTGAGCAGGTCCGGAGAGCGAGGGCTTAAGCTAGGATTAGTGTAAGCCAGTAATGGGTCAAGCGCCGGCCCTACACCCCGCCTACACTCCACACACGCCCTTAAACCCCCCCCTCACACCCCGCCCCTTAACTCTCCCCCACACCCCACACATTCCCTACACCAACGACCGTGTGGGCAAACCGGGGTTGCATAAGATGCGGCACATATGCAGGTTATTCATTGCATGAACTCCCATGCAATGAATCCTAGTAATTTGTGCCAATCAACTATGAATAGTTTACTGCCAGCATTGTAATCAACACAGTGTATAGATTGCCAATATTTTACTACCTTCATGATGTATATTAACCATTTTAATGTTTAGATTAAGGTAGTGTTTTTATCATTGAATAGTTCATGTGCTCGTATTGTAATGTGTGTGAACTATAGGCCTACATAGGCAGTAAATCAGTATGTGTAGCGACTCATTGGTGTCCTGGGCTCTCCCTCAGGTTCGCGTGATGGAGCGGAGGCTAGAGTGGAGTGCTGGCGGTGGAGGCAGCGACGGTGGAGGCAGCACTGGAGGCGGCGACGGTGGCGAGGACATCGACGACCTGCAGGTGGAGATGGTGGAGAAGGAGGCTGTTATCACCACCCTCTCAACCCAGGTAGAAGAACAGGTGAGTAGTGCACGCCAAGGATGTGAATCAGCGAGTGAGGTGAACGAGGCAGGGCCAGGGAAGGTACCTGGGGTATGAGAGAGGGAAAGGGTGGAACAGAGGAACGCACGAAAGGCCACGGGAGACATCTCCTGTCCACGAGACTAACCATAGCCCGTGCTTCTTGCCCAGCTCCTGTGCCAGGTAAGTTACGGGCTCACCATAGCCCGTGCTACTTGGAACTTGTTCCGAGTAGCTGAATCTATAACAACAACAACACGAAAGGGACTAGGAGTTCGTGAGTGGAAGGTGCGGGTAGAAAAAAAAAGGCCTCAAGCTACTCTCTCCTTTTCAGATGTATCTTATTGTCTCAATAAACGTACTTGAACTGGAAGGTTAGGGTGAGGGGTGAGAATGAGGGGTGGAGGGAGTGTGAGGCAAGGAAAGGTAAGGAAAATACTGTGGAAGCAAGAGCGGGAGGACCAGACAGTGGAAGGTAAGGGATGCACAGGGAGGGAGGGAGGAGGGGGTGTTTGGGTGGGTTTGGAAGATAAAGCAGAGACCCGGAGCGGGTCACCGACTGACTGAGGGTGAGAAAGAAAGACTGGAGAAAAGAGGAAATGCATTGAAGAGTAGAAATGGGAATGCACGAGAGAAAATAAATGGTAGGAGTGACGAAGGGAAAAAATACGACATAGAAGCGGGAGAGAGAAAGAGACAGAGACAAGAAAGATATGGGTAAGAGTACGGATGGAGAGGGAGAAATGTACAAGACTGGACTATAAGTTGGTACCAAGCACACATACTCTACACCAAAGACTGACCCGGGCTTGGGGACTAGAAACTCCTTCCAAAACCCCATCCAGGTACACCCCTCAATCTCACATTAACTATCACCCACTACAACTTTGGACTACTGCCAAAACTGGCCGAACCATTGCCCAAAACACCACGCCCTGGATCATAATGGAGAGGGAGGAGAACTTTTAAAACTAATCAGAAGTGAAGCGTAATCTGGCAAATCGTTCATATTTGCAAACATACAAGGCCTCGAGTCAAAAATCAAGAAAATAAAGTGTTCATAAATGGCCTTCTAATAGTCGAAATCAATATTTGAAGCATTCACAGAAACCCATACGAAAGATTACATGGATAGTGAAATCTGAATCCCAAATTATAATCTACTGGAGGAGTTGATTGGCGGTTTGAAGGTGCCGATTGGCAGATAGTAACGGCGAGAGCTGCAGAAGGCGCGTAAATAAGAAGAAAGTCGACGGTATCAGCGTTGTCGGCCCCCTGACATGGATGAGTCGGTTGGCTTGGAGGGAAGCTTCGGAAACTGGCGGGCTGGAAGCGGCGGGGAGAGGTCCATTATCTTTCTCGTGGGAGGAACTATTTTGTCCAGGTATTGCCATTTTTTGCGTTGGGGACCTCGCGCCTCCAGATCTGGCGCCATTTTGACCTGTTATCGTTCATTTGGGAAGTTATTTGTGAGATGATATTTGAAGGTGCACAGCTGCTGCCGAAGACTGGCTCGATTGGAGAGGAGGAGCGAGGACTGGCTCGATTGGAGAGGAGGGCGAGGACTGGCTCGATTGGAGAGGAGGGCGAGGACTGGCTCGATTGGAGAGGAGGGCGAGGACTGGCTCGATTGGAGAGGGGGGGGGGCGAAGACTGCTTCGACTGGTGAGGGGGGGAAGGACATTAGGTGTTAGTGATGAAAGAAATTATGGAGTTTCAGGCTGTATATGTCAGTATTTTACAACTATTATATTCTAGGAGCCTCATTATTAATATTTTCTTAGTTACCATTGTGCTCTTCTCTCTCCTTAGCACAGACCTTTGTTCCTCCTCCTCCTGGTGTTGTGTGTAGTGCGTCTCTGCCACCAGGGGCTGTGTTCCTCAGGTTCACACAACATTGGCATGTGAGGAGAAGGAAGAAAAGAGCACTGTTTAACACCCATTAATTGGCTTTGTTTTCCCTCCCCTCACCCTGCAGAGACAACTTCGGCTGCAGGACGCGAAGAAGGTGGAGGCGAAGGCGGCCAAGATCAAGGAGTGGGTCACCAACAAGCTCAAGGAGGTAAGATAATCCTTCCTTCTAGTTTGCCATATTAATATTCTGTATTCAGGTTAGCCATGTTGGCTCCTCTATGTCCTTCATACACACAGTGCACGAGTGATGAACTGATCACATAAATATAAAATTACCCCACATTTAAAAAGTTGAAAATATTCCAAAAAACTTGTTCAGCCCAACTGTCTTCATTGGCCGTATTGACGATATTCCAGTCGGGTTGAAACGTCTTGGCAGTATTTTCTCTTTCAAATGTGGTTATTCTGCATACATAATTGTGATGACGTGAGAAGCAACTGAACAAATCCACAAGGGCCGTGACGAGGATTCGAACCTGCGTCCGGGAGCATCCCAGACACTGCCTTAATGGACTCAGCTACGACAGGGTTAAAAGGGTTGAAACCGAAGTTCTACTGAACTTACTGAATCCCGTAAGGGATCCAGTAAGAATCTAACCCTGTCGTAGCTCAGTCGATTAAGGCAGTGTCTGGGATGCTCCCGAACGCAGGTTCGAATCCTCGTAACGGCCCTTGTGGTTTTGTTCATTTGATGCATCACGTTAGTGTGATCTGTGTGTGTGTGAGAAGCAACTGTTAAACCCGTCGTTGTTCAGTCCTCGTGTATATTGACGCAGCTTATCACTAGGGCATCTAACCAACACAATTTCAAAGTATAATGAAATTATAAAGGTTTCGTTGTCCTCCGGTGGGAAGCACAAAGCACGTAAGCATCCTGCATTTAGTACAGTAAACATGAGGGGGGGAAGAGTGCGTTTTCAGGCAGATATATGGTAAGGTTCTGGGGTCGAAATAAAAGTGAAACGATGAATTTTCGAAGATTTAAAAGGTGACAGTCGCCTCCCTCGAGCACCCCCTCCCTTTCCTGGTCTCCATAACCCGCCCACCATCTCCCCTCACCAACCACCTAGCTACCTGCACCTCAAGCTCACCATAAGGAAGTTACCCATTTAATAAGTGTACGAATAATACAGCCCGCACTGTGAGATGGCAGAGGCTGCTCCAACAAACCAGAATCCTCGTAGGGAAGGAAGCCATTCAGTGAACAATGCATCCAGAGGAATATGTCGGGTTTGTGACACAGAAATCTGCGTCGAGATCAATGGACCTTTACACAAACATAATGGCTGTGAGGGCTCATGGACGATACCTATGGAGAGGAGAGACCCACAGGTCCCTCAGGCAACCCAACACATCCCACAAATTTCCTGTCATCAGTTGACCTCTTAGGGACAATCAAAGCATCTACCACTGGAACATTTCCCCAAATGCGAAAAGCAACGCGCCCTTTGCATCAGGAAAATTTTACAGACTTCCTCAGGAAAGTGGTGTATGGTGTGCAAACCTTGGTGGCCCCAGGCATCATCGATGCATTAACTATTTGCTCCCCTTTTGGCAATATTTATTTACCCGTGGCTGCAAGGAGAGGCAAGTCAGTACCGTCATCAGTCACGAGATCCATAAATAATTTCCCTAGAGCTGACAACTTGATCCCTATGAACTTGTTGTTAAAGATTCGCTACATGGAACAAAAAGTTCCAGGGAGCACGGGCTATGGTGATCCCGTAGACCTATGAACGCAAAAACCACTGTGGCGGGCCTAATACAAATTCTAATGAAAGCTTGAAAATAGGAACCCACGTGAGTAAACAAAATTGAAAGGGCAACATGGAAGAAGAGCAGTTACGGTATTTACTAGTAGAAATGCACTTGCACCTAGAAATACTGCCACATCCAATTCACTGGGAGACGCACCCTCCCAAAGCAGATCCTTCTCTGGGACACAAGTGTCCCAGACGTTGAATCATTATTCCATCCAGGGGTCAGAAGCATGCGAAGCAATCGTGTCATTTCCGTCAGGCTTCACAGGGAGGTACACTGGCGTTAGACCTCTCGCTTCGGCATCTTGGGGGACCGAATGCCATTTATGTAAGCCTCTAAGAAAAGCTAAACGACTCTAGAAGAATTAAAGAAAATAGGTAATTTGGATGCCCACGATGCTTTATATTTCTTCAAGGTGCCTGACATTGCCCAGGCTTCCCTATTTCTTAAAGTGTGCACACTTTTTTGATAAGCAAAAATTAACAATGACAAACTCCTAAAAGCAATATCCATGAGTGTTGAACCTCACCATGGACGATGTCCAATAGGACCAAGCAAAGCTACCATTAGCCTCGATGGTATAGGTCTAAGCAAGGCAACGCTCATAGCATTGCCTGCATTCATATCCTCTATCAGTGCTACGAGTGAATTAGTAAGGGAAAAAACCTGCCAGTGCGCTTATGAGTCTTCATTCAATTTAGAGATCAAATTCACTGAAGGAGCCAGCCAGAGGGATACTGATGCAGGCTCTTTACCACCAACTATCCTCTCCAAACGAATCCAAACTGACCAACTGGGATAGCTCCATATTGAACATTGCCCAAACCAGGCCCGTTCGGCCCTGATCCTCAACCAGGCTCCTTCGGCCCTGTTCTTCGTCCAGGCTCCTTCGGCCCTGTTCTTCGTCCAGGCTCCTTCGGCCCTGTTCTTCGTCCAGGCTCCTTCGGCTCTGTTCCTCAATCAGGCTAATTCGCCCCTATTCCTTTATCCAACCACCTGGACTGGACGGTAGAGCGATGGTCTCACTTCTTGCAGGTCGGCGTTCAATTCTCGACGGTCTAAGTGATTGGGCACCATTCCTTCCCTCTATCCTAAATTCTTATCCCTTTCAAGTACTGGCTTAGTGCTTTGTCCTGATAATTACGTTACCCTCAACCAGCCCCCCCCCCTTCCCCCCAGCCTACACCCTCAACCCCCCCCCCCCAGCCTACACCCTCAGACTCCTCCGGCCTACTCCTGAGAATAATGTAAGATAGATCATGAGGATTCTGTGGACGCTAGGATACCTCAACACCGCCTGTGGAAGAGAACCCATAATTCAGCCGCGGCCGCCCTACAGATGGCGTCACCAGACCTTATACTCCTATATTCGCTGATCTATATATTCTTATATTCCTTTCGTTTGTGGCACTTGCATCGTTCAGTCATTATATGATTCACAAACATTTTGGTATTAGTGTATACCACTATATATTATTTTTTAAAGATACTAGTGTCAATTTAGATAATGCCTCCGCCAAATGTTGCTACCACAAGGAGTATATGTAGATAAGAAATTTAGTTACAATAAGCTACACAAGGAAATAATAGCTTAGCTGCTGGTTGGTGGTTGTAGTTAGTATTGATGCTCTCCTTCAGTGCCTCCAAGTTGTGTAGTGAGGAAGGCCGTGACAAGTTGAGTGCTTCCATTATTGACTTGTCGGAATATCTACAGTTTAGAGAATCTTCATTAAAAAATTAAATATTTGAGTGCACCAACACTGGTAAAATCAATTCTTTGTCTAGCCTAGCCTATGTTTCAGATATTGGTACTATTAATTATCATGAATATTACGCCATATTTATGCAGTTGAGAGAATTACTGTTAAAAGATGACTAGCTAGTTAATTATTGCTACAGACTGCACTTGCAAGAAACCTCCTGGTCTATATTTATAGATATAAAGCCTACTTTATATCTGGTTCTTCAGAGTTAAGCCTATGGCATACATCAAGAAAGTTTGATCTAGTCGTCTGTGTTCACTACACCTGACCAAGACATTTCATTATCAGATTACCACAGCGCCGTTATGATAGGGAGGGGGGGGGGGGAACGCCCCCACTGCAGACGTCGCCACAATCTACACAAGAATATGATCTTTTGAGGCTACAGTAAGCCTCTAAGCCGACGTAAACCAGGTCTCCCAGAGGGCCACGCATTTTAAGCAGGTTCATCAAAGACCAAGTTCTCCAGCGGGGCTCAAAGACGCCAGTATGAAAGGAATAAAATCTCGAGCACCAGAAAGGTGCAGTACGCAACGTGACTGCAATATATTCTGGCCCAAAAAAGGCGCAGGAGAGAGCACAAGACGCCGCCAGAACGAATCAGCCGAATTTCGTTCTCCCTGCCCGAAACGCTTTGCGTAATAGTGGCTTTAGGCATTGTTTCCGTACTAGCTCTATCTATAAATTCATCAATATTTGTATCACACCCTGCTATGTATGTACTTGTAATAATAACATTTGAATTTTGATTTTGAAAAATCTGGCGGGCGGCGTCTGTTTACCTGTCGGGGAACTAGACGGCGCATCTACCTGCTTGCGTCCAGAAGTAAAAATACAACATGGAAAACATCACCAACATCGAGATTTAGATATCACGATTTACGATATCGCAATTTACGATATCACGAGGGAAATATATCGCAAGAAAACCCAAAAAATGTTGGGAAAACTTATTTTTGAAATCCACGCGCTGAAATTGTACCTTAGCAGATTGTAAGAAATGGTATTAAGTACGCTAAGGAGGACATTTTATTAGTCCCAACAACAACACAAATGTTAGTTTAAATTGTTCAATAATAGTGCCAATTATAGTTTGGCTGTTCGGGCAGTTGAACAGAACTGGATAGAAGCCTAATGGTAGGACAAACCTATTGATCAGAACTGGATAGAATGGTAGGCTGGCTGTATACCATTCACCATGGACACCACTATTGCCTCTACCACGACACAACCACTAATTCAAGAGGTATAAAGAGCTAGATCAATAATCACTGATAGCAATCATACAATTATCTCAACGATTACCACCATTACTTCAACATCCACCACACTACCATTAACACCACAACCATAACCACAGCGACCACCCACCACACCAGCCACAATCATCACCACCACAATCCGGTGCTGTTGCCTTGGCTTGGCTAACAAAAGGAATGTGTTTCACTGTGCTTACTTGGTATTCAGGAGGATTGAGAGCTTGTTGCCGCCCCCCCCCCTTGCCCACCACCCCAACCACCCGCCCACCAGCCCCCCCCCCTCAACCACCACCACAATCCCGCCGCAGATAAAGTTGTGGGACATTCCCCCCCCGCAATTACTGCACGGGAACGACACCATTATCCAGCCAACCGTTGCTTGTCCTCCAACCCTTGTATCTCTCTCCCTCTCTCTCTCTCTCTCCCTTTCTCTCTTTCGCATTCTCCAGTAAATTAAGTATACACTTTAGGGAGAAGTTATAGTCTCCAAATATTCTAGTGTTAGTTTATGAAGGAAAATAGCCACCCATTGGAATATATCAGTTATACATGGACCAATGACATGGTCAACACGCTTTCTATAC
>WNGS01061674.1:10040446-10051783 GCA_020271785.1 Procambarus virginalis | reverse complement strand
GTGTGCATTCACCTATTTGTGCCTGTAATTAGGTTGTGTGTGTATTCACCCAGTTGTGCTTGCGGGGGTTGAGCTCTGCTCTTTCGGCCCGCCTCTCACTGTCAATCATCAATAACAGGGACATAAAGGTGAAGGAAACTTTGGGGGCGTGTTTCTCAGTCATATCAGTAGTCTGGACTGAGAAACCTTTGGTGGATTATCAAGACGTCTTCAAGAACACGTGAATAAAGTCATTACGAAGCGCCAAGTACCTCATGCTGGCAGGTCTGTGAATAATCTAATGACTGGACATTCAATAATGCAATGTGTGAGATCACAACCCAGTTCTTGTTCTCACGTGGAGAACAACTGTTCTCACAATTCTCACACGGAGTGTTCAGTGTCAGATCTAAATAAACTATAGCTTTTTATACTATGTTTGACCTAGCTCACCCTAGAGACCCTAATACCCACCTAGAGCAGCACGTGTCAATAAGCCCGCGCCGTTATTGACCAATTAAAAGGTCACATTTACTAAAATTCAGAGCTTCAAATGTGTAATCATATCCATTACCAAATATTAAAAATGACTGTAAACCACTTCAGCTGAATATCAATATTTGGCCGTGCAAATAAAAACACATTAAGCCATCCATTAGCACATTATTGTGCCAGGGTATTAATCCCGCATGGAACAGTGCTGTGATATTACCGTAATATTATATACCCTGCCGTTATTACTTGCTGCCATAAACCCCTCCCCTGCGCCCCACCGTGGTGCCAGATGCTTTGTGTGGTGTGTTTTAGGACAATTGTCAGTCCATCTCTGTCGTTTTCAGCTGTGTTCTTCTGTCCGATTGTTTAGCTGTTCTTCTGTCCGTTCTTCCGCCCATTTATTCGTCCGTGCGGCATTGTATTCCCATACAATGGCTCGGTGGTTTGGCCGCATCAGGGGATTGCATTTGGGACAAATCCGTCGTCCACAGGTGGCGCCATCTTGTGTGGGCCGCTCAGAACTACCACCTCATCCAACCTGCTGGGGGGAAAAAACAAATCCCTGTCGATCATCAACCATGAAGCAAACGTTTCCATCATCAGACCTACATGAATCGACCCCTTCCCTTCCCCCCAGCCATCGAGTCATAGGGAAATATACCTCCCGACCATGAAACCTTCGTGGGGAAATTACCATTGGGCAAAATTGTATTCACCTGACGGGGACTTGTTTCAAAGAGTCCTAGGTAAATTGTCCCGGTTTTCGTTTAGTTTTTGTTTCCTTAAGCTGGGGTATACTATGTCAATATGGGATTTGTTATTGGTATTGTTATTATGGTTGGCTATAATGGGAGTGAAGTTTACACTAAGTGGACCTAAACGATTTGCACCTTCACCCCTCACCTCAACCCCACACCATTCAGCTAACCCCAGGACCCACCTGTCAGCCGGGGCATACAGCTCGCCCCAGGACCCACCAGTCAGCCGGGGCATACAGCTCGGCCCCCCCCCAGGACCCACCAGTCAGCCGGGGCATACAGCTCGCCCCCCAGGACCCACCAGTCAACCAGGGCATATACAGCTCGCCCCCCCAAGACCCACCAGTCAGCCGGGCATACAGCTCGGCCCCCCAGGACCCACCAGTCAGCCGGGGCATACAGCTCGCCCCAGGACCCACCAGTCAGCTGGGGCATACAGCTCGCCCTAGGACCCACCAGTCAGCCAGGGCATACAGCTCCCCCCAGGACCCACCAGTCAGCCAGGGTATACAGCTCGCCCCCCAGTACCCACCAGTCAGCTGGGGCATACAGCTCGCCCTAGGACCCACCAGTCAGCCAGGGCATACAGCTCACCCCAGGACCCACCAATCAGCCGAGGCATACAGCTCCCCCAGGACCCACCAGTCAGCCGGGGCATACAGCTCGCCCCAGGACCCACCAATCAGCCAGGGCATACAGCTCACCCCAGGACCCACCAGTCAGCCGGGACATACAGCTCGCCCCCCCCCAGGACCCACCAATCAGCCGGGGCATACAGCTCGCCCCCACCAGGACCCACCAGTCAGCCAGGGCATACAGCTCGCCCCCAGGACCCACCAATCAGCCGGGGCATACAGCTCGCCCCCCCCCAGGACCCACCAGTCAGCCAGGGCATACAGCTCGCCCCCCCAGGACCCACCAGTCAGCCAGGGGATACAGCTCACCCCCCCAGGACCCACCAGTCAGCCGGGGCATACAGCTCGCCCCCCCCCCCCAGGACCCACCAGCCAGCCGGGGCATACAGCTCGCCCCCCCAGGACCCACCAGCCAGCCAGGGCATACAGCTCACCCCCAGGACCCACCAGTCAGCCGGGGCAAACAGCTCGCCCCCAGGACCCACCAGCCAGCCAGGGCATACAGCTCACCCCCCCAGGACCCACCAGTCAGCCGGGGCATACAGCTCACCCCCAGGACCCACCAGTCAGCCGGGGCATACAGCTCGCCCCCAGGACCCACCAGTCAGCCGGAGCATACAGCTCGCCCCCAGGACCCACCAGCCAGCCAGGGCATACAGCTCACCCCCCCCAGGACCCACCAGTCAGCCGGGGCATACAGCTCGCCCCCAGGACCCACCAGCCAGCCATGGCATACAGCTCACCCCCCAGGACCCACCAGTCAGCCGGGGCATACAGCTCGCCCCCAGGACCCACCAGTCAGCCGGGGCATACAGCTCGCCCCCCAGGACCCACCATCCAACCGGGCATACAGCTCGCCCCCCAGGACCCACCAGTCACCCAGGGCATACAGTTCGCCCCCAGGACCCACCAGTCAGCTGGGGCATACAGCTCGCCCCCAGGACCCACCAGTCAGCCGGGGCATACAGCTCGCCCCCCAGGACCCACCAGTCAGCTAGGGCATACAGCTCGCCCCCCAGGACCCACCAGTCAGCCAGGGCATACAGCTCGACCCAGGACCCACCAGTCAGCCAGGGCATACAGCTCGCCCCCAGGACCCACCAGTCAGCCAGGGCATACAGCTCGACCCAGGACCCACCAGTCAGCCAGGGCATACATCTCGACCCAGGACCCACCAGTCAGCCAGGGCATACAGCTCGCCCCCCAGGACCCACCAATCAGCCAGGGCATACAGCTCGCCCCCCAGGACCCATCAGTCAGCCGGGGCATACAGCTCGCCCCCCAGACCCACCAGTCAGTCGGGGCATACAGCTCGCCCCCCGGACCCACCAGTCAGCCAGGGCATACAGCTCGCCCCCAGGACCCACCAGTCAGCCAGGGCATACAGCGCACCCGCAGGACCCACCAGTCAGCGAGGGCATACAGCTCGCCCCCAGGACCCACCAGTCAGCCGGGGCATACAGCTCGCCCCCAGGACCCACCAGTCAGCCAGGGCATACAGCTCGCCCCCAGGACCCACCAGTCAGCCAGGGCATACAGCTCGCCCCAGGACCCACCAGTCAGCCGGGGCATACAGCTCGCCCCAGGACCCACCAGTCAGCCGGGGCATACAGCTCGCCCCCAGGACCCACCAGTCAGCCGGGGCATACAGCTCGCCCCCAGGACCCACCAGTCAGCCGGGCATACAGCTCGCCCCAGGACCCACCAGTCAGCCGGGGCATAAAGCTCGCCCCAGGACCCACCAGTCAGCCGGGGCATACAGCTCGCCCCAGGACCCACCAGTCAGCCGGGCATAAGCTCGCTCCCAGGACCCACCAGTCAGCCAGGGCATACAGCTCGCCCCAGGACCCACCAGTCAGCCGGGGCATAAAGCTCTCCCCAGGACCCACCAGTCAGCCAGGGCATACAGCTCGCCCCAGGACCCACCAGTCAGCCGGGGCATAAAGCTCTCCCCAGGACCCACCAGTCAGCCAGGGCATACAGCTCGCCCCAGGACCCACCAGTCAGCCAGGGCATACAGCTCACCCCAGGACCCACCAGTCAGCCGGGGCATACAGCTCGCCCCCCGGACCCTCCAGTCAGCCGGGGCATAAAGCTCTCCCCAGGACCCACCAGTCAGCCAGGGCATACAGCTCGCCCCAGGACCCACCAGTCAGCCAGGGCATACAGCTCAGCCCAGGACCCACCAGTCAGCCGGGGCATACAGCTCGCCCCCCAGGACCCACCAGTCAGCCGGGCATACAGCTCGCCCCCAGGACCCACCAGTCAGCCGGGGCATACAGCTCGCCCCAGGACCCACCAGTCAGCCGGGGCATACAGCTCGCCCGCAGGACCCGCCAGTCAGCCAGGGCATACAGCTCGCCCCCAGGACCCACCAGTCAGCCAGGGCATACAGCTCGCCCCCAGGACCCACCAGTCAGCCAGGGCATACAGCTGGCCCCCTCCGATGTAAAGTTCAGTGCAGGTTTAAGAGAATAATTTTCCTTGTCATAATATTTTCACCAGTTGATTTTCGTGCTCCGGCGGGCAATATTGGCGGAACATGTGCTGATGAAATGGCAAAATGTCGCACGCGAATATTATGCTGTGCGAAATTATTACGTTGTATGCAAATAATATATTTTATGCAGATACGAAATTGCAGGCCATGCATATCATGTTGTATGCAAATATTATTTTGTATGGGAATTTTTTTATGTTGTATGTGAATGTTATTTTGGACGTGAGTGTTACGTTTGATTCAAATTTAACGACGAATGAATGTCACGCTGTCCGTTACTGGGTTTTGTGTGACGGTTGGTGTAATTATGTGTGTGTTGCTGTGTTCTCATGTGTTCCTTGGTGTTTCTCTGATTTGGTGCTTAAAATATGTATATAATTTTCTTATTTTTCTTGTTTTTTAATTTGTTTTGTTCCAACACTTTGAGATCTTCCTATGGTTGCGGTTTCCTTTTCACCCAGCAATACCTCCCTCATCTTTACCCCTCGTTCACACCTTTTCTTTAATTAACTGCTAGGGATTCGAACCCCTGGCTCCTCGTTTGCTAGGTGACCGTCCTAACCACTCACTGCAGCGAGTAATGACAGTGGATTTTAAGTTTCGTTTTTCAAAGTTTGACAAAAGTCCCCCGCTCGAGTTCATACACTCTCTCACTATGTATTTATGTTCATTCTGGTGTTAGTATGTGCAAACACCCTGATGCTACCCCAACCAGCCTATGTCTGTCCTGTACCCCAGACCGTTTACTCTGCAAAGATGGGTGAGGCTAGCACCAAGTGTCTGGCCTCCAACCGTAACACCATAAAAGTGTTTAGGTTAATTATATCTTATTTTACATACATGAATCAGCCAGACAGGATATTTTAGACGCAAGACTGTCGGCCTTTAGTAATTAAAAAGTCACACCTATAGAAGTGTGAATGACACAAGTTGACCATGGGTCAGGTCGTGTGACTTGACCTTGCCTTGCTTACTTGACCTTGCTTACTAAGCTG
Organism: Procambarus virginalis; assembly: GCA_020271785.1. Classification (NCBI taxonomy): domain Eukaryota; kingdom Metazoa; phylum Arthropoda; class Malacostraca; order Decapoda; family Cambaridae; genus Procambarus; species Procambarus virginalis. The sequence continues at coordinate 10,046,421 of WNGS01061674.1, read as the reverse complement.
ATAATTGCACACACCAGACAGGTAGCCTGGTGTGTATTTCAAACAAAATGCTGTTCAAAGCGTGGTAGGTAGATGGCCTGAGGCTATCTATTTAGTAGGCGGAGCTAGCTCCAGAGTCCCCTCATAAATACCTATAGAACGGTACATTCGAGAGCATGGACAAAGGAGAGCAGATACAGAGGCTGGATGATTGAACAATAGCAGAGAGCAGGCTGTCGGCCGGGCTGGGGGAACTCTGCCTGTCAACTCCCTCCACCCCCATCTCTATCCATCTTAGGCTCAGACACTTGGTGAGTTGATCTGTAAGGTGATAAATTTTGGGTGTCTCTCCAACTGGAGGTGTTGTGTGATTTCTGGGGCAGTCAGCCATGGTGTTCTCAAATTCTTGTGTAATGACTCACATTGTATATTAATCTTGACATAGTGAACATTAAGTTAAATTGCTTAAATTATGATACTTATCTTGTTACATATATAATTGATGAATTTATTGTTTAAATTGTCTTTAATTTTGTCCCCTGGATCTTTGTCAGTTGAGGGTAGAGTAGACACCCCGCTGAGAGTACTGGTTTTAAGATTTTACTATGCAAGTACTTGATTCCAGTTGATACATGCAAACTTTGGATAATTTTGTGGTTCAGACAAGTTCCATTGCTTGTCTTGTATGTACTGAGTTAGAATGGATGGTGGCAGCCCTTTCTACCTTCTATTTCTTCTTTCTACTCCTCCCTGTGTTCTTAGTTTCTCTCTCCACCTCTTTTCAATCTTTCCCTTTCACCTGACCACACTCCTCGCTACTCCCATACACCTCCCACCTCCCTTCTACCTCTCTACCTCCCTCACCCCAAACCCTCACACATTATTTTATTATTCATTTCTTTCCATTCGTTTCTCTTATACGTTACACAACTTTGGACCGACAAACATTTTTTCTCTTATAAATACAGATGGGGTACCTGGCTGTGCCTGGGTCTTTCTCCATCCCCACCCCAAACCCCCTCCTCCTTTCTCACCCTCTCCCACAATTTCTATCATTCTCCATTCTTTCAACTACCCCCTACTCCCTCTCTCAAAATTTAGTAACAATATTAAAGCACTGAAAAAATTGATAACTATGGAAAACACATCCCCTAATTTCAGACCATGAAAATCGCAGTGGATTGTTGTAGATGCCGATACTTTTTAAAAGTCGGCACTGGGCCCCAATTCCGACTGGCCTATGACATTTGCATACCCCCCATGTGTCATCTTGGAAAGTTGGCCGAGGCTAACATCAGTACCTAGCTTTGCGCTTTGTACACACACACATTCTATTTTATAAATATATATTTTTGTAAGATGCTACGGCTTGGTGTGGTGGCAGCAAAGTATTTTGTGTTGGTGTACTGATATAGTTAACCTTCTGCGTTAGGTCTGTATGTTTAGCCTCGGTAAATTAATATTGAATTTCTAGAAGTGTTTGTAGGTATCAATATAATGTTCTGACAGAATTTAAAGACATAATTAAATGATAATGTAGAGTGCATTTCATAGAAATCCATCTGCTCAAATTCCTTTTAATTCCATTTTCAACTCTTTATTTTTCCAGTGATACGGGAAACGTATTCTGGATATTAGCTAGTTTAGATATCATTTTACATTGCACAGCGGTCCCACTGTTTATTTCTGAACCTTTCAGCATCATGCCCACATAGTCTCAGTAAGCACCTGTTTTATCTAAGCTACTTTCACCTTTTATTTCGCATAATCTGGGAAGGACACGTGTCTATAGCTCCTACTCACCACTTGACTGTCTCTCTCCCCCCTCCACAGCTGGAGGACCAGAACGCTCATCTTCGGGAGCAGAACGCCAAGTGCAACGTTCAATTGGAGCTGTTGCGTGGCCGCCTAGCGCATCTGTCCACCATGCACACAGACAAGGACCGGGACACTGAGGTGAGAACGACCACAACCGCGCCAGTTAGAATGCTTTCAGCAGTATTTAAACCATGCTTAATACTGACAGTATTTAGCTTGAATGTGTGTTAAATTTCATTCCACAAAATTACATACCAGATATGAATTACTTCCACGTTATGCTTAAAGATTTTGGACCTGGTCAGTATTATCACATTATAAGTAATCACTAATTTTAAGATTGAGTATTAGATAACTGAAATAGTAAACATTTCACACTAGGCTGCAGTGCTATATAACGGTATATTGAGATTCAATTCCTGACTGTAAGAAAGAGAGAAATATCCCTGTACCTGTACTATTAATTAAGAACAGATATGCTAGGAGTTACTTATAGGCTGGAGGCACAGGGGACAAACATGTACAGTACCAGAAAGTTCCTGGACTCGCAGGTAAATATAACCTGTCCATTGGTGATAAGTCGTCAGTGTAGCACTGCACGACTTCCATAGACAGATTTGTCTCGCATAAGCTTATACTGAGTTGCAAACAGACTATTCTGTGAATTACATGTAAGTTTCAATAGTCTATACTGTGTATGTGTGTGTGTATATATAATATATATATATATATATATATATATATATATATATATATATATATATATATATATATATATATATATATATATATATATATATATATATGTCGTACCTAGTAGCCAGAACGCACTTCTCAGCCTACTATGCAAGGCCCAATTTGCCTAAAAAGCCAAGTTTTCATGAATTGTTTTTTGACTACCTAACCTAAGCTAACCTAACTTTTTCGGCTACCTAACCTAACCTAACCTATAAAGATAGGTTAGGTTAGGTTAGGTAGGGTTGGTTAGGTTCGGTCATATATCTACGTTAATTTTAACTCCAATACAAAAAATTGACCTCATACATAATGAAATGGGTAGCTTTATCATTTCATAAGAAAAAAATTAGAGAAAATATATTAATTCAGGAAAACTTGGCTTATTAGGCAAATCGGGCCTTGCATAGTAGGCCGAGAAGTGCATTCTGGCTACTAGGTACGACATATATATATATATATATATATATATATATATATATATATATATATATATATATATATATATATATATATATATATATATATATATATATATATATATATATATAATATATATATATAATAAAATCAACCATCCTCCTAAAATTATAGTACTGTACTGTCTGGTTGAAAGTATAATAATAAACTGTTGCATTCGCGGTGTTCAGGTTTTGTACTATTAATTTTTTTAGAGGGCACGACAAAAATTTCCCTCCCCCTCCCCCTAAAAAACTATTCATTCCTAGGCCTAGTATTGTACTATATTAGTCCTAAGATAGCATGTATTAAGGCTAAGATTGCATATTTATGTTTCAGATAGGTTGGGTTCTTCAGTTTTCCATTTTTAATGTCATTTGAGGTAATTGGGTAATAAAATCATTAACTTTTTGGGTCAACTGTCCATTTTTGTATGCCTGACCAAATATTTCCTGTAAGTACCATCTTTATTGGAAAATGGTTTGATATATAATTATTATAATAATTTTATGTGTGTTCATCAATTAAAATTTCCTGATAAAATATTAAAAATATTTTGCATCTGAAGTTTCCACATTTACGGCTGGTTCGAACCTTAAATATCTGCTTTCCCTTTACCGAGCTCCCTTCTACCCACTCTCCTTTACCTTTTCTGTGCTATCCTATTACATTTGAAAGACTTCAAATTTGTTCTTTCCTTGCCCCAATTTTGCCTATAAGTAACTACTCCATGTACTTAACATATGCACGAACATTTTGGCTTAGGAGAACCTATAATGACATCAACTGCACACACACACACTCTTGCACGGAAATCCATGGACCATATGGATGGACAGACAAGATGATGTCTTGGATTGATCTTAGCCACTGTTACAGCTGTTCTGTTCAGTTACTTTATTAGTTAAGAGAGTTTGGTATAAACTGCTCCATTATGTGTGTCACAAGTCCTGATGGTAGTCATTCAGAGTTATCTAGTGATGTAAGTTAGATCAGAATTCGTGAAATGATAGTCTCTCTCTTTTTAGGGTAAAGCATATCAGTGTACTTATGAAGCATGAGATTCTAAACTAGGCTGTTTCACTGCTTTCTCAGTATTAAGGACTTGTTTAAGTTGTAACATTGAGTGTTTACATAGACCCCCCGCCAGCTACACAAAATCGTCTTCACCCCATTCTTAACTCTCCTTTCCAGAGGATATGGAAAAGGAGGTCCCTAAGTCTGCCTAAGGTATGGAGGCGTGGTCTGTGTGGTAACGCTTAGAGCTGCTTGTGTGGATTGTTGCTGCTTGTGAGGTGGGGAGGGGCTAGGTTTGCTGATGATGGGGGAGGGTGTTTTGAGGGACTTAGGATGGGGGATGTATCTCCTATGACAACGTGCTCGAAGCCTGGGATTTTAGGCACATATCATGCTTCATATTATTTGTCCACTCCAGTAAGTCTTTCCTTCAAATAATGTCCGTCAAAATTTGATAATTCATTGGATTACAGTGAATTATTAAAATTCCTGTTCCTGATCATCATTACGATCATATCACGAGTCATTTATTGTTTCGACATTACTCCAGTTTGAGAGATAATATTGTTCACTGGCTGGAGATAGGGAATTTTGACGTGAATATGCCCTCAAGGATTGACTTGAAATTAAATGCATCATCACTTAGCACGAACACTGGCTTGTGAAATTTTGGTCATCGTTTGCCATAGCTTCTTGCCCACCTTTGATTTGGTTTGAAATGTACAATTTTTGGTAGTTATTTCCATGCAGGGAATACAGTGTTTCTATGTGAATGGGTTTATCCTTTAATTTCTTGTGCGAGTGGTGTGGCTCCAGTTTGTCAAGTCTTGCATTTAACTACTTCATTTATTTAGGGTTTTAAAACGTATTACTAGTTGACTAATTTGACATTTTATTTGAATAGTAAAAGCAAGGAACTGACGGCTGCTTATGATTTTAAAGTTTTATATTTCGCATGAGGTTAATAACAAAATGTTTTTGCAATAACTGTCATTCCCTATTGTGTCTTAAAAGCATTAGTCTCGTGTTGTCAATACTACGTAATAGGGTTAGCATAGACACTCTCCCAGTGAGTCTTCTGTAATAACTGACTCAAGGTTTATGTTTAATTGCATGGATTTAAATTGTCTGTTAAATAATGGTGACTTTCCTTTAAATGTGTGAAGACTTGAGTGTGTACTTAATAACTCTTGTGCTTCAGCACTGGTGTACAGGACCCATTCTGTGGTAATAATGAACGGATGGCTATCAAGCTAAGTGCTGTCTTTAAAAAATTCAATAAAGTGGATTGAATTTGAAACTCCTTGTTAATTGTCTGGAGGGGACATTTGATGACCGACTCTGCCACAGATCTAAGTGGTTCTTATGATACATTTCATCCTTCTATCATTTATATTGCAGCTGTATCTGGACACTGTTGACCAGTAAACCTTCATTAAGGATCAGTTTGGGAGGTCTTGGTGCACCGGCAAACATTATGAGAGGGAATGTTAATGTCAGAATTAATATTTTTTGGTTGTGAGGTGTCAAGATCAATGTTAATTAACCATGTTGAAATGCATACATTACTGGCAGATACTAGTAATTATTAGTCCACATTATAAACACCAAAGCCAAGTTTAGAAGTTGTAAACTCTTGTTTAAGTTTTACTTATTATTTTAAGAAACAACTTCTTAATTAGTTATTATCGACAGTCTTGCTACATATGGTTAGGGAAGTTCAGGGACATTTGTTTGTTGAAGGCTGAATGATTTTTTAAAATAAAGACTATGAAACATCAAGGATGTTTCCGTTTTGTAGAATGACAGGTCTAAGATGCTTGAAAATAAATCCCCCAATTATATTTATTATAATCATATATATATATATATAATATATATATATTATATATATATATATATATATATATATATATATATAATACATAAAATGTGTAAATCATGAAATTAACACGTGATGAACACAG
>WNGS01061674.1:10020659-10040421 GCA_020271785.1 Procambarus virginalis | reverse complement strand
AAGCTATTAGTTAGAAACAGTTCTCATAGTGATAACTGTGTCATTTACAAAATACCTTTTAAAGACTGTAATAGGTTCTATGTAGGGCAAACATCCAACATTTGAAAATTTAAATTTTGAAACAAATACAGAGACATGGCCAATTGTCTAATGCTTTGTTCATTTGACAAAGTTTTCACCAAATTGATTGGGAGATGGCTTCTTCAATAACAAATATGTAAATCATTTTCAATAGAAACATCATTTAATCTGCTTTAATACAGATTACAAAATCATGTAATTTCAATATTAGCAGTGATTTGTATAATTTAAATCCATTTATGATTGATCAGCTACAAGGCAATTTTAGTAAGATCATTGATACACATTTATCTTATTAAAACCTTATTAATATCCCATTATCTCATTAAAGACTGTACCTCACCTCACGTCTTTCCTGCCTATATATTCACACCCACTGAACGGTAAATCCATCCTTCTGAAGATGTATTATTAAATATGAAAATATTTAAGGAAATACCTGTCTTAATCCCTCCTTTGTGGTCTGACACTGTCAAATTATTACTTACCATTTCCTGTTTAGTCATCCGCATTATGCTTTAGCTTCCTCTTCTCACACACACACACACATGAAAAATTCCTAACTGACAGAAAATGAGGGCCGTAATCAGAGGCAAGGTATCGGATGGAGGAATGTCACGAGTGGAGTACCACAGGGTTCAGTTCTTGCACGGTAATGTTCATTGTCTACATAAACGATCTACCAGAGGGATTACAGAATTACATGAACATGTTTGCTGATGATGCTAAGATAATAGGGAAGATAAGAAACCTAGATGATTGTCATGCCCTTCAAGAAGACCTGGACAAAATAAGTATATGGAGCAATACTTGGCAAATGGAATTTAATGTGAATAAATGCCATGTTATGGAATGTGGAATTGGAGAACATAGACCCCACACAACCTATAAATTATGTGAGAAATCTTTAAAGAATTCTGATAAAGAAAGGGATCTAGGGTGGTTTTAGATAGAAAACTGTCACCTGAGGACCACATCAAGAACATTGTGCGAGGAGCCTATGCTACACTTTCTAACCTAAGAATTGCTTTTAAATACATGGATGGAGAAATACTAAAAAATTGTTCACGACTTTTATTAGACCAAAGCTGGAATATGCAGCGGTTGTATGGTGCCCATATCTTAAGAAGCACATCAACAAACTGGAAAAGGTGCAACGACATGCCACTAAGTGGCTCCCAGAAATGAAGGACAAGAGCTATGAGGAGAGGTTAGAGGCATTAAATATGCAAAAACTAGAAGATAGAAGAAAAGAGGCGATATGATCACTACGTACAAAATAGTAACAGGAATTGATAAAATCGACAGGGAAGATTTCCTGAGACCTGGAACTTCAAGAACAAGAGGTCATAGATTTAAACTAGCTAAACACAGATGCCGAAGAAATGTAAGAAAATTCACCTTCGCAAATAGAGTGGTAGACGGTTGGAACAAGTTAAGTGAGAAGGTGGTGGAGGCCAAAACCGTCAGTAGTTTCAAAGCGTTATATGACAAAGAGTGCTGGGAAGACGGGACACCACGAGCGTAGCTCTCATCCTGTAACTACACTTAGGTAATTACACTTGGTAATTACACACACACTCAATAAAGGACAAAAAATTTATACCAAACAGAGAAGCAGAACTAGGAAACAGGATTGGTTCAACAGAAAGTGCGAGAGGGCCAGAGCCAAAAGTCACAAAAATGGAATCAATACAGGAAGAGGCCAAACCCCAAACATACCAGCGATACAAAGATGCGAGAAACAACTACACGGCAGTGAGGAGAGAGGCAGAAAGAAATTTTGAAAAAGGGATTGCAGACAAATGTAAAACAGAACCAGGTCTATTCTATAAATTCATAAACAACAAATTGCAGGTAAAGGATAATATTCAGAGGTTGAAAATGGGAAATAGATTCACGGAAAATGAAAAGGAAATGTGTGAAACATTAAACGAAAAGTTCCAAAGTGTGTTTGTACAAAATGAAATCTTCAGGGAACCAGATACAATAAGAATTCCAGAGAACAACATAGAGCACATAGAGGTGTCTAGAGACGAAGTGGAAAAAGGAGCTAAATAAGAACAAAGCAGTTGGTCCAGATGGAGTTTCACCATGGGTTCTGAGAGAATGTGCACCTGAGCTCAGCATTCCTCTTCAACTGATTTTTCAGGCATCCCTGTTTACAGGAGTTGTAGCTGATGTGTGGAAAAAGGCTAACATAGTTCCAATCTACAAAAGTGGAAGCAGGGAAGACCCCCTTAATTATAGACCGGTATCATTGACAAGTGTAATAGTCAAAATATTGGAAAAAATAATTAAAACTAAATGGGTAGAACACCTGGAGAGAAATGATATAATATCAGACAGACAGTATGGTTTTCGATCTGGAAGATCCTGTGTATCGAATTTACTCAGTTTCTATGATCGAGCAACAGAGATATTACAGGAAAGAGATGGTTGGGTTGACTGCATCTATCTGGACCTAAAAAAGGCTTTCGACAGAGTTCCACATAAGAGGTTGTTCTGGAAACTGGAAAATATTGGAGGGGTGACAGGTAAGCTTCTAACATGGATGAAAAATTTTCTGACTGATAGAAAAATGAGGGCAGTGATCAGAGGCAATGTATCGGACTGGAGAAATGTCACAAGTGGAGTACCACAGGGTTCAGTTCTTGCACCAGTGATGTTTATTGTCTACATAAATGATCTACCAGTTGGTATACAGAATTATATGAACATGTTTGCTGATGATGCTAAGATAATAGGAAGGATAAGAAACTTAGATGATTGTCATGCCCTTCAAGATGACCTGGACAAAATAAGTACATGGAGCACCACTTGGCAAATGGAATTTAATGTTAATAAATGCCATGTTATGGAATGTGGAATAGGAGAACATAGACCCCACACAACCTATATATTATGTGAGAAATCTTTAAAGAATTCTGATAAAGAAAGAGATCTAGGGGTGGTTCTAGATAGAAAACTATCACCTGAGGACCACATAAAGAATATTGTGCGAGGAGCCTATGCCACGCTTTCCAACTTCAGAATTGCGTTTAAATACATGGATGGCGATATACTAAAGAAATTGTTCACGACTTTTGTTAGGCCAAAGCTAGAATATGCAGCGGTTGTGTGGTGCCCATATCTTATGAAGCACATCAACAAACTGGAAAAGGTGCAAAGACATGCTACTAAGTGGCTCCCAGAACTGAAGGGCAAGAGCTACGAGGAGAGGTTAGAGGCATTAAATATGCCAAAACTAGAAGACAGAAGAAAAAGAGGTGATATGATCACTACATACAAAATAGTAACAGGACTTGATAAAATCGATAGGGAAGATTTCCTGAGACCTGGAACTTTAAGAACAAGAGGTCATAGATATAAACTAGCTAAACACAGATGCCGAAGAAATGTAAGAAAATTCACTTTCGCAAACAGAGTGGTAGACGGTTGGAACAAGTTAGGGAAGAAGGTGGTGGAAGCCAAGACCGTCAGTAGTTTCAAAGCATTATATGACAAAGAGTGCTGGGAAGACGGGACACCACGAGCGTAGCTCTCATCCTGTAACTACACTTAGGTAATTACACACTTAGGTAATTACACTCATTTTCACTTACAAAATTATGGTTTGGAGCAACGGCTAAAAACTCTGCAAAACAACTGAGTAACATCTTAAGTTTGATTCAGAGACTAGACTGAGCTGTACTCTTGCTGGTGTTGGGCCAGCGCGTCCTCTCAAGCGTTCACCTCATTATGTTCGAACATAACCGAGCATAGCCTAACCAGTTTACAGGCGCACTATAGCCAGTGCTACATGGACATTTCGTTTTGAGTAGCTGAATCTAAAACAACAAAACAACAACCTAACCGATGACTTGAAACGGACCATTAGATACAAAGGAGAAGTTAACCCAAGTTGAACACTTTTGGTAGCCTCATCCATGGGAAGAAGATAGTCTAAAGATAATCATTGAAGGATTACCAGTTAAAAAATTGGCATGTGACTCGCAGAGGCTCAAAGCAATCGTAGAACAGCAAATGGAAAGCATCTCAAGACTGACAATCACTCACATCTTTACAGATGGATCAGTTGATCAAGAAAGAGATTCTGCCGGGGCAGCAGTTTACACCAACAACCATGAAGCTTACTGGAGCATGATCAGTGGGTGCTCAACACTGCAAACATAATTATATGCCCTTCAAGAGGTCATAAATTATGTAATTGAGAATAGTTTACAAGATGTCATCTTTCATACCGACTCTTAAATCTTCACTCCAAGCATTGTAATCTAGCCAGCACAACTCATCACAGAAATCTTACATATAGCAAAAGGAGCACACAATCTAGGGCTGTCAATCACCCTAAATTGGATACCAAGTCACATTGGCATAGCTGGCAATGAAAAGGCAGACTCGCCAGCAAAGACTGCCACTGCTCTACCTGTTGTACAGGTTAAAATACTTCCAAGGTTTTCACAGATTAAGGAGAAAATCAAAAAGAAAATACTCCCAACTGATACTGATGTGGATGTGGTGATCCATGTGACACGGTCAAGGAGGATTTAATCGGATAAGGATTTACTGAGCTCTTTTTGTTAATCCCTAATCCCTAAGGCCAGGTAAACTGATGATGAGCTGGTATTTCAGCTATGGGTGGTCAATTCTTGTACAAGGATTCTTTTTAAGCAAAAACATGAGGGCAGATTTTGGCCTCTGGACAATATCTTGCTCACTTCTGTACTGATGCCGGACCAACCGGACCAAGGAGTGCCAGACCAACCGGGCTGTGGTGGGTATGTGGGCCAGCAGGCCACTCCAAACAACTGCCTGGTGAACCAAACTCTCACAAGTCAAGTCTGGCCTCAGGCTGGGCTTGGGGAGTAGAACTCCCAAAACTCCATCAACCAGGTACTAGACAATTCTTGGGTCAGTCACAAAACATTCTCCATACTTTGTTACACCAGACATGTCCCAATGTTTAAGGCCAGTTTTCCCTGCAGTTGGGCTCTGCTTATCTATGCCAAGGTATCGTCTCCCTGTTAGGTAGTGTGCCATATATGTTTTTATTCTCCAATGGCCTGTAACTGCTTTCACTTGTGTGACTCGTTAAGCTACCATTGCCCGCAACCAGATAAATAAATGTCTTTGTGTATAGTGAGAGAGAACATTATTTTGTATGCAATTTTTACCTCGCTGAACCAGTAAACTAAATATTCACTTTAATAAGTCCAATATTTACCTCGCTGAACTTAATTAGCCAATAAATTTCCTCGGTTAACTCATTCTCCATAAATCAGCATTGTCCTCGTTAAGCCTATTAGGCCTAAATAAAAGATTCCCCCTCAGTCTAAGCCGACTAACTATACTATGCCCCTATCCACATGCTTTTGCTTTCATACCTTTGGTTACTTATGGCTCCCTCTCCCATTCTCACTATCAGTCTCTCTTGTTATTTACCCTTCCGCAAGTCTCCCTTTCTTTGTTCCTTCTTATGTTTATTGTGTCATTCTGCCATACCCTTCCCAGAGTGTGTGTGTTCATCTATTCACGTTCTTGGTTTTGTGCGAGTGTTTGTTTCAAAGTCATTTTTCTCCACATGTGTTCCTGGCTGCATTTTCTCATTTACAGTTGTAAATGAGAAAATGCAGTCAGGAGCACATGTGGAGTATTTCACCAATGTAACAAATGTTTTCCAAATCATTCACAACTGTACTAGAACCCATTTTCCACCAGTGTTTTCCCATCCTAGCCTTCCATGATCCCAAATGAATGGCAAAGGAGGCTATATATTCCTTCCCTCTGTCGCAACCCTAGAAGCGGGTCTGATGTGCATGTCTTGCCAGCAGGATTCATCAAGGGGGAGCTTCGAGGGTGACCGACCCGACAGCGATGAATCTCTACCTGATGGACGCAATGAGGCCGATTACATCCCCTCCCGCCCAGCCACTCTTGGTCGAGACAGACGCTCTAAATCCAGGTGTGTGTCCTTGTCTTGTGAATTGGTAGACATTTGTCCTCTCAGTTGGAGAAGTAGCAGTGATTGCGATGCGGGCAGATGTCTCCCACTCGCCCTGCGGGGTTTTTGAAGTTGTCCTACTCACCATGCAGGTTTGTGGAGGCATCCCACTCACCATGCAGGTTTGAGGAGGCATCCCCTTCTCCATGCAGGTTGTGGAGGCATCCCACTCACCATGCGGGTTTGAGGAGGCATCCCACTCATCATGCAGGTTTGAGGAGGCATCCCACTCACCATGCAGACCTGTCGAGGAATCAGTCGTGCACCCTGTATGATTGTGGGTGCATCCCTCTCACCCTGCAGGTTCGTGGATGCATCCCTCTCACCCTGCAGGTTCTTGGGTGCATCCCACTCACCTTACAGGTTCTAACACACCCTCACGTTCCCTGCAGGTTTGCGGATGCATCTGATTAACCTTGCTAATGAACAAGTTATGTAATATTGCTACGTCATTTGTATTTTTGATAATAGTGCAACATATTACTGGTTATGTGATCGGATAATCCAACCTCAAAAATTTACTGAACCGATAGGAGTCATGGATGGATTGTACTAAATATGGATTATGGTATCCCAAAAGTTAACATTTTATACTATTGGAATTAGCTATCAAGAAGTGAAACGGAGTAACTATAAAAGTAAAGTAATCTGTCCTAGGTTAAATAAGCTATCCTAGGCCTAATATATATATAATCTTAGGTATAATTTATTACATATACAGTATGTACCATATTAAGCCTAGGAAATGCTGGGCTTAGTTCATGCCACCTTTCTCTTGCCTCCCTACAAAATTTATAGTATAGATGTCGATTTTTTATGGGTGCAATAGTCCATATGTTTTACTATTATCCATTATAACTATAGACATTATAACTTTTGCATGATGGTATAAGAGTACACTATGCTCACCACTGCCATACTGTGTAGCAATACAATACCCATACTTGTGTTATCATGTACCAATATTGCTCGGTATAATTAGTATGAACCACAACCGGAACAACCGTGGACATCTTCAAGAGGAAACTAGATTTATTCCTCCAAGGAGTTCCGGACCAGCCGGGCTGTGGTGGGTATGTGGGCCTGCGGGCCGCTCCAAGCAACAGCCTAGTGGACCAAACTCTCACAAGTCAAGCCTGGCCTCGGGCCGGGCTTGGGGAGTAGAAGAACTCCCAGAACCCCATCAACCAGGTATCAACCAGGTATCACAGTTGCCTTATAGATGTACGTACAGTATTTGACGAGTTGGCAAAAAATGCTAATTTATAGTTGGAACAGATACATAGAAAATGATGTTGAAAATGGTTCATGCAGTATATAATTATGCCTAGGTTAGGTGGTTTTATACATCTAGTAGTTTTAAATATTTTTTATATAAATTGACAATACAGTACCGTACTCTATAGTACTAGACTTTCTTTGAATCGGTGCATAAAATTGCATATGTTTGCTGAAAATGCAAGGGCAGACTGCAATACATAATGTTTTAAATGTAAATTTGTATTTATAAGCCATTATTAATTACCTGAATTTACCTGAGGGCCACCATCTATCTAGTGCCCTTGACGGAGACAGGAAGTAGGCAGGATGATGGAAGTCCTCCCCCCCCCCTTTTTCTTGAGATTTTTTTTTCAACTCGATTTTGAACTGCAGTAATGCCTTGTCATTTACAGCTCCAGCGGGTAGGTAATTCCATTGGTTTATAGTCCTATGCCTATATTACTGGGAATGTGATAACCTATCCTCTAAAATTTATTGAACCTATAGCAGCTATGAATGGATTGTACAAAAGTAGGGATTGTTGCACCCAAAAAATTCACCTTTTGTAGTACTGGAATTGTAAAAGCAGAATATAAAGTACTGTATTAAAAGCTAGTAATCGATAAACTGTAGTCACAAAAGTTATAGAATAATATTATTTACATATTTTGATATCCGACATACTTGCCCACATACAGATAAACTTTCTATTGGACGCTTTTTCCAAACTGAGCGAGAGCAAGAATATTTAATATTTTATTACTTCACAAAGGTCACCGGCAGGACTGAGGAGAGCCAGTTCTAGTGACACCGATGCCAACTATGGAGAGATTCGTTTCAAGTCTCGACACAATGGACTCCCACGGACTGGTCTGGAGAGAAGAAAATATGATGATGATAAGAGAGTGAGAGACTCTCGTGTGGACTCTGGCTCTGTGGACCTGGAGACTCCTCAGAGTTTAAGTCCTAAGAGTCCTCTGGAAGTGATGCTTAACAGCCTAACACAGAGCACGGGTAGCTTGCCTAGAAGTGGTTCCCGAGCAGGCAGTAGGGGAGACAGTCCCCGGAAACCTGTGCCTCAGCCACGAACCAAACACCTCAAGAAGGGAGGGAGTGTGCCAGCCTATGTCACAAAGAGTGCCGATAGTCTTGACCTAGAGCTGGATGGGTATGACAACACAGAGAGCACCGACTCTAGTCAGCTTGCTCGGTCAGGTGACAGTCACTTAAGTGATGATGGCAGAAGATCTCGTGCTAAGGATGAGGCTCATGACTATAGTGAAATCTACACACCCAGCCGTGATCACGCCCGATGGCCAGGAGACACAGAGGCCAATGGAGAAAAGCCTCCCACTCCGCCCCTACACCGCTTCCCATCGTGGGAGTCGAGAATATACCAGGTTAGTATCCGATACATAAATGTACCAAAGCAAATGCAATTAAATATGATTTGATTAAAGACAATACAAACCAAATAGAAAACTACTTGACTTAAATTGTCCTTTGAAACACTGCTGTATGCAAGTTGAAGGAGACCCTCTTACCCCATTCATAGCAAATTTCATTGGCTCTTATTGCAGTCCTAATTAATGATCTATTCAATTTTCCTCACCTAGTTCTTACAGTAAACAATTTTTAAATTATGTTGTTGCTTGTTTATTTATATGTTTTTTATGTTTCTTACCAACTTTTCTGGAGGAAGCTCACCAGTGGCTCCCTGAAGCTATATAACTGAGATTGCTCCATACTAAACAGTCACATCAGCTGTGAAAGTTCTTTCTGGCATACTGGGGACCAGAGCCAGAACCTGGCTCTTAGAGGTGCAGGGAGTGGGTGACAATCCACCATCCCACTAGAAAAGCCTCCAGAATGTCAGTGAAGCTTTAGAGATAACTGGAGGGTTCACAGAAAATGAAACATCAAACTGCCAAACAGCTCTGCAAAGGATTCACACAGAACAAGGGATTCACTCAAACTAGCTTGAAACTCAATAATACTGATTGCCACCACCACACTGCCTGGCCCCAGCCCTCGGTCAACTTCCCACTTCAGTTTTTTGTTGATGCTGTATTGACTGGTACGGCTTGTAGCATTTCTGGTGCATCAGACCATGAGCAGGCCACACCCCCCCCCCCCTACTTCAAGATAAGTGCCAGCCATTCTTGGACACTGTTGTCTTGCAGGGGACCATTTGCTTTATTGTTCCTTCCTTAAGTAAAGGCCTCATGTGCATGTCTTCATTCCAGGTTGTTGTGTGAGCTTGCCTCTTGTGGCATTTTTGAGCTACTTGCACTCAGGGTTTTCTTCTTTGTGTGCCTGCTAACACTGCCCTTGCACAGTCAGAGTTCCCTTCCTTGGTGTGTTCGGGAGTTCGCCCTCGAGAAGCCTGACCACCTGGGTAAGGAGCCTCGTCTTTTCAAGGAGCCTTGATTTCTCAGTTTGGGACCTTGGCTGGAGGCATTCTTTGGGTATGCTGGGACACACTGCTCACACACACTTGTTTATATGGCATGCCACAGTTTGCCACTCATAGCCTAGTAGTTTTGGCTATGGTGTCTGTTCTTCCAGAGAGCAACCCTAGTACCTGGGGGTGTCTGCTTGATTACCATTCTTCAAACCATAGGAATCCACTGCATATCTCTGGTGTGGTTCATATGGCTTGGCCTGTTGTACCCGCTCTTGCGGGCACAACAGGCCAAGTTCTGAGTGTGAGTTTGAGGGGAAGGGGGCTATCTTATCTTTGCTACCTATGATGATCATTCTTTCCACCCCAACCATACTGGCTGTTGGGTTGGTGACACCAACAGTCCTGAGTCCTGTGAGGATTGTTCTCACTGGGTCTCTTTATTGACCGATTCTACCTCCCAGTTGAAGGCATTTCAGGCAGCTGCCAGTTTCCAAGCTAGATTTGCTTTGTTAGGTGTTCACAGCATATTGATTGGCTGGCTGCCCCAGAGTTGGCACCTTGGTGTTTAGGGACCCGGAATTGGTGGTGTTGGTGACCTTCACCTGGACTGAGTCCGCATCTCCAATTCCTTCTCTTGCAGGTACGGTTTGCCCTGTTTCTGGCCTTCCTTCCCTGGCTCTGACTTCAAAGCAACCGAGGCCTGGGTCAGCTAAGCTGCACACAGTCCAGGTTGATATTTGGGTCTGGGGGTTTTGGAGGTCTAACAGGGTCTTGCCTGCCAGGAGCCTTGTCAATGTGCCTGGTCCTCTGTGGCCATGTGTTGCCTTGGGTCATGTGTCTCGGTGATCGGTCACACCTTTGACTTGATACAGTACCTGCGGTGCTGCCGTTTCCCTGGTAAATGTTCATTTTTCTTTCTCTGTGGGTAGTTAGCTCCAGGGAAACGACAGGGGATTCCACAGAAAACCACAATTAAATGTAATGAAATGCCAGTTTCTGGGTGAACCCTGGAGGCTCACTGACACCCTCCCTTCCTCATGTCATCGGTGGGTTTATCATTATAGAACTAAACTGTGCACGGCTGGCTGACCCAGGCCAGCTCCCTCCTCCCCACCCTTGGGGTGGGGGCATACTAGCGGGATGCTAGTTTCACAAAATTTTGTTTTCATTTTGGGGGAGTTCTTTTGGCAATTTTGAGGCTACAGTATGTTTTAATTTTAACCATGCAGTAGTCCGTTTTGATTCGCCTATCTTTCTGGGTGCCTTCCATCAGATGGTGACAAAGATTATAAACTTTAAGTGTAAAGTTTTCATAGGACATTGCTCGTTGTGCCTCTCTGAGGGAGGCCAGGTTCTGGCTCGTGGTCCCCGGTAGGGCAATAGAACTCCATGACTGATGACACCTAGTAGTACGGCACTTATTCAGTGTGATAACTTCAGGGAGCTTCCAGAACTCGGCCAGAAACTGGCGTTTCATTACATTCAGTGCTGGGTTTTTTCACCTCCGGCCTGCTCAGCTCCTGAACTGTTCTGGTCTTTTGACCGGGTTTTGGTTTCTTCTAATTGTCTCTTAGCATGTCCATTGCACCCATATTTCCTATTTTTTGAACTGGACTATACTTCATGTCTGTAATGCCTCCGGGTTTCATAGGCATTAAAGGTTTTCTTTGGTAGTGTCAATAATTTTGTCCATTTATATTTAAGTTATTTTGGTTTTCAGTATTGTCATTTTGTTTTACTTATCCATTTGTTTATATTTTTGTTATTTGTCTACTTCTCTGCCAATTGTTTAATTTTTATATTTCTCTGCCCATTCCTCACAGGGCAGGAAATATTGTGCTGTTCCTGTTGTGCTCGTTCATTATTTACATTTTCCATTAATTTATTTTCTATAAATCATTTTGCATCAAAGTTTTTGGCACTCATGTTTATGCACTTAACTTCCTGTTATGAGTATGTATGATAGAAGTTGCATCTTGCAGGTAGCACAGGAGGGACTGTCTGGGTCTGGGGTTGTCAACACCAGCGGGGAAGTTGCGGCCAGGATGAGGAGCTCTGGTCTCGGCAGTTACCCAGAGATACACGTTCCTGTCTATGCTGCTGTCAAAGGCGTGAGTATATCCAGTAGCCATATTGGGAATTGTTGACATTTTGTTGTTTGCTGATTTGAAAGTGGCCAACAGGTAAAAACTGTGCTGTCATATTGTGTGATCAGCTTTAAAAGCAGAGGTGGTTTATTTCTAAAAAATTTGATAAAAAATTACAAGATGCACTAGGTGTAAAACAGCTGTCTATACAGTTGCCATGCAGTTAATGGCAACACCTAATAGTGCTTAATTGAATTAGTGATATACACATCATTGTACAGTGTATCAATGTTGCACTCTATGTAATGCATAAACTGGCTGTATAGTGCTCTTTAAGTTACGAACTTCTGGAAATTTTAACATGAAAAGTCTTATTGCTTCTATTTAAAGTATTGAAACTAATTTTTCCATTCATTTTACCAACTGTATACAGTATCTGATATTAATTCATTTTGTTGGGGACAGGCAGCCTTTGTGTGTACACATTAGGCTTATATCAATGTCCCTCCAAAGTCGAACTACTGACCTTCCCCAGGATGTAACCCCACAACGGGCTAACTAACTGGTACCTATTTACTACTAGGTGAACAGTAGCATTAGGTGATGGGAAATGTGCCCCAACCATTTTTCTCCCACCCGAGGTTCCCAGTTGCGAGTCGAGAACAAACTCAAGTTATACAGTATACATTATCTTAGAATTTTATTTGCTTTACATAGTGTTTGGATGCAACAAAATTGATTTATATAAGGTTTGGTGTAAGTGTATCTAATAAGGTGACCAGTATAAAAATATTTTATAAGAAAGTGCAGTTAAGGTGTACCTGATTTACAAGTTGCAAGTTATGAATTGTTAAAATTACAGGTACAGTACATTATTGCACTCCCATTATTGGTGTAGGGAGCAGTTCATTATTTGGAAAGAAATTATGCTGATTTGGATAGATTTGGTTTTATTTATCAAATGACTTGCATGCCCATTGCAAGCTCAGAAAAATAGATTAACTATTACTGTACTTACACGTGTAGGTGACTGGTGCATTAGATTATAATCTCTTTTTGGTTGAGTTAAAGGCTTTTTAAATGCAATTGTTTTTGTTTATATTTTCAAACATAATTTATTTAGATTGTCGGTGCCTAAATTTGTCCACTGCAGAAAAAATCAGCATACTGTATTGTACAGCATATCTGCTGAAAATAACTAATATTTATTTCAGTTTTATAGTTGAAAAGTTTAATGGGTTATGGTTTTGTCGGTTTATATAAGCAGAAAAAATAAACCATTTATTAAAACATCTTTATTATTTCTTGGCCTTCAGATTGGATGGTCAAACAAGGTTAGGGTTTGAGTGATTTGATCTGGTTTCTGATTGCATGGGTGTTTATTAGTGAAGGAAGAGTAGAGGTATTGGTAATGCTGCCAGTCATAGTGTGTTGTGTGTTGTTGCAATTTTAGCAAAGTTAGGCTGGATGTGTTAGTGATATTTATTTTAATTATTTACTAAATTATTTTTGGGAATGCTGTAGGGCTGTATTTGCTTAGCTGTAATGACCAGAAGCACTCATTATGTAGTCAGTAAAAAGGATTAATTTTACTATGAGAGATATAAGGTACTCTTTACACTTAAATTAGTGGATGAAATGACATTGGTTATACAAATTTTGTAAAATGAGATTCAATTTACTTGGATTGAATTTTGTAATGCTATAAGTTGGATTATACTAAAAAAAATGCGAGATATATGTCGCTATTGATATAAATGATTTAACCAGATCCAAAACCTATTATTGTTGACTGATTATAGAGAAGAGGAGGAGGGACTTGGTTGTCGACAAACAAGATGAAATTATCCAATTGAAAGAGAAGAGGTTAAAAAAGATTTGTATATATTTGGACTAGTCTGACACAAACATGGAATAATGGAGAGAGAAATAAAGAAGAGTGTAATGCAAAGGAGGAAAGTGAATCCTTAAGAAGAATTGTGGAGCAAAGAAGTGATGGTGTTAATGTAAGGAAAGGAATGTGGGACAGTACCGTACTATACTGTGTACATAGGCATATGCCTATACATAGGCATATATCAAAGTCCCCCCCCCCCTCAAGGTCGAATTACTGACCCCACCCAGGATGCAGCCACGCAACAAGCTGACTAACTCCTGAGTACTATATTTGCTTACTGCTAGATGAACAGGGCCATTAGGTCATAGGAAATGTGCCGAACCATTTCTGTCCTGCCCGGGATTCGAATTCGGAATTCTCGATTGTGAGTCAAGAACGAACCTGACTGTAATACCGAGACCCTATAATGTGCGTAATGTGAGAAATGGCTGAGATGGCTGGAGATGCACGATGGAGTATAGCAAGAGTGGGTTTGGAGAAATAATGTGAATGAACATCGGGAAGAGGTTAACTGGTGGAAGGCTTGTGAGTAATATAAACTTGGACAGGTCGGTAGTGATGGCCTCGCTTCTTTGTAGGTGAGCGTTCAATCCCTGATCGTGCAAGTAGTTGGACACTGTTCCTTCACTCTGTCTTACTATCCCACCTTCTATCCTGACCTCATACCCCTTTGAAATATTAAGTCATGTTGGCTTAGCACCTTCTAATAATTACCTTAACTTACCTTCACTTGAGTGAAATACATGAGGCTAGCATAATAATACGTAGATACCCAGCATCGTAGAAGGAAGTGTAAAGGTCAGTAGATCTTTTTATCTTATCTTGAGATGATTTGGGGGTTTTAGTGTCCCTGCGGCCCAGTCCTCGACCAGGCCTCCACCCCCCAGGAAGCAGCCCGTGACAGCTGACTAACACCCAGGTACCTATTTTACTGCTAGGTAACAGGGGCATAGGGTGAAAGAAACTCTGCCCATTGTTTCTCGCCGGTGCCCGGGATCAAACCTGGGACCACAGGATCACAAGTCCAGGGTGCTGTCCTCTCAGCCAACCGGCTCCCTAGATGACTATAGAAAAGACTAGATAAGTTAATCGTGTTTTGACAAGGTTGCTTGGAGGGCTGCTGCTTGTAATCACTAACCACCCCTTCAGAAGAAATTTCCAGGGCAACAACACTTAAGAAATTAGGTTAGTTTGTTACATAATTCAAATTCTGTTACTAAATAGCCATTACACTTATTTTTTATTCAAGATTAACTGTTAAACTTTCTAATTTTAAATTGATAGCAAAATCTGTGTTTAGCTCTAAGACCTGCCTAAATGCTATGCGTGTTAGTGGCTTTGCAAGAATGTACCACTTAAGGCTACCTTCTTGTTGGCTCTCGCCTCCAACTATAGGGTTGGCAACCCATTCTCAGATCAAGTCCATTCCATCCAGCAGTCGACCTCAAAGATGCATTCATCAATTTTAAAATGCTGCTCATGCAAAATAGGAATTTTCTCAAATATAAATTAATATTGTTTTATATTAGCATACTATGCATATTTAGGCATTGGTTAGGTTAGGTTAGGTTACCTGTTTAGGTTCTATTGACAATTATTTGTATTTGTAGTACACGGGTGAAGCATTTACAGCATTGTGGGTCGAACAAAAGTCGTCAGCAAAGCACTTGTTTTGGAAGTGTTTGAACATCATCAGTTGTGAGTCATGAGTAAACCAATTTGCATTCATAAACAAGGAGTTTGATGAATGCATTTGTTTATGAGGATGGGCAAAGGGTTGGTGAGCTTCAGACTCTTCTCCGGAGGCTGGGGTTCTGTTCCTGTTGCCCTGGTGAGTAGTGTGTTCATTTACAGCCTTCTTCTTTTCTGGCAAAGAATGAGCCAGAGGGTTTTTAGAGGTGTCCTTTGGTGGGTGAGGCTTGGTTCAGCCAGGGGTGCATCATTTCTTGTCTAGTGGTGGCTCTTCACTGTAATCTGCATACCACCACTCGTGTCTCAGTGGATGGATGCCTTGTTGTTTGACCCTGTTTCCTTGGTCCCGTGTTCCAAAACTTGCATTTCTCAGGTCATCTGCAGTATATTTAAATGTTGCTTGACTTCAGTCTACCCTCGGGCCTATGACGTTTGCAAGTACGTTGCTTTAACCACAGTCTTCTCCAACATGTCCTGGACTGATATTCTGGCTTAGGTTTTGGTGATCTAACAGGGTTCTGGTGACCTGTTATTTGGTCAGTGTTCCTGGTCCCAGTTGGTCATGTGTTGCTTTGGGCCATGTCTCCTGGCCTTGTTTCTCTTTTTTTCTTTTTTGTCATAGTGCCTGCCACCTCTCATCCTTCCTGATAAGTCCCATTTTTTGTTGCCTGTGGTTAGGTAGCTGAAGGGATGCCACCAGGGGTCTCCCTTCAGAAACCCATTGTTGAGTGTAATGAAATGCTCCCTCTCTGGAGGAGCCCTGGTGACTCCACAATTCTCTCCTCCCACTAGGTTTGTCAGTTTGCCGTTGGGTCATTAATCGGCTCCAGAACTGACCACTGAAGCTGGCTGAGTGCTGGGACTGGGTCACCTGATGGTGGTAATTGATACTAACAAGTTTTGAGCTAGTTCGACTGAATTCTTTGTTCTGTGTAAATTGTTTGCAGAGTTGTTTGGCAATTTTGAGGTTCTGTAAAGCTTCGCTGACTTCTGGAGGCTTTTTCTGGAGGGGGTGGCAGATTGTCATCCTCTCCCTGTTCCTCCTGTGAGGGGGGGGTGTCTTGTTCCCAATAGGCTAACTTGAACTTCTGCAACTGATGTGAACTTTTAGTAAGAAGCAATCTTAGAAAGAGTGTGTCAGGGAGCCAGTGGGGCTCCTCCTGAGAGATGTTTCATCACAATCAATGCTGATTTTTCCATTTTGTTTCATGTTACAATGCTGAAACTTGGGCTAGTGGTTCATCATATTGGTTAGATTTTGTAAATATAATTTCATAAGAATCGGATGTTTTTGAATGTTACCCATAAGAATAATTGTGATTCAGGTCTCTTAAATCGTAAATAAAAAATTAAATTAAATCTTCAAGCCTCTTCTAAATTAGCTAAATGTTGTACAGCATTTTATTATATATGGAAGTCTGTTCCATAGATTGGGCCGCAGTATTTCCCAGGATTCAGCCTGCAACAGTTACTTAACTCCCAGGTACCACTTTAATTTTAGGCAAATAGAGACATTGTGTGTCAGGAAATTTACGCAAGCAAGAAATTGATCCTACCTGGGAATCAAACCGAGGACTATTTGGTTGTGGGCTGACTACTGAGACCGAGTCAGATTCTGAGAACCTAAAATAATATGCCTTTTTACTGTACTTATTTCTTGTGTAATATTTGTAAATCCAGCAGCTATGAACTAGGAGTTTGGAATCAGGGTTAATACTGCAGTTTAGGAACTTGAATATGTACAGTGCACAGGAAAATGTGTGAAGTGCTTATATGTTTAGCATGTTTAAAGAATATAAATATAGGTTCAGTATGATGCCTGATGCAGGAGTTTATGGTTCTGACTTCTGTTAATAGGCTTGAGGTAGTTAATGTATTAGCTTTTGAACACTATGCACAGACCTAATGTGTGAGATGCTTAAAGGAGTGAGTAGTGTAGTGTAATGAGTTTAGAGTGAGGAGACATATAATAAATTTTTTAGAGGATGCACACTGTTTTGGAAACATTTTTGTCATTGTATGTTGTATGTGATACAGTAACTGAAGCACAATTTATGTTGGCCTTAAAAGTTCCTCATTTGTTCTCTATTTGTTTATTGGTCTTTCTTAGATCTATCAGGTCAGAAAATATGAGTAAAAATAATATGTAGTAAGTCGTATCCATGTGTAGACTAGTGTACTTTGATCATTATCTACATACGGTTATTTTTAAGTTCAGTATTTACTGTATCATTTAGTGTTTAGTGTTTGGATAGATAAAAGTTATGATAAGCAAATAGTAATATTTAAGGTTGTGGGAGGCATCAATAATAATAATAATAATAATAATGTTCAGGTAAAAAAAAAGCACATACATTGAAAATGAGTTATAAACAGAATGTTGGATTTCTAGATAAAGCTAGTACATACTATGCCTAAAGCCACTAATACACACAGCGCTTTGGCCAAGATGTGGGAAAAACACTTAAACAATAACTTAAAACTAATTGAGATCAAAAGCATAAATTGAATTGAACAAGGGGAAAACAAAGAAAAAAGAATGATGATATTACAGATGGATGGAACAGCAGAAATTGAAATAGAACAGCAGAAGTAATCTTAAGTAAATAAACAGAAGACAACAATTTTCTTTTAAGATTATACAAGGCAGATATCAGCAGTTATAGAAGTTGGTCAATAATCAATATTGTTAGAAAATAGCAAGACATCAGTTGACATTTAGGGGGTTAGGTAGGTTACATTGAGTTTATTAGGTAATACTTATTTTTTCTTTAAATGGTTGAGAGGGAGACAGTCTTTGATATGCATTGATTGTACATATTATTGTACAGTACTGTACTGTTTGAAATAAATAAGAGGACCAACTATAGTGCTTTAATCTTGAGTCTTAACGTAATTACCAAACCTAAATTTGGTATTACGAAGAATTTAGGAAACAAAGAAGGCCATATAGGAAGTCAAGTGACTTTCAAGGTAGTAATGCTTTAAAAGTCAGTAAAGAAAAAGATAGAGAACATTAACAAGGTCTTTGATTAATATGTGATCTTTCCTGCAGCGTGCCAGTCAAATCCGGTCCGTTCCCTTCACTGGGGACTCCTCAGACTCTTCTGATGGTGAGGATCATGTGGAGGTTCAGACTCTCGGGGTCTCTCCTCCCACACACCGTCATCTTCAGCAGAGTCTTCCTCCAGCTCTCCTTCCAAGAGCAAGACATCTTCACTTTCCCCTGCTAAGCTTGTCTGGTTCCTCACCCTCCAAGAGCATGAGAAGAGGTAATTGCAACATAAATCTTAGTCAAGATATGACATAAAATTTGTGATTTATTTTTCTGGATTTATTTTATTTTATTCTGGATTTATTTTTATTTTTTCATGTTCTTTTTGTTTCCCGAGACTTGCTGCACTATGCATTATTAAATACATTATAACATTATAAGATATCCTCTGTAAGAATGTCATTAGACACTGTTAGTAACATATTTAAGAGATGGTCACCTAGAGGAGAGCTGGTAAGGTGTGACACTGGTTATACAGGTGGAAAATATTTGGCAGATAGTGGTGGCAAAGGTGTGATTAGGTTACCATAAGCACTGAGTGTAGATAACAGACAAGAAATTATTGAGAACACCACCACAAACATTGACAACAAATGCAAGCTGCATGACAGAAGCTACACCCGCATCTGACTCATTTTGAGCTTGTTTGAAGCTTGCATATAACAGTGCAAGTAACAACATGACATATATTATGATGAACCAGAGTATTAACTAATCGGCGCCAAATCAAGATAAAGAATATGTATAATTATCGCTTTAATTCCTGCACTGTTCTTACTAGATATGTCGGTTGACGGGTAGTGCACAGACAGATAAGTTGTTTATTGTATGTTGCAAGATTCAAAACTCATGCCTGCTAACCTGGGTAACAAATGGATACCCGAGGTCTCGATGCGAGAGTCTGCAACACTGAAAAACATTCCCAGCATGTTCCACAGGTGCGAAGTTTGCTCAGTTTCAAGAGAGCTTCCATGGCTGACAAACATGCTTCAGCTCCGGTCACTGATGGGTGCATGGTTGAGAAATCACTCGGTGGATGAAATGCATAAAAATGTAGCAAGGATCCTGATATTGATGTTTTTGACCCAAGACTTAACACAACTATCGAATACAAGTTTTACGGATGTAGATGAGGATGCTACTGTGAGCGTGTCTGATACACGGATCACACCATCCCTAATATGGCATCTCGAATCAACACCACTCCCACAGTGTTCCATATTGTCATCTGCCATTCCTGAATGCCATGAATACATGGAAGATAACTTCATCCTCTTCT
>WNGS01061674.1:10008078-10019786 GCA_020271785.1 Procambarus virginalis | reverse complement strand
AACCTAACCGATGACTTGAAACGGACCATTAGATACAAAGGAGAAGTTAACCAAGTTGAACACTTTTGGTAGCCTCATCCATGGGAAGAAGATAGTCTAAAGTAATCATTGAAGGATTACCAGTTAAAAAAATCGGCATGTGACTCGCAGAGGCTCAAAGCAAAAATCGTAGAACAGCAAATGGAAAGCATCTCAAGACTGACAATCACTCACATCTTTACAGATGATCAGTTGACTCAAGAAAGAGATTCTGCCGGGGCAGCAGTTACACCAACAACCATGAAGCTTACTGGAGCATGATCAGTGGGTGCTCAACACTGCAACAAATTATATGCCCTTCAAGAGGTCATAAATTATGTAATGAGAATAGTTTACAAGATGTCATCTTCATACCGACTCTTAAATCTTCACTCCAAGCATTGTAATCTAGCCAGCACAAACTATCACAGAAATCTTACATATAGCAAAAGGAGCACACAATCTAGGGCTGTCAATCACCCTAAATTGGATACCAAGTCACATGGCATAGCTGGCAATGAAAAGGCAGACTCGCCAGCAAAGACTGCCACTGCTCTACCTGTTGTACAGGTTAAAATACTTCCAAGGTTTCACAGATTAAGGAGGAAAATCAAAAGAAAATACTCCAACTGATACTGAGGCGATGTGGTGATCCATGTGACACGGTCAAGGAGGATTAATCGGATAAGGATTTACTGAGCTCTTTTGTTAATCCCTAATCCCTAAGGCCAGGTAAATGATGATGAGCTGGTATTTCAGCTATGGGTGGTCAATTCTTGTACAAGGATTCTTTTAAGCAAAAACCATGAGGGCAGATTTTGGCCTCTGGACAATATCTGCTCACTTCTGTACTGAGCCGGACCAACCGGACCAAGGAGTGCCAGACCAAGGGCTGTGGGGTATGTGGGCCAGCAGGCCACTCAAAACAACTGCCTGGTGAACCAAACTCTCACAAGTCAAGTCTGGCCTCAGGCTGGGCTGGGGAGTAGAACTCCCAAAAACTCCATCAACCAGGTACTAGACAATTCTTGGGTCCAGTCACAAAACATTCTCATACTTACTGTTACACCAGACATGTCCAATGTTTAAGGCCAGTTTTCCCTGCAGGTGGGCTCTGCTTATCTATGCCAAGGTATCGTCTCCCTGTTAGGTAGTGTGCCATATATGTTTTTATTCTCCAATGGCCTGTAACTGCTTTACTTGTGTGACTCGTTAAGCTACCATTGCCCGCAACCAGATAAATAAATGTCTTTGTGTATAGTGAGAGAGAACATTATTTGTATGCAATTTTTACCTCGCTGAACCAGTAACTAAAACTTATTCACTTTAATAAGTCCAATATTTACCTCGCTGAACTTAATTAGCCATAAATTTCCTCGGTTAAACCATTCTCCATAAATCAGCATTGTCCTCGTTAAGCCTATTAGGCCTAAATAAAAGATCCCCCTCAGGTCTAAGCCGACTAACTATCTATGCCCCTATCCACATGCTTTTGCTTTCATACCTTTGGTTATTATGGCTCCCTCTCCCATTCTCACTATCAGTCTCTCTTGTTATTTACCCTTCCGCAAGTCTCCCTTTCTTTGTTCCTTCTTCCATGTTATTGTGTCATTCTGCCATACCCTTCCCAGAGTGTGGGTGTTCATCTATTCACGTTCTTGGTTTTGTGCGAGTGTTTGTTTCAAAGTCATTTTTCTCCACATGTGTTCCTGGCTGCATTTTCTCATTTACAGTTGTAAATGAGAAAATGCAGTCAGGAGCACATGTGGAGTATTCACCAATGTAACAAATGTTTTCCAAATCATTCACAACTGTACTAGAACCATTTTCCACCAGTGTTTTCCCATCCTAGCCTTCCATGATCCCAAATGAATGGCAAAGGAGGCATATATCCTTCCCTCTGTCGCAACCCTAGAAGCGGGTCTGATGTGCATGTCTTGCCAGCAGGATTCATCAAGGGGGAGCTTCGAGGGTGACCGACCCGACAGCGATGAATCTCTACCTGATGGACGCAATGAGGCCGATACATCCCTCCCGCCCAGCCACTCTTGGTCGAGACAGACGCTCTAAATCCAGGTGTGTGTCCTTGTCTTGTGAATTGGTAGACATTTGTCCTCTCAGTTGGAGAAGTAGCAGTGATTGCGATGCGGGCAGATGTCTCCCACTCGCCCTGCGGGGTTTTTGAAGTTGTCTACTCACCATGCAGGTTTGTGGAGGCATCCCACTCACCATGCAGGTTTGAGGAGGCATCCCCTTCTCCATGCAGGTTGTGGAGGCATCCCACTCACCATGCGGGTTTGAGGAGGCATCCCACTCATCATGCAGGTTTGAGGAGCATCCCACTCACCATGCAGACTGTCGAGGAATCAGTCGTGCACCCTGTATGATTGTGGGTGCATCCCTCTCACCCTGCAGGTTCGTGGATGCATCCCTCTCACCTGCAGGGTCTTGGGTGCATCCCACTCACCTTACAGGTTCTAACACACCCTCACGTTCCTGCAGGTTTGCGGATGCATCTGATTAACCTTGCTAATGAACAAGTTATGTAATATTGCTACGTCCATTTGTATTTTTGATAATAGTGCAACATATTACTGGTTATGTGATCGGATAATCCAACCTCAAAAATTTACTGAACCGATAGGAGTCATGGATGGATTGTACTAAATATGGATTATGGTATCCCAAAAGTTAACATTTTATACTATTGGATTAGCTATCAAGAAGTGAAACGGAGTAACTATAAAAGTAAAGTAATCTGTCCTAGGTTAAATAAGCTATCCTAGGCTAATATATATATAATCTTAGGTATAATTTATTACATATACAGTATGTACCCATTAAGCCTAGGAAATGCTGGGCTTAGTTCATGCCACCTTTCTCTGCCTCCCTACAAAATTATAGTATAGATGTCGACTTTTTATGGGTGCAATAGTCCATATGTTTTACTATTATCCATTATAACTTAGACATTATAACTTTTGCATGATGGTATAAGAGTACACTATGCTCACCACTGCCATACTGTGTAGCAATACAATACCCATACTTGTGTTATCATGTACCAATATTGCTCGGTATATTAGTATGAACCACAACCGGAAAACCGTGGACATCTTCAAGAGGAAACTAGATTTATTCCTCCAAGGAGTTCCGGACCAGCCGGGCTGTGGTGGGTATGTGGGCCTGCGGGCCGCTCCAAGCAACAGCCTAGTGGACCAAACTCTCACAAGTCAAGCCTGGCCTCGGGCGGGCTTGGGGAGTAGAAGAACTCCAGAACCCCATCAACCAGGTATCACCAGGTATCACAGTTGCCTTATAGATGTACGTACAGTATTTGACGAGTTGGCAAAAAATGCTAATTTATAGTTGGAACAGATACATAGAAAATGATGTTGAAAATGGTCATGCAAGTATATAATTATGCCTAGGTTAGGTGGTTTTATACATCTAGTAGTTTTAAATTTTTTATATAAATTGACAATACAGTACCGTACTCTATAGTACTAGACTTTCTTTGAATCGGTGCATAAAATTGCATATGTTGCTGAAAATGCAAGGGCAGACTGCAATACATAATGTTTTAAATGTAAATTTGTATTTATAAGCCATTATTAATTACCTGAATTTACCTGAGGGCCACCATCTATCTAGTGCCTTGACGGAGACAGGAAGTAGGCAGGATGATGGAAGTCCTTCCCCCCCTTTTTCTTGAGATTTTTTTTCAACTCGATTTTGAACTGCAGTAATGCCTTGTCATTTACAGCTCCAGCGGGTAGGTAATTCCATTGGTTTATAGTCCTATGCCTATATTACTGGGAATGTGATAACCTATCCTCTAAAATTTATTGAACCTATAGCAGCTATGAATGGATTGTACAAAAGTAGGGATTGTTGCACCCAAAAAATTCACCTTTTGTAGTACTGGAATTGTAAAAGCAGAATATAAAGTACTGTATTAAAAGCTAGTAATCGATAAACTGTAGTCACAAAAGTTATAGAATAATATTATTTACATATTTTGATATCCGACATACTTGCCCACATACAGATAAACTTTCTATTGGACGCTTTTTCCAAACTGAGCGAGAGCAAGAATATTTAATATTTTATTACTTCACAAAGGTCACCGGCAGGACTGAGGAGAGCCAGTTCTAGTGACACCGATGCCAACTATGGAGAGATTCGTTTCAAGTCTCGACACAATGGACTCCCACGGACTGGTCTGGAGAGAAGAAAATATGATGATGATAAGAGAGTGAGAGACTCTCGTGTGGACTCTGGCTCTGTGGACCTGGAGACTCCTCAGAGTTTAAGTCCTAAGAGTCCTCTGGAAGTGATGCTTAACAGCCTAACACAGAGCACGGGTAGCTTGCCTAGAAGTGGTTCCCGAGCAGGCAGTAGGGGAGACAGTCCCCGGAAACCTGTGCCTCAGCCACGAACCAAACACCTCAAGAAGGGAGGGAGTGCCAGCCTATGTCACAAAGAGTGCCGATAGTCTTGACCTAGAGCTGGATGGGTATGACAACACAGAGAGCACCGACTCTAGTCAGCTTGCTCGGTCAGGTGACAGTCACTTAAGTGATGATGGCAGAAGATCTCGTGCTAAGGATGAGGCTCATGACTACAGTGAAATCTACACACCCAGCCGTGATCATGCCCGATGGCCAGGAGACACAGAGGCCAATGGAGAAAAGCCTCCCACTCCGCCCTACACCGCTTCCCATCGTGGGAGTCGAGAATATACCAGGTTAGTATCCGATACATAAATGTACCAAAGCAAATGCAATTAAATATGATTTAATTAAAGACAATACGAACCAAATAGGAAACTACTTGACTTAAATTGTCCTTTGAAACACTGCTGTATGCAAGTTCAAGGAGACCCTCTTACCCCATTCATAGCAAATTCATTGGCTCTTATTGCAGTCCTAATTAATGATCTATTCAGTTTTCCTCACCTAGTTCTTACAGTAAACAATTTTTAAATTATATTGTTGCTTGTTCATTTATATGTTTTTTATGTTTCTTACCAACTTTTCTGGAGGAAGCTCACCAGTGGCTCCCTGAAGCTATATAACTGAGATTGCTCCATACTAAACAGTCACATCAGCTGTGAAAGTTCTTTCTGGCATACTGGGGACCAGAGCCAGAACCTGGCTCTTAGAGGTGCAGGGAGTGGGTGACAATCCACCATCCCACTAGAAAAGCCTCCAGAATGTCAGTGAAGCTTTAGAGATAACTGGAGGGTTCACAGAAAATGAAACATCAAACTGCCAAACAGCTCTGCAAAGGATTCACACAGAACAAGGGATTCACTCAAACTAGCTTGAAACTCAATAATACTGATTGCCACCACCACACTGCCTGGCCCCAGCCCTCGGTCAACTTCCCACTTCAGTTTTTTGTTGATGCTGTATTGACTGGTACGGCTTGTAGCATTTCTGGTGCATCAGACCATGAGCAGGCCACACCCCCCCCCCCCCTACTTCAAGATAAGTGCCAGCCATTCTTGGACACTGTTGTCTTGCAGGGGACCATTTGCTTTATTGTTCCTTCCTTAAGTAAAGGCCTCATGTGCATGTCTTCATTCCAGGTTGTTGTGTGAGCTTGCCTCTTGTGGCATTTTTGAGCTACTTGCACTCAGGGTTTTCTTCTTTGTGTGCCTGCTAACACTGCCCTTGCACAGTCAGAGTTCCCTTCCTTGGTGTGTTCGGGAGTTCGCCCTCGAGAAGCCTGACCACCTGGGTAAGGAGCCTCGTCTTTTCAAGGAGCCTTGATTTCTCAGTTTGGGACCTTGGCTGGAGGCATTCTTTGGGTATGCTGGGACACACTGCTCACACACACTTGTTTATATGGCATGCCACAGTTTGCCACTCATAGCCTAGTAGTTTTGGCTATGGTGTCTGTTCTTCCAGAGAGCAACCCTAGTACCTGGGGGTGTCTGCTTGATTACCATTCTTCAAACCATAGGAATCCACTGCATATCTCTGGTGTGGTTCATATGGCTTGGCCTGTTGTACCCGCTCTTGCGGGCACAACAGGCCAAGTTCTGAGTGTGAGTTTGAGGGGAAGGGGGCTATCTTATCTTTGCTACCTATGATGATCATTCTTTCCACCCCAACCATACTGGCTGTTGGGTTGGTGACACCAACAGTCCTGAGTCCTGTGAGGATTGTTCTCACTGGGTCTCTTTATTGACCGATTCTACCTCCCAGTTGAAGGCATTTCAGGCAGCTGCCAGTTTCCAAGCTAGATTTGCTTTGTTAGGTGTTCACAGCATATTGATTGGCTGGCTGCCCCAGAGTTGGCACCTTGGTGTTTAGGGACCCGGAATTGGTGGTGTTGGTGACCTTCACCTGGACTGAGTCCGCATCTCCAATTCCTTCTCTTGCAGGTACGGTTTGCCCTGTTTCTGGCCTTCCTTCCCTGGCTCTGACTTCAAAGCAACCGAGGCCTGGGTCAGCTAAGCTGCACACAGTCCAGGTTGATATTTGGGTCTGGGGGTTTGGAGGTCTAACAGGGTCTTGCCTGCCAGGAGCCTTGTCAATGTGCCTGGTCCTCTGTGGCCATGTGTTGCCTTGGGTCATGTGTCTCGGTGATCGGTCACACCTTTGACTTGATACAGTACCTGCGGTGCTGCCGTTTCCCTGGTAAATGTTCATTTTTCTTTCTCTGTGGGTAGTTAGCTCCAGGGAAACGACGGGGGATTCCACAGAAAACCACAATTAAATGTAATGAAATGCCAGTTTCTGGGTGAGCCCTGGAGGCTCACTGACACCCTCCCTTCCTCATGTCATCGGTGGGTTTATCATTATAGAACTAAACTGTGCACGGCTGGCTGACCCAGGCCAGCTCCCTCCTCCCCACCCTTGGGGTGGGGGCATACTAGCGGGATGCTAGTTTCACAAAATTTTGTTTTCATTTTGGGGGAGTTCTTTTGGCAATTTTGAGGCTACAGTATGTTTTAATTTTAACCATGCAGTAGTCCGTTTTGATTCGCCTATCTTTCTGGGTGCCTTCCATCAGATGGTGACAAAGATTATAAACTTTAAGTGTAAAGTTTTCATAGGACATTGCTCGTTGTGCCTCTCTGAGGGAGGCCAGGTTCTGGCTCGTGGTCCCCGGTAGGGCAATAGAACTCCATGACTGATGACACCTAGTAGTACGGCACTTATTCAGTGTGATAACTTCAGGGAGCTTCCAGAACTCGGCCAGAAACTGGCGTTTCATTACATTCAGTGCTGGGTTTTTTCACCTCCGGCCTGCTCAGCTCCTGAACTGTTCTGGTCTTTTGACCGGGTTTTGGTTTCTTCTAATTGTCTCTTAGCATGTCCATTGCACCCATATTTCCTATTTTTTTAACTGGACTATACTTCATGTCTGTAATGCCTCCGGGTTTCATAGGCATTAAAGGTTTTCTTTGGTAGTGTCAATAATTTTGTCCATTTATATTTAAGTTATTTTGGTTTTCAGTATTGTCATTTTGTTTTACTTATCCATTTGTTTATATTTTTGTTATTTGTCTACTTCTCTGCCAATTGTTTAATTTTTATATTTCTCTGCCCATTCCTCACAGGGCAGGAAATATTGTGCTGTTCCTGTTGTGCTCGTTCATTATTTACATTTTCCATTAATTTATTTTCTATAAATCATTTTGCATCAAAGTTTTTGGCACTCATGTTTATGCACTTAACTTCCTGTTATGAGTATGTATGATAGAAGTTGCATCTTGCAGGTAGCACAGGAGGGACTGTCTGGGTCTGGGGTTGTCAACACCAGCGGGGAAGTTGCGGCCAGGATGAGGAGCTCTGGTCTCGGCAGTTACCCAGAGATACACGTTCCTGTCTATGCTGCTGTCAAAGGCGTGAGTATATCCAGTAGCCATATTGGGAATTGTTGACATTTTGTTGTTTGCTGATTTGAAAGTGGCCAACAGGTAAAAACTGTGCTGTCATATTGTGTGATCAGCTTTAAAAGCAGAGGTGGTTTATTTCTAAAAAATTTGATAAAAAATTACAAGATGCACTAGGTGTAAAACAGCTGTCTATACAGTTGCCATGCAGTTAATGGCAACACCTAATAGTGCTTAATTGAATTAGTGATATACACATCATTGTACAGTGTATCAATGTTGCACTCTATGTAATGCATAAACTGGCTGTATAGTGCTCTTTAAGTTACGAACTTCTGGAAATTTTAACATGAAAAGTCTTATTGCTTCTATTTAAAGTATTGAAACTAATTTTTCCATTCATTTTACCAACTGTATACAGTATCTGATATTAATTCATTTTGTTGGGGACAGGCAGCCTTTGTGTGTACACATTAGGCTTATATCAATGTCCCTCCAAAGTCGAACTACTGACCTTCCCCAGGATGTAACCCCACAACGGGCTAACTAACTGGTACCTATTTACTACTAGGTGAACAGTAGCATTAGGTGATGGGAAATGTGCCCCAACCATTTTTCTCCCACCCGAGGTTCCCAGTTGCGAGTCGAGAACAAACTCAAGTTATACAGTATACATTATCTTAGAATTTTATTTGCTTTACATAGTGTTTGGATGCAACAAAATTGATTTATATAAGGTTTGGTGTAAGTGTATCTAATAAGGTGACCAGTATAAAAATATTTTATAAGAAAGTGCAGTTAAGGTGTACCTGATTTACAAGTTGCAAGTTATGAATTGTTAAAATTACAGGTACAGTACATTATTGCACTCCCAATTATTGGTGTAGGGAGCAGTTCATTATTTGGAAAGAAATTATGCTGATTTGGATAGATTTGGTTTTATTTATCAAATGACTTACATGCCCATTGCAAGCTCAGAAAATAGATTAACTATTACTGTACTTACACGTGTAGGTGACTGGTGCATTAGATTATAATCTCTTTTTGGTTGAGTTAAAGGCTTTTTAAATGCAATTGTTTTTGTTTATATTTTCAAACATAATTTATTTAGATTGTCGGTGCCTAAATTTGTCCACTGCAGAAAAAATCAGCATACTGTATTGTACAGCATATCTGCTGAAAATAACTAATATTTATTTCAGTTTTATAGTTGAAAAGCTTAATGGGTTATGGTTTTGTCGGTTTATATAAGCAGAAAAAATAAACCATTTATTAAAACATCTTTATTATTTCTTGGCCTTCAGATTGGATGGTCAAACAAGGTTAGGGTTTGAGTGATTTGATCTGGTTTCTGATTGCATGGGTGTTTATTAGTGAAGGAAGAGTAGAGGTATTGGTAATGCTGCCAGTCATAGTGTGTTGTGTGTTGTTGCAGTTTTAGCAAAGTTAGGCTGGATGTGTTAGTGATATTTATTTTAATTATTTACTAAATTATTTTTGGGAATGCTGTAGGGCTGTATTTGCTTAGCTGTAATGACCAGAAGCACTCATTATGTAGTCAGTAAAAAGGATTAATTTTACTATGAGAGATATAAGGTACTCTTTACACTTAAATTAGTGGATGAAATGACATTGGTTATACAAATTTTGTAAAATGAGATTCAATTTACTTGGATTGATTTTGTAATGCTATAAGTTGGATTATACTAAAAAAAATGCGAGATATATGTCGCTATTGATATAAATGATTTAACCAGATCCAAAACCTATTATTGTTGACTGATTATAGAGAAGAGGAGGAGGGACTTGGTTGTCGACAAACAAGATGAAATTATCCAATTGAAAGAGAAGAGGTTAAAAAAGAATTGTATATATTTGGACTAGTCTGACACAAACATGGAATAATGGAGAGAGAAATAAAGAAGAGTGTAATGCAAAGGAGGAAAGTGAATCCTTAAGAAGAATTGTGGAGCAAAGAAGTGATGGTGTTAATGTAAGGAAAGGAATGTGGGACAGTACCGTACTATACGTGTACTCTCAGTGCCTACTGATGAGAATTAGATATAATATAACAGAATATGAGAAAAACTTAATACAGAATTCTGGCTATTGAAAGAACTGAGAAGTGTATGAGGCACAAGTAAGTGTGACCAGTAAATAACAGTGAAATAGTTAATAGTAATAGTTTATGTGTTGGGGGACAGGAAGCCAAAGAGTATTCATACACATAGGCATATATCAAAGTCCCCCCCCCCCTCAAGGTCGAATTACTGACCCCACCCAGGATGCAGCCACGCAACAAGCTGACTAACTCCTGAGTACTATATTTGCTTACTGCTAGATGAACAGGGCCATTAGGTCATAGGAAATGTGCCGAACCATTTCTTCCTGCCCGGGATTCGAATTCGGAATTCTCGATTGTGAGTCAAGAACGAACCTGACTGTAATACCGAGACCCTATAATGTGCGTAATGTGAGAAATGGCTGAGATGGCTGGAGATGCACGATGGAGTATAGCAAGAGTGGGTTTGGAGAAATAATGTGAATGAACATCGGGAAGAGGTTAACTGGTGGAAGGCTTGTGAGTAATATAAACTTGGACAGGTCGGTAGTGATGGCCTCGCTTCTTTGTAGGTGAGCGTTCAATCCCTGATCGTGCAAGTAGTTGGACACTGTTCCTTCCTCTGTCTTACTATCCCACCTTCTATCCTGACCTCATACCCTTTGAAATATTAAGTCATGTTGGCTTAGCACCTTCTAATAATTACCTTAATTACCTTCACTTGAGTGAAATACATGAGGCTAGCATAATAATACGTAGATACCCAGCATCATAGAAGGAAGTGTAAAGGTCAGTAGATCTTTTTATCTTATCTTGAGATGATTTGGGGGTTTAGTGTCCCTGCGGCCCAGTCCTCGACCAGGCTCCACCCCCCAGGAAGCAGCCCGTGACAGCTGACTAACACCCAGGTACCTATTTTACTGCTAGGTAACAGGGGCATAGGGTGAAAGAAACTCTGCCATTGTTTCTCGCCGGTGCCCGGGATCGAACCTGGGACCACAGGATCACAAGTCCAGGGTGCTGTCCTCTCAGCCAACCGGCTCCCTAGATGACTATAGAAAAGACTAGATAAGTTAATCGTGTTTTGACAAGGTTGCTTGGAGGGCTGCTTGTAATCACTAACCACCCTTTCAGAAGAAAATTCCAGGGCAAAACACTTAAGAAATTAGGTTAGTTTGTTACATAATTCAAAATTCTGTTACTAAATAGCCATTACACTTATTTTTTATTCAAGATTAACTGTTAAAACTTTCTAATTTAAATTAATAGTAAAATCTGTGTTTAGCTCTAAGACCTGCCTAAATGATATGCGTGTTAGTGGCTTTGCAAGAATGTACCACTTAAGGCTACCTTCTTGTTGGCTCTCGCCTCCAACTATAGGGTTGGCAACATCTCAGATCAAGTCCATTCATCCAGCAGTCGACCTCAAAGATGCATTCATCAATTTTAAAATGGTGCTCATGCAAAATAGGAATTTTCTCAAATATAAATAATATTGGTTTATATTAGCATACATGCATATTTAGGCATTGGTTAGGTTAGGTTACCTGTTTAGGTTCTATTGACAATTATTTGTATTTGTAGTACACGGGTGAAGCATTTACAGCATTGTGGGTCGAACAAAAGTCGTCAGCAAAGCGCTTGTTTTGGAAGTGTTTGAACATCATCAGTTGTGAGTCATGAGTTAAACCAATTTGCATTCATAAACAAGGAGTTTGATGAATGCATTGTTTATGAGGATGGGCAAAGGGTTGGTGAGCTTCAGACTCTTCT
>WNGS01061674.1:9989412-10001933 GCA_020271785.1 Procambarus virginalis | reverse complement strand
CACACACACACACACACACACACTCAGGAGGGGGGAGAGGTGGAGTTGAGAGCTCGGTGTTACCTCCACACGTGATTCGTCTTAATCAGATCTTGACATCAGCGGCAGATGAAGACCTGTCGGGACCCCTTTGTCTCCCTAGAGCCTTCGACCGTCTGTCTGTCTGTCTGTCTGTCTCCTCTGGCTGACAGGCGAGGCTGGTGACGCTGCTGAGGCAAGTGAGGGGAAGGTGAGGGAAGGTGAGGGAAGGAGAGGCAAAGGGAGCTAGGATGAGGATGTAAGGAAAGTGAGAGAACAGGTAATATAGTGATTGAACAGGTGATACAACGGAAGAACTAACGATAAAATAAATGAACAAATAATACATAGATAGAACGAAAAATACAGAGGAAACTAGATTTATTCCTCCAAGGAGTTCCGGACCAGCCGGGCTGTGGTGGGTATGTGGGCCTGCGGGCCGCTCCAAGCAACAGCCTAGTGGACCAAACTCCACAAGTCAAGCCTGGCCTCGGGCCGGGCTTGGGGAGTAGAAGAACTCCCAGAACCCCATCAACCAGGTATCAACCAGGTATCAACCAGGTATCAAGTGAGAGGGTAGAGGAACAATGAAAGTGCAGAGGATACAATGATATAACAGGTAATACAATAAGATAATAGGTGACTCAATGAGAGAAAAAAAGAGGATACATGAGACAACAGAGGATACAATGACTATACAATAGAGGGACAAATAGGAGGGGACATCTGTCTCCCTATTTGAGAAAGAAATTACCCAAAAGGAGAAATTACCCAGAAACACCCACAGGACACAATAGGTATTTTTTTTGTATCCTCCTGAATGTTCATTTGGCCGAACAAAATACAAAATAATGCTGTAAGCATTACAGCATTATTCTGTAACCGCCCACAGAACGAAAGCCTCTGGTCTCAGCCTCTTTTTTTTTTTTAATTTTGCCCCGAGGGGCGAGTTTATTGGGCATCACCACTCATCCTGTGAGTGGACACACCGCCATAGTGACAGTATTGGGCAGCGTCACTCATCCTGTGAGTGGACACACCGCCATAGTGACAGTATTGGGCAGCGCCACTCATCCTGTGAGTGGACACACCGCCATAGTGACAGTATTGGGCAGCGCCACTCATCGTGTGAGTGGACACACCGCCATAGTGACAGTATTGGGCAGCGCCACTCATCCTGTGAGTGGACACACCGCCATAGCAGCATGTACAACACTCCCCAATAGGAAGAAAACCCGCTGGGTTCATCCTGTACCTCTCTCTCAGCCTCTTATGCTCTCGCCCACGTCAAAAACATTACACATTTAAGACCCAAGCTAGGAGGAGGACAGCAAGAGAATGTCAGAGATCGCGACACGTCGGAAACCTGAAATGGTCTGAAAGTTTGGGGAGGTAATTATCAAGAGAACTTTCGCTAAGCAAGTGTGACTATTTTCGCACGTGTGATTGTGAGGACAAGTTGCTGGGATGCAAGGGCCTAGGTTATGAGGACTAGGAGCTCGGATATGAGGACTAGGAGCTAGGATATGAGGACTAGGAGCTAGGTTATGAGGACTAGGAGCTAAGATATGAGGACTAGGAGCTCGGATATGAGGACTAGGAGCTAGGATATGAGGACTAGGAGCTCGGATATGAGGACTAGGAGCTAGGTTATGAGGACTAGGAGCTAGGATATGAGGACTAGAAGCTCGGATATGAGGACTAGGAGCTAGGATATGAGGACTAGGAGCTAGGATTTGAGGACTAGGAGCTAGGTTATGAGGACTAGGAGCTAGGATATGAGGACTAGGAGCTAGGATATAAGGACTAGGAGCTAGGATATAAGGACTAGGAGCTAGGATATGAGGACTAGGAGCTAGGATATAAGGACTAGGAGCTAGGATATAAGGACTAGGAGCTAGGATATGAGGACTAGGAGCTAGGATGTGAGGACAAGGAGCTGGGATTTAAAGGCTATAGGAGCTGAGACGTGAGGACATGGAATTGGAATACGAAGACAAGGAGCTAGGATACTAGGACAAGGAGCTGAGATACTAGGACAAGGAGCTAGGATACTAGGACAAGAAGCTGAGATACTAGGACAAGGAGCTGAGATACTAGGACAAGAAGCTGAGATACTAGGACAAGGAGCTGAGATACTAGGACAGGGAGCTGGGATACTACTAGATTTATGATACGGTACGCTGAGATACAGAGCAATAGGATCTTAAACCTGAACCTCTGGGAATTGAGCACCGACCGTGCAAGAGCAGATTATAGCAATTTATGTTCTCATAAGAAAACCACCAAAATCCTCTCTGATGATGTCACACAGAGTGATAATATACCGCAATATTTCCCAAGACAGAAGCGCCCGTCCGTATGACAGAGTCTTTCATCCTTCTGATGACGCGGAAACACGATAAGACGGTCTGAAAGCAACTCAGGCGACCGCAGGAACCTAAGCTAAACTGCAATCTAAAATGCAAAGTAAAAAAAGTGAGCATTCTATGTGTATTTCATATTATTAAGAACGAGCTTGTATTTTTTATTTTACTCTAAATGTATATCTGGAGAAGAAACTTTAAATTTATTTTTAAATCTGTCCAACAAATTCAATTGTTGCACAGGCCTCTGCAGTGCAACATGTATATCTTGAGAGGATGATTTCGGGGTTTAGTGTCCCCGCGGCCCGGTCCTCGACCAGGCCTCCACCATCAGGAAGCAGCCCGTGACAGCTGACTAACTCCCAGGTACCTATTTACTGTTAGGTAACACGGGCATCAGGGTGAAAGAAACTCTGCCTATCGTTTCTCGCCGGCGCCCGGTATCGAACCTGAGACCACACGATCACGCGTCCTGTGTTCTGTCCGCTCAGCCGCCGGCTCCCTGCATGATCCAGTACCTGAATCATGCCTGTAATGGGTTCCTGGAGTTCTTCTATTGCCCAAGCCCAGCCTGAAGGCAGGTTTGCCTTGTGATAATTTGGTCCAATAGTCTTGCTTGGAGCAGACCGCAGGCTTAAAAATCCACTACGACCTGGTTGGTCCAGCAGTTCTTACAGGAATGTCTCTAATTTGTTCATTACGAAAGGTCTTTAATCTGGACAAAAAATAAATCTTTATCTAGAGCAGGTGAAGGAGGAGAAGACATGGATGGAAAATAGTAACTCATATGAGTAATAGTGATATAAAGGAGCCTTTTTCTTCACTGTAAGAGCTGTCAGCCAGTGGAATGAGCGTAAGGGGATGGCAGCTGAGATTAACCTCATTCTAAACTTTTAAAAGTTTGATAAGAATCAAGAAGGGTTGGAGTCAATTTTAACAGGCTGCTGGCGACTGAATGCCGAGGCCCAGGGTCCTGTAATCACCTTGATTACAGGACCCTGTAATCACCAGGTGAGTTACAGTAGAACACGAGATGGTTCATACAGGAAGAAAGGAAAAATACAAAAGAAAGATAAGTGAAGAACACAGAGGTGAAACGGGAAGGAGCGATGAATAGGAAAAATAGGAATTCCTTTTGTCTTGAAGGATGAGGGCGATGGACGATGATGTATAAGGAGCTTAAATCCCTTTCATGGGGTTCTAATTCCCTAAACTGCATTGTGGAAAGGTACGCAAATGCTCCGGGAATAATGATGTTGGACGACCTATCGTTCAGAGAGAATAACAAAGCCAGCGTAGCGTCAGCCAGAAAAATGATTGAGTGGATTATGAAATCCTTTAAATCCAGAAATTCCAGCACAATGTTCCTATTGTTCAAAGTACTTGTGGCGTCCCGCCTTGAGTACTGCTCGGTCCTCACCTTCCCTTTCAAGACAAGAGAGATTACTTAAACAGTGGGAAATGAGAGAACATATACGACACACACAGCCACGAAAAAACACCAAGATTATTGAGACCGACTTAAAGCACGCAAAATGTGATATCTTCAAGAGAAAACTGGATAGTTTTCTTCAAGAAGTGCCGGACCAACCAGGCTGTGGTGGGTATGTGGGCCTGCGGGTCACTCCAAGCAACAGATTTATCGATCAAGTTATCAAGTTAAAGTAAAAGAGGAATTCTCGATGGCCACTACAGGAAAATTCCAGGTGATTTACTGATATGTTTATTGGTCTTCTTAACGAGCTTTCTTCTTAACGAGATTGGTCTTCTTAATGTTCTTATCAAGTATTCTCATATCGGATATAGACAAGGACACAACCTATAGCACTGTATCATCCTTTGCAGATGACACGAGGATTTTCATGAGAGTAGACAACATAGACGACACGGCAAACCTCCAATCAGATGTAGATCAGGTCTTTCTATGGGCTACAGAAAATAATATGGTGTCTAACGAAGATATGTTCCAGCTCATGCGCTACGGAAAAAAATTAAATATAGAAACGGAAACCACGTACAAAACTCAGGCAAATCATAACATAGAACGAAAAGACAATGTAAAGGATCTGGGTGTACTCATGTCGGAAGACCTTACCTTTAAAGAACACAATACAGTAGCCGTCACAACTGAAAGAAAAATGACAGGTTGGATAACAAGAACTTTTCAAACTAGAGATGCTATACCGATGATGATACTTTTCAAAACGCTTGTGCTCTCTAGAGTGGAGTACTGCTGCACAATGACAGCCCCTTTCAAAGCTGGAGAAATTGCTGACCTGGAGAGCGTGCAGAGATCCTTTACTGCTAGAATCCACTCAGTAAAACATCTAATCTAAACTACTGGGACCGACTGAAGAGCCTAAATCTGTACTCCCTTGAGCGCAGGCGGGAGAGATACATAATAATTTACACATGGAAAATAGTAGAGGGGCTGGTCCCACACCTGCACACAGAAATAACATCACATGAGACCAGGAGGCATGGCAGGATGTGCAGAATACCCCCGTTGAGGAGCAGAAGTGCAACAGGTACTCTGAGAGAGAACTCTGTCAACATCAGAGGCCCGAGACTCTTCAACACGTTTCCACTACACATAAGGGACATAACTGGCCGATCCCTCACAGTGTTCAAGAGAGAACTATCAACATCAGAGGCCCGAGAATGTTCAACACGCTTCCACTACACATAAGGGACATAACTGGCCGACCCCTCACAGTGTCCAAGAGAAAACTATCAACATCAGAGGCCCGAGACTGTTCAACACACTTCCACTACACATAAGGGACATAACTGGCCGACCCCTCACAGTGTTCAAGAGAGAACTATCAACATCAGAGGCCCGAGACTGTTCAACACGCGTCCACTACACATAAGGGACATAACTGGCCGACCCCTCACAGTGTTCAAGAGAGAACTATCAACATCAGAGGCCCGAGACTGTTCAACACGCTTCCACTACACATAAGGGACATAACTGACCGACCCCTCACAGTGTTCAAGAGAGAGAACTATCAACATCAGAGGCCCGAGACTGTTCAACACGCTTCCACTACACATAAGGGACATAACTGGCCGACCCCTCACAGTGTTCAAGAGAGAACTCGATAAACACCTCCAAACAATACCTGATCAACCAGGCTGTGGCTCATACGTCAGGTTGCGAGCAGCCGCGTCCAACAGCCTGGTTGACCAGTCCAGCAACCAGGAGGCCTGGTCGACGACCGGGCCGTGAGGACGCTAAGCCCCGGAAGCACCTCAAGGTAACCTCAAGGTAACGACATCTCGACCCCCTGTCTTGTATATATCTCCTGTCTAATTGTCTCTCCTTCCCGTCTCTTCCGTCTCTGCCTTCTATCTCACCCACCCCTCACTTCTCACCACTACCCCTGTCCTCCTCTCCAGTCCCTCACACTCCTCTCTCTCATTTAGTCAAGTGGATGATGGTGTACCTCACCTCGTGAGGGAGGAGGAAGATGGATTGTTTGGGGGGGGGGGGTAAAACTGGGTAAACTAAAGTAAACCATGCCTCCCCTCCCTCCCGTTTTCTGTTTTGTCCTTGCAAACTAAGACAAATCTGAGAGGTTAAGAGATAATTCATATCACAAACCACTAAGCAATGCTGATTTACCATGACCCTTATTTACATAAAAATGTAAATCCTGGCCGCCAGGTTTCCTAACAAGTAACTTACTGTAAATAATTTATTGCAACTGTAAACTTGCTTAGCTGAAAGGCCATCAGGAGGGGGAGAAGGGGTCGCTCGAACCCTAGACCCAATATACATCATGAGTGTAATCCGTCCACCATCGCACGGCAGGAGAGGGTTGAGGGTGCATAATAAATTCTGGCAAATCATATCAATCACTCTCGCTAATACTCCCCCACCCCCCTACCATCCAGTTAAGTGTGCTTGCGTAGTTGCGCTTACCTTGTTGTATCTAAGAGGGGCGAGATTAAATTCCTGAGGCCTGGCATGCATGGCCTCCAGGTCATGCAGTCTCGGGCCTCTGATGCTGATAGAGTTCTCTCTCAGAGTACCTGTTGCACCTCTGCTCTTCAAAGGGGGTATTCTGCACATCCTGCCATGCCCTGCTTGATACCTGCTTGATGGGGTTCTGGAAGTTCTTCTACTCCCCAAGCCCGGCCCGAGGCCAGACTTGTGAGAGTTCGGTCCACTTGTAACACCGTAAAGGTGTTTAGTTGTGTCTTATTTAATATTTTACAAAAACATGAGTCTGCCAGACAGGATTTTGAGAGGCGCCAGGTTGTTTGACCCTAACAATTAAAA
The DNA here is from genome assembly GCA_020271785.1 of Procambarus virginalis. Classification (NCBI taxonomy): domain Eukaryota; kingdom Metazoa; phylum Arthropoda; class Malacostraca; order Decapoda; family Cambaridae; genus Procambarus; species Procambarus virginalis. The sequence continues at coordinate 9,995,261 of WNGS01061674.1, read as the reverse complement.
TGTCACACCTCTAGGGTGTTAATGACCACAAGTTGACCAGGGGTCAGGTCGTGTGAATTGACCTTGTTCTGCTAAGCACATAATTGCAGATGGTCCCATCAAACAAGCCGCTGTTTAAGGTGTGGTAGGCAGAGAGCCTTAGGCTATCTTACTTGTGGGCGGAGTTTAGCTATCAAGTCCTCCATAAATACCCATGGAACTGTACATTCGGGAGCATAGGTTCAGCAGACAGCAGAGCATCAGCAGCCGCAGCCGAGACTTGTCCTATGGTCCAACAGGCTGTTGCTTGGAGCGGCCCGCAGGCCCACATATCCACCACAGCCCGGTTGGTCCAGCACTTCTTGAAGAAAACTATCTAGTTTTGTCTTGAAAATGTCCACGGTTGTTCCGGCAATATTTGTAGTGGGTATGTGGGTCTGCGGCTCGCTCCAAACATCAGCCTGTTGGACCAAATTATGACAAGTCAAGCCAGGCCTCATGCTCGGCTCGGGAGAGTAGAAGAACTCCCAAAACCCAATCCAGGTATGATCTAGATATCTGTGTAGTGTGTAAACATTGCATATGAGGAGCGCACCTGTTGACTTTGTTCTCTGTGTTTTAAAGGGACCTGTTTTCTGGTAAACAGGAATGATGTTAGAACATTTAAACATGATTTTGGATCATTTCCTGGATGTTAATATCTGTGAATCTCGTATAAGAGGATCAGGGAGAGAGACGCTGATATTTTTCTATCTAGCATTTTCTGCGTCTGTAGAGGAGAGACCTGGATCATACCTACCTTGCGATGATTTCGGGGCTCAACGTCCCCGCGGCCCGATCCCCGACCCGGCCTCCTGGTTGCTGGACTGCAACCCGATTACCTGAAGAGGGTTTCGAGAGTTCTTCTACTCCCCGGGCCTGGAGCCAGGCTTGATTTGTGATATCTTGGTCGAGGAGCGTTGGACCAGGGATGATATCACGGTGTTCCGTCCAGCATTCCTCCAAGGTGGTGGTGGTAGTCTTGATAACTCTTAGGGAGCCGGTCGGCCGAGCGGACAGCACGCTGGACTTGTGATCCTGTGGTCCTGGGTTCGATCCCAGGCGCCGGCGAGAAACAATGGGCAGAGTTTCTTTCACCCTATGCCCCTGTTACCTAGCAGTAAAATAGGTACCTGGGTGTTAGTCAGCTGTCACGGGCAGCTTCCTGGGGGTGGAGGCCTGGTCGAGGACCGGGCCGCGGGGACACTAAAGTCCCGAAATCATCTCAAGATAACCTCAAGATAATCACTCTCCTCTTTTCCCTATTTAAGTAGACGCCTCTCGTGTGCATTTATGTGGTTCAGGAGTGGAGTTTGCAGATGGTAAAATGATTTGATTCACTTGATTGGGGGAAGACTTATCCCTTATCTCTCCTTCACAATCCGCACTCTTCCTATCTCAGTCTCCCACCTCAAGGCCTCATCACCTGGCTTCTCTTGTCTCTCTGTTGCGCAGAGAGAGAGAGACAATCTCCTTCCTCCTTCTCCTCCTCCTGCGACCTCACCTCGCCAACCTTCCTCACTCCTTGATTCCGCCCTTAATTCCGTCCGGCCCGCTGTGCGTCGTTCCACCGCTCAGCCTCCCTTTCATCCGAGGTTGATCGACGCGGAGGAGATGTCGCAGCTTCCTCATCGGCGTCCGGGCGGCTTTGTGGCGGCGGCGGCAGCGGCGGCGGCTCCGTCCACAACAATACCTTGCTGGAGGCGATTCATGGGATATCGTTGTGGGGTAGAGAGGGTGAGGTTGGGAGATGTTGGGGGTGACTCGAGGGGGTTTTGGGGTCGGGGGCATTGGTTTGTAGGGGGTGGGGGTGATGGCGGGGTTCAACAACATCCTCGTCTACGCAATTTAGCTCATTTATTAGTCTAAAACTGAAAATAAGTCTTTTTCTTGGCAATCTCTGTGAATTACCTGTGTTTCCAGATCCCAATTATGTCTGTTCGTTCTATTGTTCTTCAATTTAAATGTTGCTTCTATCTACTTCGATAATTCTCCATAGTATCTTGTACTATGGGATATGTGGGCCTGCGGGCCGCTCCAAGCAACAGCCTGGTGGACCAAACTCTCACAAGTCAAGCCTGGCCTCGGGCCAGGCTTGGGGAGTAGAAGAACTCCCAGAACCCCATCAACCAGGTATCAACCATGTACGTTGTTATCATATCTTCCCTATTCTTTCTTTCATCCAGTGTAATGAGATCCAGTTACAAATATCTTTCCTCACAGCTCAGTCCCCTTAGCTCTGAACGACCTTATTCCATATTTCAGACCGTTTCTAGTTTTCCGTTTCTTTAACCCCATTCAAAGCTGGAGATGCTTTTCTGCTAGAGTCCTCTCAGTAAAACATCTTATTGGAAACGACCAAAATGGCCTAAATCTGTATTCTCTAAAGCGCAGGCGGGAGAGATACATAATAATTTACACATGGACAAATTTAAGGGCTGGTCCCAAAACCAGCCTTATTGATCACGTTATCAACTCAATCTGGCCCCATGTTGGGTTTGGGAATAGAACAACAACAAGAATCCACTCGATGTATATTCTGTATATTGCAGGTATAACCCTTGCCACATGTGGGTGTTATGTGTGTGTGTATGTACTCACCTATTTGTGCTTGCGGGGTTGAGCTCTGGCTGTTTGGTCCCGCCTCTTAACTGTCAATCAACTGGTGTACAGATTCTGAGCCTATTGGGCTCTATCATATCTATATATGAAACTGTGTATGGAGTCAGCCTCCACCACATCATGCCTAATGCATTCCACCTCAACTACTCTGACACTGAAAATGTTCCTTCTAATGTCCCTGTGCTCTGTGGGTACTCAGTTTCCACCTGTGTCCCCTTGTTCGCGTACCACCAGTTTTGAATAGTTTATCCTTGTTTACCCTGTCGATTCCCCGAGGATTTGTAGGTTGTGGTCATGTCTCCCCTTACTCTTCTGTCCTCCAGGTCTTAAGGTGCCTTTCCCGCAGCCTTTCCTCGAACTCACGCCTCTTAGTTCTGGGACTAGTCTAGTGGCATACCTTTGGACTTTTTCCAGCTTCGCCTTGTGCTTGACAAGGTACGGGCTCCATGCTGGGCCGCATACTCCAGGATGGGTCTTACATATGTGGTGTACAAGATTCTGAATGATTCCTTACACAGGTTCCTGAATGCCGTTCTGATGTTAGCCAGCCTCGCATATGCCGCAGACGTTATTCTCTTTATGTGGCTTCAGGAGACAGGTTTGGTGTGGATCAACTCCTAGATCTTTCTCTCTGTCTGTTTCATTAAGTACTTCATCTCCTATCTGTATCCTGTGTCTGGCCTCCTGTTTTCACTGCCTAGTTTCTTACTTTGCATTTACTCGGGTGAACTTCAACAGCCATTTGCTGGACCATTCACTCAGTCTTTCTAGTCATCTTGTAGCCTCCTACTATCATCCTCTTTTCAATCCTCCTCATAATGTTTGCATCGTCGGCAAACATTGAGAGGAACGAATCTATCCTCTGGGAGATCATTTACATATACCAGAAACAGTATAGGTCCAATGACTGACCCCTGCGGGACTCCACTTGTAACGTCTCGCCAGTCTGAGACCTCACCCCTCACACAGACTCGTTGTCACTTTTGCTTAGGTACTCCTTTATCCAATAGAGTACCTTCCCTTTCACTCCAGCCTGCATCTCCAGCTTTCTCACCATCCTCTTGTGTGGCACTGTATCAAAGCTTTCTGAAAATCCAAAAATATGCAGTCTGCCCCCCTTCTCTTTCTTGCTTTATTTTTGTTGCCTGGTCGTAGAATTCAAGTAACCCTGTGAGGCAGGTGTTGTGTTTGCTGTTACTCTATCTCTCTCTCTCATCTCTATCTCTCATCTCTTTACTCTCTCCTCTCTCTCTCTCTCTCTCATCCTTCTATCTCTCTCTCTCTCCCCTCCCCCCCCCCCCCTCGTCTTCTCCTCTCTCTCGCTCTCTCTCTCTCTCTAATTCTCCTCTCTCCTCTCTTCTCTCTCTCCTCTCTTCTCTCTCTCTGCTCTCTCTCTCCTCTCCCACCCCTCTCTCTCTCTCTCTGCTCTCTCTCTCTCTCTCTCTCTCTCTCTCTCTCTCTCTCTCTCTCTCTCTCTCTCTCCACCTCCCCCCCCTCTCTCTCTCTCTCTCTCTCCCTCTCTCTCTCTCTCGTCTCTCTCTCTCTCTCTCTCTCTCTCTCTCTCTCTCTCTCTCTCTCTGTAAGAAAGGAAGGAACCACATGTTTTTTTGTGGTTATCAAAACTCAGTATTTCAGTTGTGTGTAAAGCCAGTAGGAGGCGCCCACCGGTGGGTCGTGTGGCCCGCCCACGGTGAGCGTGTGGGCCGCCCACCGCTGTAACTCGCCTGATAAAACGTTTTATGTGCACCGCCCAACGTTTATCGTGCCGAGATATTGTGGCAAAAACGATTATTGAATTGATTTAACTTTGGTGTCGCTTTATTTCCCCTGAGCCAGTGTCATATTTGGCGGGAATTTTTCTTCACGTTTCGCAGGACATGTGAGATACAAGTGCCTAGTAGTACATATATAATATATATATTCTATATATATATATATATATATATATATATATATCTATAATATATAGTATCATATGTGTGTGTATCATATTGTACTCACCTATTTGTTTGCGGGGGTTAGCTCGCTTTTGGTCCCGCCTCTCAACGGTCAATCAACTGGTGTACAGTTCCTGAGCCTACTGGGCTCTACATATCTACATTATGAAACTGTGTATGGAGTCAGCCTCCACCACATCACTGCCTAATGCATTCCACCTGTTAACTACTCTGACACTGAAAAAGTTCCTTCTAAGTCTCTGTGGCTCATGTGGGTACTCAGTTTCCACCTGTGTCCCCTTGTTCGCGTCCCCCAGTGTTGAATAGTTTTCCTTGTTACCCGGTCGATTCCCCTGAGGATTTTGTAGGTTGTGATCTATCTCCCCTTACTCTTCTGTCTCCAGTGTCTTAAGGTGCCTGTTCCCGCAGCCTTTCCTCGTAACCTCATCTACGATCAAGGTGTTGGGTGTGTGTGAGGGGTGTCGTGTTGTGTGTGTGTGGTGTTGTGTGAGTGTGGTGTGTGGTGTGGTGTGTGTGTGTGTGTGCTGTGTGTGGGTGATGATGATGGTCAATTTACCGTTAGGAAGTAATTACCTAAGCTGCTAGTTACAGGAGAGAGCTACGCTCGTGGTGTCCCAGTCTTTCCAGCACTCTTTCGTCATATAGGAGTGGTGTGTGTGTGTGTGTGTGGTGTGATGTATTCACTTAGCTTGTATTTTTTTTGTACGGGGGTTGAGCTTTGCTCTTTACGGCCCTGACCATGTCAACTGCTCAATCACCTGGTTTACTAACTACACTAACTACTTTTTTTTTTTTTAACACCCACCACACACACACCAGCCATCCCCAGGAAAGCAGCCCGTGAGACAGCTGACTAAACCTCCCAGGTACCTATTTAGCTGCTAGGTTAACAGGGGCAAATCAGGGTGAAAGAAACCTTGTGCCCATTGTTTCTGCCGGGTGCGGGAATCGAACCCGCGTCACAGAATTACGAAATCCTACGCGCTAGCCACCAGGCTACCTGGCCCCTACCTGGGTAGTGGTGGTGTGGCTGTGTGTCTGTTTGCTTGTGGTGTGTGGTCGGTGTGTTGTGTGTGTGTTGTGGTGTGTGATGTGTGTGTGTGGTTGTGTTATCCGGGATATGTTACTGATATATAGATGTCCATGCTGTGTCCGGATAGTCTTGTCCCATGTAGTCTACCAGAGACCGACCTCTCTGACAGTGAGAGAGTCCTCCAGGTTACCTGAAGGTTGCTGCCCCTTGACCTTAGT
>WNGS01061674.1:9930147-9954340 GCA_020271785.1 Procambarus virginalis | reverse complement strand
TGTGTACTCTCTTCTTCGCTAAGCTCACGAGCCCTTCTTCGCTAAGCTCACGAGCCCTTCGCTAGCTCACAGCCCTTCTTCGCTCAGCTCACGAGCCCTTCTTCGCTAAGCTCACGAGCCCTTCTTCGCTAAGCTCACGAGCCTTCCTTCGCCAAGCTCACGAGCCTTCCTTCGCTAAGCTCACGAGCCCGTTTTCGCTAAGCTCACGAGCCCGTTTTCGCTAAGCTCACGAGCCCGTTTTCGCTAAGCTCACGAGCCCGTTTTCGCCAAGCTCACGAGCCCTCCTTCGCCAAGCTCACGAGCCCTCCTTCGCTAAGCTCACGAGCCCTCCTTCGCTAAGCTCACGAGCCCTCCTTCGCCAAGCTCACGAGCCCTCCTTCGCTAAGCTCACGAGCCCTCCTTCGCTAAGCTCACGAGCCCTCCTTCGCTAAGCTCACGAGCCTGTAATCATACGCTTTAATACAGTCCCCCCCCCCCTCCCCACCACTTAGTCATACATATTCATTATCTTCATTCTTACAATCATACACGTACAATAACCGCGTCCTTACAATCATACACGTACAATAACTTCGTCCTTATAATTACAGACCCTCAATAGCCTTGTTCCTACAATCATACACTGCGTTAGTTACGAGCCCTGTAGCACCTCATTTCTGGACAGACATTCAGTGCAGAATTTTCAGAGTAAGTGTAGGACTTGAATATATATTTTTTTGTAGGGCTAGATAGATGTAGTCGGCTTAACTTTCTATTTCCTGTTAGATCACTGTATCCACACAGGACCACATTGCTGACTCTTTCTACCTCTGTTACATTTGATTCTCGAAGCATCACACACGTTTCTGACTTGGTGGGACTAGACGACAGAAACTAACCTTCGTAATGCCTCATATTAATATATATTATTTGCCTCATATTTCCTGTTTTAGACGTGTGAAACATTAATGCCGGATAAAGGAATTCACTTCACTGGGTGAGAAGACTGCATAAGAGAAGAGAGACAGAAGAGAGAGAGAGAGAAAAGAGAGAGAATGAGGGAGGGGGGGGGGGGGGCGCCCCCCCGGGGTGGAAGGAGGTGAAAGGTGATTGGTAATCTTGGAAGGGTGGGGTTTTCCTGGGGGTGGGGGGTAGACGTGAGGAACGGAGAATGGGGAGTGGGGGGGGGTTAAGTAATCTCATTAAAGGAGTGACTGTGAGAGTTACGATCATGTCAACTACTTGGCGCCCTGTTTCCCATCTCTCTCACCGTCCTCGTCTCCTCCATCTTTTAGAATTTACAGTTGTTCTTCTAGTTCTTTATTTATGCATTCGTTCACTTGCAGCCCTTCAAATTCGCTTAGTTATTCAGCTTTTACGGATCAATTTATATGTTCAAGTTGATATTGGTCCAAAACGGACCGAAACGTCGTAGTCATTTCCTGATGGTTTGGTCATCAAATTTATATATATTTTCTTTTGAGAACACCAGTCGTGTTGGGTTTACACATTTAGTGGATATATTGGGTGAACTTCAGATTAACTATTTATTCGCAATCAACTTGGTAAACCATGATATCTTTAACAAGTGTTTCCGTTTTAACTGGAGTTCTTAAGTTTTTCATATCCAAATATGTGCAAGTTGTTGCTGCTGCTGAAAATCCTGAACAACCCAGCGTGGTTCCTTCCTGTTGGGGAGTGTTGTATACGTGTTGTTACGGCATCATGAACGAAACAAGAAAGCGCTCAAAACAAGAAAGCGCCCGCCACAAGAAAGCGCCCGGCACAAGAAAGCTCCCGCACACAAGAAAGCTCCCGGCACAAGAAAGCTCCCGGCACAAGAAAGCTCCCGGCACAAGAAAGCGCCCGGCACAAGAAAGCGCCCGCCACAAGAAAGCGCCCGCCACAAGAAAGCGCCCGCCACAAGAAAGCGCCCGCCACAAGAAAGCGCCCGCCACAAGAAAGCGCCCGCCACAAGAAAGCGCCCGCCACAAGAAAGCGCCCGCCACAAGAAAGCGCCCGCCACAAGAAAGCGCCCGCCACAAGAAAGCGCCCGCCACAAGAAAGCGCCCGCCACAAGAAAGCGCCCGCCACAAGAAAGCGCCCGCCACAAGAAAGCGCCCGCCACAAGAAAGCGCCCGCCACAAGAAAGCGCCCGGCACAAGAAAGCGCCCGGCACAAGAAAGCGCCCGCCACAAGAAAGCTCCCGGCACAAGAAAGCTCCCGGCACAAGAACACAAACAAGAAAGCATACACACACACCCACACAGCATAGCATTAACCTCAAGTCACACTCACGCCCCCCCCTCCCCCCTCTTACTCTGCCAAACTAGATACAAATTTGTCCCAATTAAGGCGCGCCTCCATCTTTCTCCCGTCCGCCAGGCAACGGCGAGCGCTCTGTTGTCATTAGTACCAGGTCGGGCGGGGTGTTTACTGCCTCCCCCGCCCTGTGTTATGCGGGGGTTGAGCTCTGGCTCTTTGGGCCTGCCTCTCAACTGTCAATTAACTTATTTGTTCACACTTTATGCTCTCTATTCCCTGTCTACTAGCCTTCTACCTGCTGCATTTCAATTTGGTTATTCTGGCTTTCAATTTCCTTGTCGAATCTGGTCTTAAAGTTGTGAATAGAGGTGGTTTCCACAACTTCTTTTAGAGCATTCCACTTGTTAACTACCAATACAGGGTACGAGTCCTTCTTACCTTGAGGTGCTTCCGGGGCTTAGTGTCCCCGCGGCCCGGTCGTCGACCAGGCCTCCTGGTTGCTGGACTGATCAACCAGGCTGTTAGACGCGGCTGCTATTCTTACGTCCCTTCGGCTCATTTGCGTTTCCAGCTTCTACGTGTGTCCTTTTGTCCGGCGTTTTCTCAACGTGAAGAGGCTATTCTTGTTCACCTTATCTATTCCCTTCAGTATTTAGTAAGTTGTGATCATGTCTTCGCTGTTCATTTTGTCCTCTATTGTTTAGCTCCATTAGTCGGTTTTCGTACCTTAACCCTCTTAGCTCTGGCACCAGTCTTGTTGCAAATGTATTGGTCTAATAAATCCAGTATTGATCTAACGAAGGATTGCCTTGAAGGAGTCCTGGTTCAGTTTATTTTTATATTTGTCAGCGTCCCATGTGCTGCTGATGTTATCCTGTTTGTGTGCCTCTGATGTGAGTGTCGGACTTATATCCACTTCTAGATCCTTCTCTTTCTCATTCCTGTAGCTGCCTTCTGCTCTTCTCTCTCTCTCCCTTTATCATCTGCTTTACCTTACAGTTATTGGCATTTAATTCCAGCAACCATTTGTGTGACCATTCTGGGAGTTTGTCAGGGTCCTGTAACTTTCTGCAGTCCATATCTTTTTACGTTTCTCATAAGTTTTGCATCATCGGCAAACATTGACATGTCCGAGGTTACTCCCTCGGTGAGGTCGCTCACATAAATTAGGAACAGCAGCGGCCCCAGGACAGAGCCTTGTGGGACCCCACTTATTGCATTCCTCCACCTTGAAACCACTTCTGACTGTGGCTCTTTCCTTTCTGACCTTAAGGTACTTCCTTACCCGGTTCAGTAGTTTCCCGGTTATCTCAGCCTGCATCTCAATCTTGTACCACGGTCTCTCATGCTGAAGTGTCAAAAGGCTTTTTGACAATCTAAAAAAATAGTCTTCCCAGCCTTCCTTTTCCTGTCTAATTTTAGTAACCTTTTCATCAAACTCAGTCAAGTTTGTCAGGCACGATTTTCCGTTTCTAAATCCATGCTGATTTCTTGTCGCAAAGTCGAACCCCCTCAAGATTCTCCACCATTCTCGACCTGATTAGTGTCTCCAGCACTTTACACTGAATACTTGTCAATGACACTGGTCGGTAGTTTAGTGCTTCCTTTCTATATAATTTTTTGAAAATTGGGACAACGTTTGGCTGTTTCCAGACATTTGGGAGACTGTCTCAAGCGTTTTATTAAATTTTTTAGATAACGGGTGACGAGGGTACTTCTGCAGCCTCCTTCAGCAGCCAAGGTGAGATTAGGTCTCGTCCCATTGATTTCGTCACGTCCAGTTCCTTCAGGATATGTTGCACCTCTTCTACAGTGATTAGGCCGCTTCAAGCAACAGCCTGGTGGACCAAGCTGTCACAAGTCAGCCTTGGTCAAAACCCAAGTCCCTCTAACTGAATACTAGACCACGCATTCATGGGGAGTAGAAGAACTCTCAGAACCCTATCAAGCAGATTGCCATGTAGTATTTCCTATGCTCTGTCATTTTGCAACTTTGGTCTCCACGCTGGTTCTAATGTAAAAAGACCTTTTGTAATCTGTTGTTTAGGTCTAACATCGTTATCATTTTCTGAGAGTGCTCCCCTCTTGTTTCCTTAGTCTCAGTACATGGTCTCGCAATGTCGTATTTCTCCTTGTATGGTTATAGAGCAGTTTGGCTGTTCCCAAGTTTTTGTTCCTTAACTATAAGCTATGCTAGCTATATCCTAGCTATGCCAGGATAAGCTATGCCAGCTATATCTCTCAACCGTAGAGAAGAGAGACAACGGAGGGAATAAGATCGCAACATAATAGATACTAAAGGAAATAGACAAGGTGGACTAGGACATTCTTCATAAATTTAGAGATCATAATCAAAGAGGACATCTGGAGGTTATCTTGAGATGATTTCGGGGCTTTAGTGTCCCCGCGGCCCGGTCCTCGACCAGGCCTCCACCCCCAGGAAGCAGCCCGTGACAGCTGACTAACACTCAGGTACCTATTTTACTGCTAGGTAACAGGGGCATAGGGTGAAGGAAACTCTGCCCATTGTTTCTCGCCGGCGCCTGGGACCGAACCCAGGACCACAAGTCCAGCGTGCTGTCCGCTCGGCCGACCGGCTTCCCTAGGTAGACATAGGTAGAAACTGGAAACGCAAATGGCCACTTGTACCCTGCACGGGAGGTCAACAAGTGGAATGCACTGAAAGTATTAGTTGTGAAAGCCACCCTCATTCCCAACTTTAAAGCTATACAATACGGCTAGGAGGCGGGGCACGAAGAGCTAGAGCTCACTTCCCCGTTGTCACTGATAGGTAACCACCGGAGGCTCGAGAATAGCTCGTAGGAACTTAGGGGAAAGAAAGGTTTAAAACACTGCAAACGTCGTACAAGATAACAATTTTGGACTATGCAGCACCGAAGCACAAACCCAAACTGGGGAAAAGTCCAGAGGTACACAACGAGGCTCGTACCGGAGTTGAGAGGACCGACCCATGAGAGGCTGAGGAAGCTGCACCACCACCACACGGCATAAAAGATTCTGAATGGAGTACATAAGCTCAACAAATAATAAGTTGGCTATGAAGTATGACAGAACAAGGGATATGAAGTATGAACTATATGTTTAACAGATCTCTAACCCTGTCCACGGAGGACAGAAGAAATTGTATATTTGCTGGGTTAGCATTTTAAATGTGTGGCCACGTCTGTGATAGAAGAAGAAAAAAAATCCTCTCCCATTTTCCCATTCCTCCACCCACTACCCACCCCCCTTCCACAACCCACCGCTGTTCCTCTACCCTCCCACAACCTTCCAGATAAAGCCCACCTAAATACCTCTCTAGATATATGTTCGATGTATTTAAATTTAACTATCATCAGATACCTGTACGGCCTTTACCGAGTGGGAAGGAGACGGTTGGGCTCGTGTCTGGTGCCTGGAGTTACCTCTGGAATGCTGCTGCTCTCACCTTCACAAACACCTGTCTGTATCCTTCACAAACACCTGTCTGTATCCTTCACAAACACCTGTCTGTATCCTTCACAAACACCTGTCTGTATCCTCCACAAACACCTGCCTGTACCCTCCACAAACACCTGTCTGTATCCTTCACAAACACCTGTCTGTATCCTTCACAAACACCTGTCTGTATCCTTCACAAACACCTGTCTGTATCCTCCACAAACACAAGCCTGTATCCTTCACAAACACCTGCCTGTATCCTTCACAAACACCTGCCTGTATTCTCCACAAACACCTGCCTGTACCCTCCACAAACACCTGTCTGTACCCTTCACAACACCACACTGTAACTAGCATAAAGACTCTTGATATTTAAATTTCCGTACAGGTTTATGGTTTAACAAACACGTTTATTCCATGGAAAAAAAACTATTAATGTTTCTAATAAAAGTTTCGTCTGTTTTTGTTGTCTCGTGGTGATGTGTGTACCGTAGGCGAGGCAGCAGAGGGTAGTAGTAGTGGTGGTGTGCATATAGGTAAGTTGACTTAACAGGTGGTGGTGTCAGGTAGGTATGACCATAGACCTATAGGTTAAGTAAAAGGTTTGGCGCTGCCCAGGTCAACACAACACTTGGGTATTAAACAAACAGTTTTGATGCAGAATGATTTTATGAATGCGAAATATCGCAGTTCTGAATTAAACTTTTAATAACTACTCAACAGAAATGAATGAATATATATATATATATATATAATATATATATATATATATATATATATATATATATATATATATATAAACAAACACTGTAATCATATTTATATTCACAAAAGAATTTGCCTCAAATTGTCAGGACTATATGCAAATTTTACCGTGATATTGAAATTAAAACATTTTTCAAAACAATTTTATTGTGATACAGGGAATACTTTTTATTGCAGTTATATAATAGAATGGACAATATTGCCATAGAAGGACATAGGGGGAATATATGTGTGTGTATATATATATATATATATATATATATATATATATATATATATATATATATATATATATATATATATATATATATATATATATAATATAAGTACTCGAATTGATGAGGGTATTGTTTCAATCTTGTAAGAGTCACAGTAATAAGTTTCATTGTATTGTTATAAACGTACTGTTCATACTGGCGTGACGGTGAACAGTCAGGTGTTCACTGGCGTGACGGTGAATATCCTGTATTGTTTGTTTATCATTTTGTCCATCCTGTATTGAGCTCCAACATTTATTTACATTTTAAAGTCGCTCAATAACGCAATCTGCGCTCACCTTCTTTAACTTTAATAGCTTTTTAACTTGTTATACAATAGGCTTGTAGTCACGTGTTGTATAACCCCAGTAACCGAAGGATGACGATGGTTCTATAACTCGTGCCCATCGACGCCTGTCCAGGACACCTCTGGTTCCAGTCGACATCACAGGAAGCGTTCACAACCTGTTCTGAACGGTTCTGAACCTGTTCTCTAGCTGTTATTATGCCGTGTTTCTGGGTGGATTTAATGTACCAGTGATCACTGACGGGAAATGCTGCTAATTTATCACTTCATATCTTTTTATTTCTTTGAACTTGCTGGTAAGGAGATGGTTCTCGACGTTGTGTGTGTGTGTGTGTGTGTGTGTGTGTGTGTGTGTGTGTGTGTGTGTGTGTGTGGGGAGCCGGGGCAGGAACCCAGCGTGCTTTTCGTCCGCATTTGCCAAGTCAAGCCCAAAATCGCCCATTATATATAATTTCGTGTTTTGCTCTGGGCTGTGTTTGGTAAAAAAAAATGCCAAAAATTCCTTGCAAACACTTTTTCGATGTCTTGTACGTCATAACTAATAAAACTTGCCGTCAGTTCAAGTTCAAGTATGTTTATGAGATGAGCAAGAAATACATCTCAAAGGGATAGAGTAGCTTAGGCTATTTCTACCCCCCTTGCCGTCAGTAAGGTCGTTGGACTAACCTCACGTTTAAACTTTCCCGGTAACGTTTGATTGACCCCCACTGCAAGATTCCATTGAGAAAGTTCGTCTGAGGAGCGATCCCATTGCAAGTTTCCCTTCTCAATAACGTCGTCTTATCGATCCAATTTCCACCATTTCCTCAGTAACGTGACTTGAGCCGGGCCTCTCTGGGAAATGCGGCATTACCCTCACTACTGAAAGCATAAATGCCTTCTTGTATTGTTGCCAGCCTAAAATAAAAGGAACGATCACCATTTTTGTTTAAAAGAACGAAAGCAATATTGTTGGAGCCGCTGAAGCACAATATACGAGCAAGGCGTTGAGAGGGGCGGGAACCCCTGCCCAACAAAAAAGTCCCCCCCCCAAAATGTCACTTAACAAAAAAGTGGCAAACGTTCTACCTCAATCTGTTCTAAATTGTATTTTCTTATAAATCACATAATTCTCGTCGTGAACTGGAATTACTTAGTTCGTACACGTGGAGATTTCCGCATATATAATAGTATTACTAATAATAGTAGTAATATTATTATTAATATTAATATTAAGGAAATCCACTAGGGCAATGAGGTGGGGGGGGGACAGGTTTCCATCAGTGTCCCCTTGTTCGTGTTCCACCCGTACTTTGTCCACCCTGTCAATTTCCATGAGAATTTTGTAGGTGGTTATCATGTCTCCCCCTTACTCTTCCGTTTTCCAGGGATGTGAGGTTAGCTCCCTTAGCCTTTCCTAGGCTGACATAGGAGGCTAGCATGAAGGGGCTGGCCACGGGGGGCTAGACGGGGCTGGCCACGGGGGGGTGGGGGGCTAGACGGGGCTGGCCACGGGGCTAGGGAGACGGGGNGACGTAAGAGAGGTCTTAGACATGTTCTGGGAGACGTAAGAGAGGTTCTAGACATGTTCTTGGAGACGTAAGAGAGGTTCTAGACATGTTCTTGGAGACGTAAGAGAGGTTCTAGACATGTTCTTGGAGACGTAAGAGAGGTTCTAGACATGTTCTTGGAGACGTAAGAGAGGTTCTAGACATGTTTTTGGAGACGTAAGAGAGGTTCTAGACATGTTCTTGGAGACGTAAGAGAGGTTCTAGACATGTTCTTGGAGACGTAAGAGAGGTTCTAGACATGTTCTTGGAGACGTAAGAGAGGTTCTAGACATGTTCTTGGAGACGTAAGAGAGGTTCTAGACATGTTCTTGGAGACGTAAGAGAGGTTCTAGACATGTTCTTGGAGACGTAAGAGAGGTTCTAGACATGTTCTTGGAGACGTAAGAGAGGTTCTAGACATGTTCTTGGAGACGTAAGAGAGGTTCTAGACATGTTTTTGGAGACGTAAGAGAGGTTCTAGACATGTTTTTGGAGACGTAAGAGAGGTTCTAGACATGTTTTTGGAGACGTAAGAGAGGTTCTAGACATGTTTTTGGAGACGTAAGAGAGGTTCTAGACATGTTCTTGGAGACGTAAGAGAGGTTCTAGACATGTTTTGGGAGACGTAAGAGAGGTTCTAGACATGTTCTTGGAGACGTAAGAGAGGTTCTAGACATGTTCTTGGAGACGTAAGAGAGGTCTAGCCATGTTCTGGGAGACGAGGAATATCAGAGAGATCTTAGCAACGTTTATGGAAGCTGGGGCACAGTTAGGATGTGCGTGAGAGCGGTAAGGGATCCCCGGGACGTATAGTATGGATTGTTTGATTGCGTGTTGTAAGATTACTGAAGATCCCGGACATACTTGTGAGTCAAGGTTATGTTCTTGAAGACCCGGGATATATTCTAGTATGCTAGGGGGGTGTTCTTGAAGATCCGGGACATACCTGGGTGTTCTTGAAGATCCGGGACATACCTGGGTGTTCTTGAAGATCCGGGACATACCTGGGTGTTCTTGAAGATCCGGGACATACCTGGGTGTTCTTGAAGATCCGGGACATACCTGGGTGTTCTTGAAGATCCGGGACATACCTGGGTGTTCTTGAGACATCTGGCCAAGTGTGGCAGACATCGAAGCATCCGGGAAGCTAAAAAAAATACAGAATGATAATGGAGTCAGCCTCCACCATATCATTTCCAATTGCATTCCATTTACTAACTATTGACACCAAAAAAGTTCTTTTTAATGTTTCTGTGGCTTATGTGGGTACTCAGCTTCCACCTGTGTCCCTTGGTGAGTGTACCACCAGTGTTAAATAATCCATCCTTGTCTACCCTGTCAATTCCCTTGAGAATTTTGTATGTGGTGATCATGTCTCCCCGAGCTTTTGTGTCTTCCAGCGACGTAAGGTACATGTCTCGTAGCCTTTACTCGTAACTCATGCCTCTTAGTTCTGAGACTAACCTAGTGGCATACCTCTGTATTTTTCCAGCTTCGTCTTGTGCTTGACAAGGTACGGGCTCCATACTGGGACCGCATACTCCAGGATTGGTCTTACATACTTGGTATGCAAAATTCTAATGGATTCCTTGCACAGGTTTCTGAAGGCAGTTCTGATGTTGGCCAGCCTTGTACCCGCCGCTGATGTCATTTTGATGTGGGCTTCAGGAGACAGGTTTGGCGTGATATCAACTAAATCTTTCTCTTTCCGTTTCATGAAGGACTTCATTCATCCCATTCAAGCAGGTATCCTGTGTCTTGCCTCCTATTTCCTTCGCCTAGTTTCATTATCTTACACTTAATTGGGTTGAACTTTAGTAGCCATTTGTTGGGCCATTCCTTCAGTGTGTCTAGGTCATCCTGTAGTCTTCTATTATCTTCCTCTGTCTTAATCCTCCTCATAATTGTTGCATCATCAGCAAACAATGAGAGGAACGAGTGTATTCCCTCTGGGAGAGCATTTACATGTAACAGAAACAGTGTAAGTCCACGAACTGATCCCTTTGGGACTCCACTGGTGACGCCTCGCCACTCTGATACCTCACCCCTCACACTGACTCGCTGTCTTCTGTTGCTTAGGTACTCCTTTTGTCCATTGGAGTACCTTCTCTTTCACTCCTGCCTGCATCTCCAGCTTGTGCACTAGTCTCTTATGTGGTACTGTATCAAAGGTTTTCTGGCAATCCAAAAAGATGGTCTGCCCAGCCCACTCATTCTTGCCTGATTTTGTTGCCTGGTCATAAATTAAATTCAATTAATCCTGTGAGGCATGGGTGGTGTGTGTGTGTGGTGTGTGTGTGTGTGGTGTGTGTGTGTGTGTGTGGTGTGTGTGGTGTGTGTGTGTGTGTGTGTGTGTTATATATCTGTGTGTATATATATCTAGATATATCTATCTATCTATATATATATATATATATCTATATATATATATCTATATATCTATATATATATATCCAAAATACACACAGCCATCTGTGCAAACAATGAACATCATTGTACATCATTGTTCAGTTAGAACACACACACACACACACACACACACACACACACACACACCACACACACACACACACACACACACACACACACACACACACACACAGGTGGAAACTGAGTGCCCAAATGAGCCACAGAGATATTAGAAAGAACTTTTTTAGTGTCAGAGTGGTTGACAAATGGAATGCATTAGGAAGCGATGTGGTGGAGGCTGACTCCATACACAGTTTCAAGTGTAGATATGATAGAGCCCAATAGGCTCAGGAAACTGTACACCTGTTGATTGACGGTTGAGAGGCGGGACCAAAGAGCCAGAGCTCAACCCCCGCAAGCACAACTAGGTGAGTACAACTAGGTGAGTACACACACACACACAAAAGTTGGGGAAAAATACACCGATTTTTTTTCTAACTTAAGATTCATTTCAAAGGATTTTTCCCATCAGACATATTGGAAGACAAATGTCTCTAAGTTTGACCGTGACGCAGGTGAAGGCTTCTGGGCCTCGCTCCTCCTCTCCAGGCCCACCCACCCACCCACCTTAAATCATAAGGAGACTTTTTGTTTCTATGTAATTTCGGGGAAATTTTGTAAGAAAATGAATCACGGTATGTGTGGGACGAGGTAATTGTGTGTGTGTGTGGGGTGGGGTTGTGTGTGTGTGTGTGGGGGGGGAGGGGGTTGTGTGTGTGTGGAGAGGTAGACACAGACAGACAGACAGACACTGACTGTCTCTGTCTGTCTGTCTCGACGAGACACCGTCCTCTAGCTCCAAAAGCCATTTCCCATCTTCGAGGCCAAGAGACTTGGCAATCGAATCCATTTTAAACCCCCCTTCAGATCCGTTTTAAACCTCGACTTATCTTTACCGATCTCGCGGAATCGACAAGATTCCTTACTTCGTCTAAAGTACTCTGACTTGTCTTCGTTTCGACCTGACTCAATTTCCTTTCTGCTGCCAAAGTGCTGGAGTATGTCTCGAGTATATCTTGAGAATACCTGGAGTCGGTTCCGGGAGTTTCTATTACTGCCACCCATCATCCCCGACCTGAGGCCTGGTTTGTCTTGTGTTAATCTGATCTAAAAGGCTGTTGCTGGGAGCAACCCGCATCCGTTACATCCAGGTTGGTCCGGTTGGTGTGATCGCTTATTTCGCCCGCTGTCAAGACGCTTCTATCCGGCCTTCCAAAGTATTTCCCACAATTTCCCCTCGTCTCGTAATTCAGTTTTTGTATTATTCCGTCATACCGTCATCCCATTTTCTTTCCCTTCCCGTTATCTTCCTCGTCCTTTGCATCCCTCTTTCTCTTATAATAACTTTCCCTTCCCAGTCCGGTTCTCTAAACAAACTGCCGCCTTCCTTCTCATCCCATCCCATGCTTTCCTTCCCTTCGCCTGTTCTATATTGATTCAGATCTTTCATCTTCTTATTATAAGGACATCGTAGATAAGGACTTGGATAACATCACACCGGGATTTTTGAAGTGGAAACTGTTGAAGACGCAGTTAACCTCCAAACAGATGCAAACTAGGTCATTCAGTGGCCCGCATAAAGCATGATCTATGAAGGAACCATGGTAAATGCATGGTACAATGATAAAGTCATTACCTTAAATCATGGTAAAAAAATGAAATAAAAACTCGAACACCCCTCCCCCCCCCAAAAAAAAAAACTTTTTTTTTTCCTGGCAAAGTCACTATCCAATCTGATAGTGATTTTGCCGGCAGAAAGAAAATTCTCCTACCTCCATGAATTCTCCTTCCAGGCGGATGAGGACCAGTCATATTATTGATCACCGGCTGGAGCCGACTTGGACTACGGGCTCACCATAGCCCGTGCTGCTTGGAACTTTTTGTTCTAGGTAGCGAATCTTTAACAACAACAACATGGAGCCGACCCACTCTACCAGCTAAGCATTGAAATAATAAATTACTAAACGTCCAGTCCAGTTACTACTAAATAAGTTTGATCAGAGTAATCATCTTAATATCTAAATCAAATCTAAGCCTAAGTTCAGCATGCTTGGATGGTCTAAACATTAATTAATGAAATTACACTAATCCGAGATTTGTATGGGAGGTAAATCAAATTTGAATATTTTATACAGTCCGCTCTGCTGGACAACAGGCAATTTAACTTGTGAGATACGAGGCGTGAGTTAAGCCATCTTGCTTTGAGCTCCATCTTGTCATTCTTGAGAAGGTGAGACTGGGTTAATGACACGAACTTCTCCAGAGCTCTATAGTACCGTCACTCCCTATACTAGAGTAACTCTAGAGTAACTGAACAAATCCACAAGAGCCGTGACGAAGGTTCGAACCTACCTTGAGGTTACCTTGGAGGACATTCTCGAACCTACGTCCGAGAATGTCTAGAGTAACTCCTGTGATCTGTTCAATTACCATGTGTCGGTCGAGAAGAAGCGGCGGCTATGGTGTGCTCACCAAGTTGTGCTTGCGGGTGTTGAGCTTTGGCTCTTTGGTCCCGCCTTTCAACTGTGGACTCCCATTCATCAAGACTCCGTAGAAAACGTGCGAGTGTGTGCCGGCTTATGAGTAAGTAAAATCTTATTTTGCTCACGCATTATTTACTCAGATTTCGGGGTACTGAGTGCAGTGAGTGAGATTGGTGAATGTTCTTGAGTGTTTGGTACAGCCAATCAGAGCTAGACACTCCAAGGAGTGCTGGTTCTTGACCTGCACATGTTTGTAAATGTGTTCCCAACACATGTAAGTTTTATGTGCATGCAATAGATTTCCCGAGTACATGTGAGGTGTTTACATTAAGGTGTAGAGTTAGGCTGAGTTACGTTAGCTGGGTATCGTTACCAAGAGACGATACTGTGCGTAGGTTTGCTTATGACACAGCTTAAAGTAGAGACAATTATCCCCATTTCCATGTGTATATATACATGTTCGTTGTATCTAATTTAGAGACTAAATTCGTATGTTAAGCATAAGGTGTTTCAAGGAAACCTTTTCTCCCTCATAGTGCAAACTTTTGCTGTATCGGTTCCATAAACGGATATCCGCCCTATAAGCTGATGTGAGCAGTTGGCATGCATGCCCTGCTCAACTGCACACCTTAGTGGCTCAAGTTTAAAGCAATCTCGGACGCCCAGGTAAAACTCATCATTCTTAAATGTGGTTTCATTTACATATGAAAAGTCAGGTCAATTGTCTTTATGTCCAAGCATTGCAGGGTATTGGTCAGGTCACCCAGGTCAGAGACCAGACACCCACATATAGTTCAGGTCACCCCTGACAAACTACAAATAGGTCTATATGTCTCCTGGCCTTGCTGCCTTCACCAGTGTTGGTGTCGTTCCGGGGACAAACGTTGTAGCAACAACACAAACACTGAACAGCGAGGGCCAGGAGATACGAGCTGCCCTCCGCCACTGTCCTGGAATTATTCAACATTTGTCGATATGCCACCCAGGTCACGGGTCCCCGCCTTCCTCTGGTGGTGGTTGGTGCTGGTGGAGGCTGTAGTGGTTGTCACTGGTGGTGGTGATGACTGGTGCTGGTGGAGGCTGTAGTGGTGGTGACTGGTGGCGGTGATGACTGGTGCTGGTGGTGACTGGTGGTGGTGATGACTGGTGCTGGGGGAGGCTGTAGTGGTGGTGACTGGTGGTGGTGGAGGCTGTAGTAGTGGTGACTGGTGGTGTTGGAGGCTGTAGTGGTGGTGACTGGTGGTGGTGGAGGCTGTAGTGGTGGTGACTGGTGGTGGTGGAGGCTGTAGTGGTGGTGACTGGTGGTGGTGCAGGCTGTAGTGGTGGTGACTGGTGGTGGTGATGACTGGTGCTGGTGGTGACTGGTGGTGGTGGTGATTGGTGCTGGGGAAGGCTGTAGTGGTGGTGATAGTGCTGGGGTAGACTCCAGTGAGGGTATGTTACCCAGTATTGCTTATACCTGTTGAAATGTTTTGTTTTGGTATTCAAAGTGAAAATGCCATCTACAAATCATATTAGTTTACATAAAACAAACTAGCGCACACTCGCGGTAGATAACCATAAACCATCGGCACCTTGTGTCTAGGATTCGAACCGGTGTTGGTCAAAACCCAAACCCTCTAACAGAATACTAGACCGCGCATTTAAGAGAGACAGAGACAGACAGATACGGTAATGGACCCTGGGAAACTCTAGTCACGTTAAGGCCAATAGATAAGTAGGAGGTCAAGAGAATAGGGAACAAGAAGGGGGAAGAGGTCGAGGTCAAAGGGCAAGAGTGTAATTCAAGTCGAAGGCAATCTTGAAAAGAGCCGCGGGAGAAGAGCGAGGAGCAAGACCATGAAGGTAAATGTGGATTAAACGGAACAGGAAATATAGATGAAGAGAAAAGGGAAAAGGAATTGATGTTTTGATTAAGTAGAAATGATTGGATGTATGCTAAGTATATGTGGAATGTAGCACAGGTTAAGTGGTGTGTGTACTCTCTTCTTCGCTAAGCTCACGAGCCCTTCTTCGCTAAGCTCACGAGCCCTTCGCTAAGCTCACGAGCCCTTCTTCGCTCAGCTCACGAGCCCTTCTTCGCTAAGCTCACGAGCCCTTCTTCGCTAAGCTCACGAGCCTTCCTTCGCCAAGCTCACGAGCCTTCCTTCGCTAAGCTCACGAGCCCGTTTTCGCTAAGCTCACGAGCCCGTTTTCGCTAAGCTCACGAGCCCGTTTTCGCTAAGCTCACGAGCCCGTTTTCGCCAAGCTCACGAGCCCTCCTTCGCCAAGCTCACGAGCCCTCCTTCGCTAAGCTCACGAGCCCTCCTTCGCTAAGCTCACGAGCCCTCCTTCGCCAAGCTCACGAGCCCTCCTTCGCTAAGCTCACGAGCCCTCCTTCGCTAAGCTCACGAGCCCTCCTTCGCTAAGCTCACGAGCCTGTAATCATACGCCTTTAATACAGTCCCCCCCCCCCTCCCCACCACTTAGTCATACATATTCATTATCTTCATTCTTACAATCATACACGTACAATAACCGCGTCCTTACAATCATACACGTACAATAACTTCGTCCTTATAATTACAGACCCTCAATAGCCTTGTTCCTACAATCATACACTGGCGTTAGTTACGAGCCCTGTAGCACCTCATTTCTGGACAGACATTCAGTGCAGAATTTTCAGAGTAAGTGTAGGACTTGAATATATATTTTTTTGTAGGGCTAGATAGATGTAGTCGGCTTAACTTTCTATTTCCTGTTAGATCACTGTATCCACACAGGACCACATTGCTGACTCTTTCTACCTCTGTTACATTTGATTCTCGAAGCATCACACACGTTTCTGACTTGGTGGGACTAGACGACAGAAACTAACCTTCGTAATGCCTCATATTTATTATATATTATTTGCCTCATATTTCCTGTTTTAGACGTGTGAAACATTAATGCCGGATAAAGGAATTCACTTCACTGGGTGAGAAGACTGCATAAGAGAAGAGAGACAGAAGAGAGAGAGAGAAAAGAGAGAGAGAATGAGGGAGGGAGGGGGGGGGCGCCCCCCCGGGGTGGAAGGAGGTGAAAGGTGATTGGTAATCTTGGAAGGGTGGGGTTTTCCTGGGGGTGGGGGGTTAGACGTGAGGAACGGAGAATGGGGGAGTGGGGGGGGGGTTAAGTAATCTCATTAAAGGAGTGACTGTGAGAGTTACGATCATGTCAACTACTTGGCGCCCTGTTTCCCATCTCTCTCACCGTCCTCGTCTCCTCCATTCTTTTAGAATTTACAGTTGTTCTTCTAGTTCTTTATTTATGCATTCGTTCACTTGCAGCCCTTCAAATTCGCTTAGTTATTCAGCTTTTACGGATCAATTTATATGTTCAAGTTGATATTGGTCCAAAACGGACCGAAACGTCGTAGTCATTTCCTGATGGTTTGGTCATCAAATTTATATATATTTTCTTTTGAGAACACCAGTCGTGTTGGGTTTACACATTTAGTGGATATATTGGGTGAACTTCAGATTAACTATTTATTCGCAATCAACTTGGTAAACCATGATATCTTTAACAAGTGTTTCCGTTTTAACTGGAGTTCTTAAGTTTTTCATATCCAAATATGTGCAAGTTGTTGCTGCTGCTGAAAATCCTGAACAACCCAGCGTGGTTCCTTCCTGTTGGGGAGTGTTGTATACGTGTTGTTACGGCATCATGAACGAAACAAGAAAGCGCTCAAAACAAGAAAGCGCCCGCCACAAGAAAGCGCCCGGCACAAGAAAGCTCCCGGCACAAGAAAGCTCCCGGCACAAGAAAGCTCCCGGCACAAGAAAGCTCCCGGCACAAGAAAGCGCCCGGCACAAGAAAGCGCCCGCCACAAGAAAGCGCCCGCCACAAGAAAGCGCCCGCCACAAGAAAGCGCCCGCCACAAGAAAGCGCCCGCCACAAGAAAGCGCCCGCCACAAGAAAGCGCCCGCCACAAGAAAGCGCCCGCCACAAGAAAGCGCCCGCCACAAGAAAGCGCCCGCCACAAGAAAGCGCCCGCCACAAGAAAGCGCCCGCCACAAGAAAGCGCCCGCCACAAGAAAGCGCCCGCCACAAGAAAGCGCCCGCCACAAGAAAGCGCCCGGCACAAGAAAGCGCCCGGCACAAGAAAGCGCCCGCCACAAGAAAGCTCCCGGCACAAGAAAGCTCCCGGCACAAGAACACAAACAAGAAAGCATACACACACACCCACACAGCATAGCATTAACCTCAAGTCACACTCACGCCCCCCCCTCCCCCCTCTTACTCTGCCAAACTAGATACAAATTTGTCCCAATTAAGGCGCGCCTCCATCTTTCTCCCGTCCGCCAGGCAACGGCGAGCGCTCTGTTGTCATTAGTACCAGGTCGGGCGGGGTGTTTACTGCCTCCCCCGCCCTGTGTTATGCGGGGGTTGAGCTCTGGCTCTTTGGGCCTGCCTCTCAACTGTCAATTAACTTATTTGTTCACACTTTATGCTCTCTATTCCCTGTCTACTAGCCTTCTACCTGCTGCATTTCAATTTGGTTATTCTGGCTTTCAATTTCCTTGTCGAATCTGGTCTTAAAGTTGTGAATAGAGGTGGTTTCCACAACTTCTTTTAGAGCATTCCACTTGTTAACTACCAATACAGGGTACGAGTCCTTCTTACCTTGAGGTGCTTCCGGGGCTTAGTGTCCCCGCGGCCCGGTCGTCGACCAGGCCTCCTGGTTGCTGGACTGATCAACCAGGCTGTTAGACGCGGCTGCTATTCTTACGTCCCTTCGGCTCATTTGCGTTTCCAGCTTCTACGTGTGTCCTTTTGTCCGGCGTTTTCTCAACGTGAAGAGGCTATTCTTGTTCACCTTATCTATTCCCTTCAGTATTTAGTAAGTTGTGATCATGTCTTCGCTGTTCATTTTGTCCTCTATTGTTTAGCTCCATTAGTCGGTTTTCGTACCTTAACCCTCTTAGCTCTGGCACCAGTCTTGTTGCAAATGTATTGGTCTAATAAATCCAGTATTGATCTAACGAAGGATTGCCTTGAAGGAGTCCTGGTTCAGTTTATTTTTATATTTGTCAGCGTCCCATGTGCTGCTGATGTTATCCTGTTTGTGTGCCTCTGATGTGAGTGTCGGACTTATATCCACTTCTAGATCCTTCTCTTTCTCATTCCTGTAGCTGCCTTCTGCTCTTCTCTCTCTCTCCCTTTATCATCTGCTTTACCTTACAGTTATTGGCATTTAATTCCAGCAACCATTTGTGTGACCATTCTGGGAGTTTGTCAGGGTCCTGTAACTTTCTGCAGTCCATATCTTTTTACGTTTCTCATAAGTTTTGCATCATCGGCAAACATTGACATGTCCGAGGTTACTCCCTCGGTGAGGTCGCTCACATAAATTAGGAACAGCAGCGGCCCCAGGACAGAGCCTTGTGGGACCCCACTTATTGCATTCCTCCACCTTGAAACCACTTCTGACTGTGGCTCTTTCCTTTCTGACCTTAAGGTACTTCCTTACCCGGTTCAGTAGTTTCCCGGTTATCTCAGCCTGCATCTCAATCTTGTACCACGGTCTCTCATGCTGAAGTGTCAAAAGGCTTTTTGACAATCTAAAAAAAATAGTCTTCCCAGCCTTCCTTTTCCTGTCTAATTTTAGTAACCTTTTCATCAAACTCAGTCAAGTTTGTCAGGCACGATTTTCCGTTTCTAAATCCATGCTGATTTCTTGTCGCAAAGTCGAACCCCCTCAAGATTCTCCACCATTCTCGACCTGATTAGTGTCTCCAGCACTTTACACTGAATACTTGTCAATGACACTGGTCGGTAGTTTAGTGCTTCCTTTCTATATAATTTTTTGAAAATTGGGACAACGTTTGGCTGTTTCCAGACATTTGGGAGACTGTCTCAAGCGTTTTATTAAATTTTTTAGATAACGGGTGACGAGGGTACTTCTGCAGCCTCCTTCAGCAGCCAAGGTGAGATTAGGTCTCGTCCCATTGATTTCGTCACGTCCAGTTCCTTCAGGATATGTTGCACCTCTTCTACAGTGATTAGGCCGCTTCAAGCAACAGCCTGGTGGACCAAGCTGTCACAAGTCAGCCTTGGTCAAAACCCAAGTCCCTCTAACTGAATACTAGACCACGCATTCATGGGGAGTAGAAGAACTCTCAGAACCCTATCAAGCAGATTGCCATGTAGTATTTCCTATGCTCTGTCATTTTGCAACTTTGGTCTCCACGCTGGTTCTAATGTAAAAAGACCTTTTGTAATCTGTTGTTTAGGTCTAACATCGTTATCATTTTCTGAGAGTGCTCCCCCTCTTGTTTCCTTAGTCTCAGTACATGGTCTCGCAATGTCGTATTTCTCCTTGTATGGTTATAGAGCAGTTTGGCTGTTCCCAAGTTTTTGTTCCTTAACTATAAGCTATGCTAGCTATATCCTAGCTATGCCAGGATAAGCTATGCCAGCTATATCTCTCAACCGTAGAGAAGAGAGACAACGGAGGGAATAAGATCGCAACATAATAGATACTAAAGGAAATAGACAAGGTGGACTAGGACATTCTTCATAAATTTAGAGATCATAATCAAAGAGGACATCTGGAGGTTATCTTGAGATGATTTCGGGGCTTTAGTGTCCCCGCGGCCCGGTCCTCGACCAGGCCTCCACCCCCAGGAAGCAGCCCGTGACAGCTGACTAACACTCAGGTACCTATTTTACTGCTAGGTAACAGGGGCATAGGGTGAAGGAAACTCTGCCCATTGTTTCTCGCCGGCGCCTGGGACCGAACCCAGGACCACAAGTCCAGCGTGCTGTCCGCTCGGCCGACCGGCTTCCCTAGGTAGACATAGGTAGAAACTGGAAACGCAAATGGCCACTTGTACCCTGCACGGGAGGTCAACAAGTGGAATGCACTGAAAGTATTAGTTGTGAAAGCCACCCTCATTCCCAACTTTAAAGCTATACAATACGGCTAGGAGGCGGGGCACGAAGAGCTAGAGCTCACTTCCCCGTTGTCACTGATAGGTAACCACCGGAGGCTCGAGAATAGCTCGTAGGAACTTAGGGGAAAGAAAGGTTTAGAACACTGCAGACGTCGTACAAGATAACAATTTTGGACTATGCAACACCGAAGCACAAACCCAAACTGGGGAAAGTCCAGAGGTACACAACGAGGCCCGTACCGGAGTTGAGAGGACCGACCCATGAGGAGAGGCTGAGGAAGCTGCACCACCACCACACGGCATAAAAGATTCTGAATGGAGTACATAAGCTCAACAAATAATAAGTTGGCTATGAAGTATGACAGAACAAGGGATATGAAGTATGAACTATATGTTTAACAGATCTCTAACCCTGTCCACGGAGAACAGAAGAAATTGTATATATGCTGGGTTAGCATTTTAAATGTGTGGCCACGTCTGTGATAGAAGAAGAAATAACAAAAATCCTCTCCCATTTCCCATTCCTCCACCCACTACCCACCCCCCCTTCCACAACCCACCGCTGTTCCTCTACCCTCCCACAACCTTCCAGATAAAGCCCACCTAAATACCTCTCTAGATGTATGTTCGATGTATTTAAATTTAACTATCATCAGATACCTGTACGGCCTTTACCGAGGGGGAAGGAGACGGTTGGGCTCGTGTCTGGTGCCTGGAGTTACCTCTGGAATGCTGCTGCTCTCACCTTCACAAACACCTGTCTGTATCCTTCACAAACACCTGTTTGTATCCTTCACAAACACCTGTCTGTATCCTTCACAAACACCTGTCTGTATCCTTCACAAACACCTGTCTGTATCCTTCACAAACACCTGTCTGTATCCTTCACAAACACCTGTCTGTATCCTTCACAAACACCTGCCTGTATCCTTCACAAACACCTGCCTGTATCCTTCACAAACACCTGTCTGTATCCTTCACAAACACCTGCCTGTATCCTTCACAAACACCTGCCTGTATCCTTCACAAACACCTGTCTGTATCCTTCACAAACACCTGTCTGTATCCTTCACAAACACCTGTCTGTATCCTTCACAAACACCTGTCTGTATCCTTCACAAACACCTGCCTGTATCCTTCACAAACACCTGCCTGTATCCTTCACAAACACCTGTCTGTATCCTCCACAAACACCTGCCTGTATCCTCCACAAACACCTGCCTGTATCCTTTACAAACACCTGCCTGTATCCTTCACAAACACCTGCCTGTACCCTCCACAAACACCTGTCTGTATCCTCCACAAACACCACACTGTAACTAGCATAAAGACTCTTGATATTTAAATTTCCGTACAGGTTTATGGTTTAACAAACACGTTTATTCCATGGGAAAAACTATTAATGTTTCTAATAAAAGTTTCGTCTGTTTTTGTTGTCTCGTGGTGATGTGTGTACCGTAGGCGAGGCAGCAGAGGGTAGTAGTAGTGGTGGTGTGCATATAGGTAAGTTGACTTAACAGGTGGTGGTGTCAGGTAGGTATGACCATAGACGCATAGGTTAAGTAAAAGGTTTGGCGCTGCCCAGGTCAACACAACACTTGGGTATTAAACAAACAGTTTTGATGCGGAATGATTTTATGAATGGGAAATAT
Organism: Procambarus virginalis; assembly: GCA_020271785.1. Taxonomy (NCBI): domain Eukaryota; kingdom Metazoa; phylum Arthropoda; class Malacostraca; order Decapoda; family Cambaridae; genus Procambarus; species Procambarus virginalis. Next base: position 9,932,273 of record WNGS01061674.1, on the reverse strand, counting down.
CGCAGTTCTGAATTAAACTTTTAATAACTACTCAACAGAAATGAATGAATATATATATATATATATATATATATATATATATATATATATATATATATAATATAAACAAACACTGTAATCATATTTATATTCACAAAAGAATTTGCCTCAAATTGTCAGGACTATATGCAAATTTTACCGTGATATTGAAATTAAAACATTTTTCAAAACAATTTTATTGTGATACAGGGAATACTTTTTATTGCAGTTATATAATAGAATGGACAATATTGCCATAGCAGGACATAGGGGGAATATATGTGTGTGTGTGTGTGTGTGTGTGTGTATATATATATATATATATATATATATATATATATATATATATATATATATATATATATATATATATATATATATATATATAAAGTACTCGAATTGATGAGGGTATTGTTTCAATCTTGTAAGAGTCACAGTAATAAGTTACATTGTATTGTTATAAACGTACTGTTCATACTGGCGTGACGGTGAACAGTCAGGTGTTCACTGGCGTGACGGTGAATATCCTGTATTGTTTGTTTATCATTTTGTCCATCCTGTATTGAGCTCCAACATTTATTTACATTTTAAAGTCGCTCAATGACGCAATCTGCGCTCACCTTCTTTAACTTTAATAGCTTCTAAAACTTGTTATACAATAGGCTTGTAGTCACGTGTTGTATAACCCTGTAACCGAAGGATGACGATGGTTCTATAACTCGTGCCCATCGACGCCTGTCCAGGACACCTCTGGTCCCAGTCGACATCACAGGAACCGTTCACAACCTGTTCTGAACGGTTCTGAACCTGTTCTATGCCTGTTATTATGCCGTGTTTCTGGGTGGATTTAATGTACCAGTGATCACTGACAGGAAATGCTGCTAATTTATCACTTGATATCTTTTTATTTCTTTGAACTTGCTGGTAAGGAGATGGTTCTCGACGTTTTGTGTGTGTGTGTGTGTGTGTGTGTGTGTGTGTGTGTGTGTGTGTGTGTGGGTGGGGAGCCGGGGCAGGAACCCAGCGTGCTTTTTCGTCCGCATTTGCCAAGTCAAGCCCAAAATCGCCCATTATATATAATTTCGTGTTTTGCTCTGGGCTGTGTTTGGTAAAAAAAAAATGCCAAAAATTCTTGCAAACACTTTTTCGATGTCTTGTACGTCATAACTAATAAAACTTGCCGTCAGTAAGGTCGTTGGACTAACCTCACGTTTAAACTTTCCTGTAACGTTTGATTGACCCCCACTGCAAGATTCCATTGAGAAAGTTCGTCTGAGGAGCGATCCCATTGCAAGTTTCCCTTCTCAATAACGTCGTCTTATCGATCCAATTTCCACCATTTCCTCAGTAACGTGACTTGACCCGGCCTCTCTGGAAATGCGGCATTACCCTCACTACTGAAAGCATAAATGCTTTCTTGTATTGTTGCCAGCCTAAAATAAAAGGAACGATCACCATTTTGTTTAAAAGAACGAAAGCAATATTGTTGGAGCCGCTGAAGCACAATATACGAGCAAGGCGTTGAGAGGGGGCGGGAACCCCTGCCCAACAAAAAGTCCCCCCAAAAATGTCACTTAACAAAAAAGTGGCAAACGTTTTACCTCAATCTGTTCTAAATTGTATTTTCTTATAAATCACATAATTCTCGGCGTGAACTGGAATTACTTAGTTCGTACACGTGGAGAGGTACGCATATATAATAGTATTACTAATAATAGTAATAATATTATTATTAATATTAATATTAAGGAAATCCACTAGGGCAATGAGGGGGGGGGGGGACAGGTTTCCATCAGTGTCCCCTTGTTCGTGTTCCACCCGTACTTTGTCCACCCTGTCAATTTCCATGAGAATTTTGTAGGTGGTTATCATGTCTCCCCCTTACTCTTCCGTTTTCCAGGGATGTGAGGTTAAGCTCCCTTAGCCTTTCCTAGGCTGACATAGGAGGCTAGCATGAAGGGGCTGGCCACGGGGGGCTAGACGGGGCTGGCCACGGGGGGTGGGGGCTAGACGGGGCTGGCCACGGGGCTAGGGAGACGGGGCTGGCTCGTCAGCACATGGCCACTCGCTGAACGGTCCGAGTCACTGAGGCAGGAGACGCCCCCAGT
>WNGS01061674.1:9909306-9922350 GCA_020271785.1 Procambarus virginalis | reverse complement strand
TGCAGGTCGACGTTTGATCCCCCGATGGTCAAAGTGGGTACATATCGTCCCTGTATTACGTCCTCCTATCCTGTCCTCGTATTCTGTCGATTCGTTATAAAGTCATACTCAATCACTTAGACTTGGCTGGCTGATGCTGTTGTTTAAGATTGGCTACTCTGAACAAGTTCCAAGTAGCACAGGCTATGGTGAGCCCGTAAGACAGGAGCGGGGCGGCTGGCTGAGCTATAGCCTGGCAACTGCAGACTCGCCGTTCGATCCCCGATGTGCCTGAGGCTGGGCACCTTATCATCGTTCCGTCTTCGCATCCCAGGGTGAAAGGGGAGGGGAATAGGAGGTAAGGTGAGAGGAATAGGAGATAGGGGGGAGGAGAGGGGTTGAGAGACAGACAAACACACTGGGGGGGGGGGGGGAGAGAACATGAGCGCGAAGTCAACAATTATCTTAACACTGAGTTGAGTGGAAGCAATACTCGTAGCAAACTTAATGTCCTCGCGACAATCTATCCCACAGTCAAATATATTGATCAGTAAATAATCACGTTGTTATGACCATTACACACAAGCACGCACACAGTGATCACTCTGGCGACCATGGTGACTAAAAAGAAGCGAATCCGTTGCCGTTCCGACCGAAGCGAGATAGGGAGTCTAGGGAGAGCGTGAGTAAGGCTTCATGTCGACACTTACAGTAATGTGTACAGTATTGATTCTGCCGGCCACTGTATATTGACCTGAACCCCCACTCCAACCCCTCTCCCCCTCCCCCACCCCCTCTCCCCCACCTACGTTCTATACACATGCTCCACCCCCACCAACCCCCCTTCTCCCGCCCGCTCTTCACACCCACCCACCCACACCTCTAGAAACAACTTGAGAGATGCACCCACATTTCACTCTTGATGAATTACGTTGTTAGTAATGTCGTTATCATTGATTATTATCGTAAGTATTGGTTTTTGGGGTCGTCTGTTATTCGTGCTATTTAAAAGACCCTAAACGCCAGTAGTGGACTTTACCAGATTCTGTTTAGTTTATGAAGTAAAGGAATACTGTCAGCCCGCTCGTTCCCCCCTCTTCCGCTCGTTCCCCCTCTTCCGCTCGTTCCCCTCTTCCGCTCGTTCCCCCTCTTCCGCTCGTCCCCCTCTTCCGCTCGTTCCCCTCTCTCCGCTCGTTCCCCCCTTCCCCTCGTTCCTCCCCTTCGGCTCGTTCCCCCCTTTCCCCTCGTTCCCCTACCGCACGTCCTCTCCCCCCCCCCCCCCGGCCATCATTCCTCTACGTACGCCGTAGAGTCCATTCCTTATTTCGTGAACGGAAAATTAGGTTGTGTTGAATTACAGAAGCAAATTAGGCTCACGAAGTCAGCGGCTACTACTTAGGAGCGGAATTGGTGAGGCAACGAGAGTGGGTTGACGGGGCACGCGTTGTTCCTCGCGGTTGCCAACCACTCCAACGAGGGTGTTCTTGATGAACCTTCCACGTGGTTGCTATTGCCAGTTTTTCTTCTGTTACAACCTGTAAAATTTCGTTGCAATTGGCGGATAGTTGTGGACATGTTGTTGTTGTGGGGTGATTATGGCGGGTAGATGAGCGCGATTCTCTCGAAGTTGGACCGCTTCGTCAGCGAGATTACCAGCGGGATCGATATCTGAAACTAGCGCCAGGCGGCTATCGGAGACTTGCGTTCCACGCTTCCTCCTCCTCCCCATCTATACTCTCCCCCCTCTCCCCCATCCATACTCTCCCCCTCTCCCCCATCCATACTCTCCCCCATCCATACTCTCCCCCATCCATACTCTCCCCCTCTATCCATAACTCTCGCCGACCTCCGTCGTCTACCTGCTCTCACCTGCTATTTCCACTGACAATTTAAGTCATGTGCCACAATACACAGTATTAGCGAGGCTTTGATAGGACCCAAGAGTTTTGTTCTACTTCTGAGGTCTGAATGTTAGGGGGAAGTACAAAGGCTGATATAGGGGGTGGGGAGGGGCTGGCTGAGGTGAGGAAGGTACCGAGGTAGAACAAAGGTGTTACACTATCCACCTGTTGTTTAATCTTCACCTGACATTGCCACGTGTGGGGGGGGTGAGGCGTTGTGTTCCCGACGGAGGCGGCCTGATAACACGCTCACTCTAATCCAGTCACTCTTTGATTCGCCAGGTAAAGTCAGCGTCTTTTCTAATAATAGTAATAATGAGACGATCCACAGAAGCCGCGATGGGGAGTCGAATCTATGTGCCTGGGTATTCCCAGACGCACGCTCTTGACTACACCACGACATGGTCAAAATACTGTAACCTACTGAACCCACGAGGATTCCCGAGCCTTCCACTGAAGCCGAACTAAGGTTTCGCCCAATTCTCCCCATAGAGTGATAGCACACAAAATGAAGTCAATGAGAATAACTGGTAAATTATGTCGGTGGATAATCAATTTTACAGTGATTTGTACTATTCAAATCACTTGTGCTGCCCCGCCTTGAGTACTGCTCAGTACTCGCCTCCCGTTCACAGCAGGAGAGATTGCGAAATAGAGGGAATACAGAGAACATATACGGCATATATGCAACATATATGCAACATATCCACCACAGCAACCAGGCGGTGGTGGAGGATATGTGGGCCTGCGGGCTATATATATATATATATAATATATATATATATATATAATATATATATTATTCTGTATATTATATATATATATATATATAATATATATATATATATATAATATATATATATATAAAATATGAGATATTGTAACATGAGGTTTTATAAGTTACTTTACCGTAATACTATTTTATAAAGTTATATTTCATACTTTTGGGTCACCCTGTATACATAAATATGTAATGAGCACAGTTTCTCACGGCGGTGACCATATATAATGGTAACTAGCATATATTTCACTGTGTCCTCCATTTATAAGGTTGAAGATGTGCTATAGTACTTAGTGTAGGGGGTTATTGTTCGCTGGGGGAGGGGAGCCTTAGCTTACAGTGGTCTGGAGGGAAGGCGCCTTAGCTTACAGAGGCCTGAGGGGCCTTAGCTTACAGTGGCCTGAGGGGGCCTTAGCTTACAGTGGCCTGAGGGGGCCTTAGCTTACAGTGGCCTGAGAGGCCTTAGCTTACAGTGGCCTGAGGGGCCTTAGCTTACAGTGGCCTGAGGGGCCTTAGCTTACAGTGGCCTGAGGGGGCCTTAGCTTACAGTGGCCTGAGGGGGCCTTAGCTTACAGTGGCCTGAGGGGGCCTTAGCTTAGTGGCCTGAGGGGCCTTAGCTTACAGAGGCCTGAGGGGCCTTAGCTTACAGAGGCCTGAGGGGGCCTTAGCTTACAGTGGTCTGAGGGGCCTTAGCTTACAGTGGCCTGAGGGGGCCTTAGCTTACAGTGGCCTGAGGGGGCCTTAGCTTACAGAGGCCTGAGGGGGCCTTAGCTTACAGTGGCCTGAGGGGGCCTTAGCTTACAGTGGCCTGAGGGGCCTTAGCTTACAGAGGCCTGAGGGGCCTTAGCTTACAGAGGCCTGAGGGCTGGGTGTTCTCCCACCAGATGTCTCTCATACATATTCCAGTGGCGTCCCAGAGGATGATATGGCTCTGTAATGTTGGTATTTGTCTCCGTCGGCGGTGTCTCGGGGCTCTGGCGGCGTCGGCACCAGTGTCTGGGGGCTCTGGCGGCGTCGGCGGTGTTACGGCGTATTCAAAACGCACTTGGACAAGTTCTTGCAAGAACTGCCGGACCAACCGGGCTGTAGTTGGTCCGGTGCGGGCCTGCGAGCCTCTCGAAGCAACAGCCCGTTGGACCAAGCTCTCACAAATCGTCGAGAAAATGAACTTTCGAAACCCTCTTCAGGTATTCTCCAGGTATGGCTCATCTCCCTCTACCCCTGGCCCCATCCCCCAGTCCACTCTTCCGCCGCTGCTTTTGTGAGGGCTTTAGTGATGGAGAGTGTGAGTGGGTGTGAGGCGGGTGGGAACATCCGTCCGCATAATGAGGCATAATAATGCTGATGGCCTGTGAGGGAGTGTGAGGGAGACTGGGGGGATGGCCTGTGAGGGAGTGTGAGGGAGGGTGGGGGATGGCCTGTGAGGGAGTGTGAGGGAGGGTGGGGGATGGCCTGTGAGGGAGTGTGAGGGAGTGTGAGGGAGGCTGGGGGATGGCCTGTGAGGGAGTGTGAGGGAGGGTGGGGGATGGCCTGTGAGGGAGTGTGAGGGAGGGTGGGGGATGGCCTGTGAGGGAGTGTGAGGGAGGGTGGGGGATGGCCTGTGAGGGAGTGTGAGGGAGGGTGGGGATGGCCTGTGAGGGAGTGTGAGGGAGGCTGGGGGATGGCCTGTGAGGGAGTGTGAGGGAGGGTGGGGGATGGCCTGTGAGGGAGTGTGAGGGAGGCTGGGGATGGCCTGTGAGGGAGTGTGAGGGAGGCTGGGGGATGGCCTGTGAGGGAGTGTGAGGGAGGGTGGGGGATGGCCTGTGAGGGAGTGTGAGGGAGGGTGGGGGATGGCCTGTGAGGGAGTGTGAGGGAGGGTGGGGGATGGCCTGTGAGGGAGTGTGAGGGAGGCTGGGGGATGGCCTGTGAGGGAGTGTGAGGGAGGGTGGGGGATGGCCTGTGAGGGAGTGTGAGGGAGGGTGGGGGATGGCCTGTGAGGGAGTGTGAGGGAGGGTGGGGGATGGCCTGTGAGGGAGTGTGAGGGAGGCTGGGGGATGGAGGCGAAGATACCAATTGATGAAATAAGACATGGAAGGAGCCGACATCTTGGATATGGGCCCCTCTGAGTGAGTGAGTGTGTGAGTGAGTGAGTGTGTGAGTGAATGAATGAGTGTGTGTGTGTGTGTGAGAGGGTGTGTGAGAGAGCGCTGTGATCCCTTGGTCTGGTCCACACCTGACAAGTGCAGAGATTGATCTGCTGACCTGCGTGTGTTACCCTGTCCTGACCCCTCCCCCAAGCACACGGTGACCCCCTCCCCCAAGCACACGGTGACCCCCTCCCCCAAGCACACACTGACCCCACCCTCCCCCTCTCTTGTCACTAGTGTCTTCCAACACCGACCAACGCCGCCAGTGGAATTTATATAGTTAAATTAAAATGACAAAACAAAATCTTGACACAAAAAAAAAGCTTGGCCACAAAAAGCATGACAAAAATCATTAACAGTGCAGCTCATCACATCTTCATTGGTTGTCACTTTCCCCTCAGTTATTGTCCCCACAAAGTGCCTTGCCCAATTACATTGTTTATCAAGACATGGAGTATCAGACACGTATTTCAGTAACGTTTATCGACGAGGAGAATCCCAAAGAATAGAAAATATATCTCGCCAAACACACCGAAACTACGACGTTGGTACAACGTTCGAACAAGTTTTAACATCTCCTAACCAGTTATAACAACCAATATAGTAAGTTGTAACAACGTTCTAATACTCTCAAGTTCAAGTATGTTTATTGAGATGAGCAAGAAATACAGCTCAAAGGGATAGAGTAGCTTACCTTGAGGTTACCTTGAGGTGCTTCCGGGGCTTAGCGTCCCCGCGGCCCGGTCGTCGACCAAGCCTCCTGGTTGCTGGACTGATCAACCAGGCTGTTAGACGCGGCTGCTCGCAATAGCTTAGGCTATTTCTACCCCCCACTTTTTTTCCTAATACTCTCATAAACACGTTAAGCCAAGTTGTAACAACGTTATTACAAGTTGTAACAAGCGGAAAATAGTCAGTTTCAGTTTTTTTTTTTTTTTTTTTTTTTGAGATATATACAAGAGTTGTTACATTCTTGTACAGCCACTAGTACGCGTAGCGTTTCGGGCAGGTCCCTGGAATACGATCCCCTGCCGCGAAGAATCGTTTTTTCATCCAAGTACACATTTTACTGTTGCGTTAAACAGAGGCTACAGTTAAGGAATTGCGCCCAGTAAATCCTCCCCGGCCAGGATACGAACCCATGACATAGCGCTCGCGGAACGCCAGGCGAGTGTCTTACCACTACACCACGGAGACTGTAGTTTCCAGGGGAATTATAGCAGGTGGGCTTGGACAATATTCCTCCCGAAAATTGTGGGAAAACTATCGTGAGCGACCTTTTCGAAATTTTAGAAGAACGGAAAGGTGACTAACCTCGTGAACAAGGGCCGTGACGAGGAGCCTCTCGAACATAGGTTCGAGCCCTCGGCACGGCCCTTGTGGATTTGTTCATTTGATGCATCACGCTATTGTGGTTTGTGTGTGTAGTGACTAACTCGGGTAGGTGAACACATATGAACACTCGAGAGTGAGTGTTCATTGTTGAAGGAAGAGAGATGAAAAATGTTCTCGCACACATTACGGACAATTAGACAAAAGAACACAAATTTAATCCATTGAAACTCGGCAAGACTCACCAGTGCATCTTGTCATGATTTCGGGGCTTAGCGTTCCCGCGGCCCGGTCCTCGACCAGGCCTCCTTTTTGTTACCCCCAGGAAGCAGCCCGTAGCAGCTGTCTAACTCCCAGGTACCTATTTACACAAATTCAAGCTAAAGAAACAAAGATGCCGAAAAATATTAGAAAGTTTTCTTTTGCAAACAGAGTGATGGACTGTTGGCACAAGCTAAGTGAGAAGGTGATGGTGGAGGCCAAAACGGCCAGTAATTGACGGGCTCACCATAGCCCGTGCTACTTGGAACTTCTTGTTCCAGGTAGCGAATCTTTAACAACAACAACAACGGCCAGTAATTTCACAGCGTTATACGACATAAGCGCCATAAGGATGTACCGTAGACTCTGGAAATATAACAAACCACGATGGACTGGTTTCAGATTTGCACATCTCTGGCAGCCTGGTTAAGGGAGGGAGGTCTGCTCAGAGACCGGGCCGCGTCTTCAAGTACGTTTATTAAGACACTAAAATGCATCTCAAAGGGATAGAATAGCTTAGGCTATTTCTATCCTCCAACCGGGCGCGTGGTCGGCCAGAAACCGATCTCCGAAATTAACAATAGGTAGAACCTCCTATTCACTAGGCTAGAGCCCCCTCCCCTTCCTTTCATGTAGACTAGAGCAGACTCCCTGATAGGTCTGCCCTATATAAATAAGGCAGACAGACAATAAATGTTAAATAAATTACTCTTGAGAATTTTGTTTGTGATTGTCTCAGGTCTTCCCTAACTCTCTTGTGTCTCAGTATCGGGAAGTTTAATTCCTTGAACCTTTCCTTGTAACTCGTATCTCTTAGTCCTGGGACTTGTCACGATCTTTATCCAACTTCGTTTTGTGTTTGACAAGATAAGGAAGGACTCCACGCTGGTGCTGCATACTCCAGCATTGGTCTGATATACATTAGTATGTAAGGTTCTGCCAGTGTATATCCGTCCGTTTTCTTAATTTGTTGCTTATACCTAGTTGCTAATATTTTACTAGCTGTCTTCTGTATAACTGTATTGTTTAGAACCCGTTCTTATATCTTCATTGCACTGTACTCGATTTATCTCATAATCTTGTAATTTTCTTAAATGAACAAATCCACAAGGGCCGTGAAGAGGATTCGAACCTGCGTTCGGGAGCATCCCAGACACTGCCTTAATCGACGGAGCTACGACAGGGTTAAAAAAATTGTAATTTTCTTTTTTGTATACTTACAAATATCTTGGAATTTCTTGAAAATGTTGTTACAAATCTTAGATTTGTACCTTAATGTAAGGACTTGGATTCTTACCCCCGTGTTTGACTTTCTCTCATCTCTTATCGTCTTGTTAATATATTGTCATTTTTTCTTGTCCGTGTCTTTGTATGTCCACTAGTAGCCATCATCCTGTGAGCCCAACCGTTTTGTGTCCTGGAATAATTACTCAGTCCCCCCTTCATTTTCTTTCTGTTCAGTCTCGTTCTCTATGAGTGCATGTATTATGGGAAGGGTGAGGAGAGGAGTAGAAACGACCAGGAGAGAGGGTCCAGAAACACCCTTCCTGATTTCCGGGTCAACAAAGGCATCGCAGCTCTGCTAAATTGGGATAATATGAAGATGTAAAGCTGCTTCTTGGTCGTGTGGGGCACTTCTGCGTTTATTGGAAGGGAAGACATTGGAAAGTCTTGGTCCATTTGAAGAAAAAAGGCTAGAAAATCTTATTCAAATTTTCTTATGGATACAAGACGAAGCCGCCTTATATGGCCCAATAGACCTTCTGTTAGTTTAATAGACCTACAGAAGGTCTATTGGCCCATACGAGGCGGCTTCGACTTGCATCCATCCAAACTCGTTCATATGTGATCATCCTACGCTTGAAACACCCCGGCGATCCCGCGTTCATTATGTTACCTGCTATTTTGCTCCATAAATCAATAACCCTCTTTCCAAACCGGTATTTAACCAGGTTTTTTCCTAAATCTAAACCGATCCAATTTATTTCCAATGTTTTGAGTTCTGTTTTGAAATTCGTTCTCCCTAAAGGCTGTGCAAACTAGAATTCATTCAGAGCGACCCATCAGTCAAGCGGGTACCACTCACTTTTGGGGGTCGGGGCCCCGTGTACAGGTGTGTTCTGACTGGTGTTGCCCCGTGTACAGGTGTGGTCTGACTGGTGGTGCCCCGTGTACAGGTGTGTTCTGACTGGTGGTGCCCCGTGCACAGGTGTGTTCTGACTGTTGGTGCCCCGTGTACAGGTGTGTTGTGACTATTGGTACCCCGTGTACAGGTGTGTTGTGACTGGTGGTGCCCCGTGTACAGGTGTGTTCTGACTGTTGGTGCCCCGTGTACAGGTGTGTTCTGACTGGTGGTGCCCCGTGTACAGCTGTGTTCTGACTGGTGGTGCCTCGTGTACAGGTGTGTTCTGACTGGTGGTGCCCCGTGTACAGCTGTGTTCTGACTGGTGGTGCCCCGTGTACAGCTGTGTTCTGACTGGTGGTGCCCCGTGTACAGCTGTGTTCTGACTGGTGGTGCCCCGTGTACAGGTGTGTTCTGACTGGTGGTGCCCCGTGTACAGCTGTGTTCTGACTGGTGGTGCCCCGTGTACAGGTGTGTTCTGACTGGTGGTGCCCCGTGTACAGCTGTGTTCTGACTGGTGAGCAGAAGGCTAGCACTGTGACTGACTCACAGGCTCCCAGAAAGGTAGGCAGATAGGTAAGCTCCCAGGCAGGTAGGAGCCCCAGGCAGGTAGGGGCCCCAGGCAGGTAGGCAGATAGGTAAGCAGGCAGGTAGGGGTCCCAGGCAGGTAGGTAAACTCCGAGGCAGGTATAGGCTCTCAAGGAAGTACCAGCACACAAACACCATGATGAGACCTTATCAATAGCGTGTAGAAGTTAATCTCCCACTTCCTCTGCTTCTGATGGAGATAATAAGCCTCTTCTGAGTGGCGGTGGTGATGATAATAATATTATTGACCACAATAACAAAAAAGAACAGATATTTTCGGGGGATAATGACAAAAGTGAATGCATATTAGAGCATAAAGCAGACATAATAAGAGGAAATATGATAAAAGCATAGTGAGGGGCCATTAGTGCGGGAGGGGTGGAAGAGGGAGGGAGAGGGGGAGAGAGAGAGGGAGGGAGAGGGGGAGAGAGAGGGAGGGAGAGGCAGAGGGAGGGAGAGGGAGAGGGAGAGCCTCCACAGAGTCTACCTGGGCCCTTCACTTAGTGGGTATTACTGGATCACTGGGGCGACGCCGACACAAGTGGCAGGGATTGGCAGGACGTGTGGTCTGGTCTGTTGGGATTGGGAGTACGTCTCTACCTGGGACTGGTAGTACGGGGAGGAACAGTTACGGATTGGTTCCCAGTCAGTCCTCCCGGAGTTTTATCACGGAGCGAGTATGTGTGTGTGTTGAGTATTGAGTGAGGTGTATGGGTGTGTGTGAGTGTATGGTGTATATCTGCACCCACTCCACAGAAACTTCCAGGTGTCTGTTTATTGCCCGGTGAACAGAGGCATGAGGTAAAAGTAAATGCAGCCAATTTATTTATACTCCAGCCGCGATTCGAACCCAAGAACTAACAGCTGAAGTAGTTCTCTCCCATTTACTCAGACTAACCAGGAGGCCTGGTTAGAGACCGAGCCAAGGGGGACACCGATTCCCTGAATCACCACCCGGTGTCTTGGGTGTAGCACAGACCGTGCTGCATAAGGTGTGGTACAGACGGCCGGGTTCCGTACCCCAGCCGCGGTACAGACGGCCATGTACCTCGTCCACAGCAGCACCAGCAGCGGTACAGCAGCAACAGCAGCATTTAGAGTTCCGAAACAGGATTTAGAAGGGATCTCCCTCTCTGAGCCCATATTGTTGATCGCTGTGAGCAGTGCTGGGGTCACTGGAGTGTCTGCCGCTGTCTGCTGGGGTCACTGGGGTACTTACCACTGTCTGCCGCTGTCTGCTGGGGGTCATTGGATTGCCTGCTGCTGTTTGCTGGAGTCACTGGAGTCCCTGCCGCTGTCTGCTGGAGTCCTTGCCGCTGTCTGCTGGAGTCCCTGCCGCTGTCCGCTGGAGTGATGTGCTAGATTGTCTCCAAGCACTCGAGAGCCTTCTGTGTGATTTCAAGGTTGTGTCCTAGCACCCAGGAGAGACACTATGATGCCCAGGTTGTGTCCTAGCACCCAGGAGAGACACTATGATGCCCAGGTTGTGTCCTAGCACCCAGGAGACAGACATCTCGTCCCCAGCAAAATGAGAGAGAGAGATAGAGATGCCTCAGCGGCGGAAAAAAATGAACTTTGCGGATACTGGAAACCACTTTTGAGGGAGCCAGATGACCGAGGTGGACCAGAGGGTAAATGTAGTGGAAAATGGGCTTAAACAAGACCTTTGAGTGTTGCAGATGTTCGTCTGTTAAGGTTAACATACGACACAGTTATTTGTAACACATGTTGGGGGGGGGAGTCTTGAGATGTTTATTTGGGGACCCTAAGACGGGTTGATGAACTTGGGAGACGTACGATTGTCTTTTATTTTGGTTGACGTAAGAGAGGTTCTAGACATGTTCTTGGAGACGTAAGAGAGGTTCTAGACATGTTCTTGGAGACGTAAGAGAGGTTCTAGACATGTTCTTGGAGACGTAAGAGAGGTTCTAGACATGTTCTTGGAGACGTAAGAGAGGTTCTAGACATGTTCTTGGAGACGTAAGAGAGGTTCTAGACATGTTTTTGGAGACGTAAGAGAGGTTCTAGACATGTTCTTGGAGACGTAAGAGAGGTTCTAGACATGTTCTTGGAGACGTAAGAGAGGTTCTAGACATGTTCTTGGAGACGTAAGAGAGGTTCTAGACATGTTCTTGGAGACGTAAGAGAGGTTCTAGACATGTTCTTGGAGACGTAAGAGAGGTTCTAGACATGTTCTTGGAGACGTAAGAGAGGTTCTAGACATGTTCTTGGAGACGTAAGAGAGGTTCTAGACATGTTCTTGGAGACGTAAGAGAGGTTCTAGACATGTTCTTGGAGACGTAAGAGAGGTTCTAGACATGTTCTTGGAGACGTAAGAGAGGTTCTAGACATGTTCTTGGAGACGTAAGAGAGGTTCTAGACATGTTCTTGGAGACGTAAGAGAGGTTCTAGACATGTTCTTGGAGACGTAAGAGAGGTTCTAGACATGTTTTTGGAGACGTAAGAGAGGTTCTAGACATGTTTTTGGAGACGTAAGAGAGGTTCTAGACATGTTCTTGGAGACGTAAGAGAGGTTCTAGACATGTTCTTGGAGACGTAAGAGAGGTCTTAGACATGTTCTGGGAGACGAGGAATATCAGAGAGATCTTAGCAACGTTTATGGAAGCTGGGGCACAGTTAGGATGTGCGTGAGAGCGGTAAGGAAGATCCCGGGACGTATAGTATGGATTGTTTGATTGCGTGTTGTAAGATTACTGAAGATCCCGGACATACTTGTGAGTCAAGGTTATGTTCTTGAAGACCCGGGATATATTCTAGTATGCTAGGGGGGTGTTCTTGAAGATCCGGGACATACTTGTGAGACAAGGTTATGTTCTTGAAGACCCGGGATATATTCTAGTATGCTAGGGGGGTGTTCTTGAAGATCCGGGACATACTTGTGAGACAAGGTTATGTTCTTGAAGATCCGGGATATATTCTAGTATGCTAGGGGGGTGTTCTTGAAGATCCGGGACATACTTGTGAGACAAGGTTATGTTCTTGAAGATCCGGGATATATTCTAGTATGCTAGGGGGGTGTTCTTGAAGATCCGGGACATACCTGGGTGTTCTTGAGACATCTGGCCAAGTGTGGCAGACATTGAAGCATTCGGGAAGCTAAAAAAAATTACAGAATAATAATGGAGTCAGCCTCCACCATATCATTTCCAATTGCATTCCATTTACTAACTATTGACACCAAAAAAGTTCTTTTTAATGTTTCTGTGGCTTATGTGGGTACTCAGCTTCCACCTGTGTCCCTTGGTGAGTGTACCACCAGTGTTAAATAATCCATCCTTGTCTACCCTGTCAATTCCCTTGAGAATTTTGTATGTGGTGATCATGTCTCCCCGAGCTTTTGTGTCTTCCAGCGACGTAAGGTACATGTCTCGTAGCCTTTACTCGTAACTCATGCCTCTTAGTTCTGAGACTAACCTAGTGGCATACCTCTGTATTTTTCCAGCTTCGTCTTGTGCTTGACAAGGTACGGGCTCCATACTGGGACCGCATACTCCAGGATTGGTCTTACATACTTGGTATGCAAAATTCTAATGGATTCCTTGCACAGGTTTCTGAAGGCAGTTCTGATGTTGGCCAGCCTTGTACCCGCCGCTGATGTCATTCTTTTGATGTGGGCTTCAGGAGACAGGTTTGGCGTGATATCAACTAAATCTTTCTCTTTCCGTTTCATGAAGGACTTCATTCATCCCATTCAAGCAGGTATCCTGTGTCTTGCCTCCTATTTCCTTCGCCTAGTTTCATTATCTTACACTTAATTGGGTTGAAATTTAGTAGCCATTTGTTGGACCATTCCTTCAGTGTGTCTAGGTCATCCTGTAGTCTTCTATTATCTTCCTCTGTCTTAATCCTCCTCATAATTGTTGCATCATCAGCAAACAATGAGAGGAACGAGTGTATTCCCTCTGGGAGAGCATTTACATGTAACAGAAACAG
>WNGS01061674.1:9896335-9908306 GCA_020271785.1 Procambarus virginalis | reverse complement strand
CCACAGCCTCTGAACGGCGGTGAAAATGTTAAGGAGTCCATAGGTTCAGAGACTAATATATGCAGGGAATGGATCCCAACCTTCCTCTAAGTTGACCAGACCACACACTAGAAGGGGTAGGGACGACGACGCTTCGGTCCGTCCTGGACCATTCCTCTAAGTTATCAAGTTTGTAGTAGGATCTTGGGCCATGTCACATTTACGTGAACGATCTGTGTCTAAGTTCTTGGCTGCTTGCCCTTCACAGTACACAAGGTTGTGGTGTCCGGGAATAATTCCCTCAACAGTGTTTTACATTTGGTTACATCTACATCAGGGATGTAAACTCCCAGATATATTGGTAGTACACGGTTACCTAGCTGTGTCTTGGATGTACGTGTTGTTCTTTCAGCCACCCTCTCTCCTCTCCCCTACCCTTCACAACCACACCCATCGCTCTCTCCCCCACCACACCCCGCCACCCTCTCTCTCTCCCCACTCCCACACAACTCTCTCCCTCGTCTTTAAATCCCCAGGAAGGGTGCACTCGGCCCCCGGGGAACAATCGATATTGCTGTTCAATAAACAAGTTGTTGTGTCCATGTGGGGTATCGCAGGCAAACACCAACCCATTTAAATCTCTCCCCCTGTCTCTCTCACTCTCTCTTTCCCACTCCTCCTGTCTCCACCTCCCTCCCTCTCCCTCTCTCCCTCCCTCTCCCTCTCTCCCTCCCTCTCCCTCTCTCTCTCCCTCTCTCTCTCTCTTCCCCTCTATCTCTCCCCCTCTCTCCCTCCCTCCCCCTCTCTCCCTCCCTCCCCCTCTCTCCCTCCCTCCCTCTCTATCTCCCTCCCCCTCTCTATCTCCCTCCCCCTCTCTCTCCCCCTCCCCCTCCCTCCCTCCCTCCCTCCCTCCCTCCCTCCTTAACACGCTCTCAACTTCTGACACAGAGGCGAAGTCTTCCTCAATACATGAACAATAACAATGGAGGCTAATGCTACAAGCAGCCTCTTCCATCTGACTCGCATGGTGATGACAACTCCAGTATTGATCGCTCCAGCCTGACTTACCAGCCTCCTGGTCCTCCTGGTGCAGACCGCATAGCGACCTTCCCTTAATTCAAGCCATACACCTTCAAGCAGATCGACTAGTACGTCACTAACTACATGCCGTTCCCTCCGAGGTCAACCAGCGCTTCCCGAGAGGAAGGAAGGAATTATCAAGGGAAAGCGCCAAGCCATTACGACTATATATAGCACTGGGAAGGGGTCAGGATAAGGATTTGGGATGGGACGGGGGAAAGGAATGGTGCCCCAACCACTTGGACGGTCGGGGATTGAACGCCGATCAATCCGTCTATCACTCTCACAAATATATATTCCGTCTATCACTTTTAGACTACATTATGACAGCATGGGGAAAAAAATATACACGTGGAATTGTTATTAACCGTACAGAGTTTACCCACACTGTCATAACTGTTATGTCTCTTTTTCTGAACTTTCCCTCCACCTGTACCTCTGCCTCTCTTTACCCAAAGGGAAAACACTAATCTTCCCGGGGCTCACAGACCAGCAATATGAGGTGAATGAGCACGGAACTCAGGTCACTCATTATGGAAAGACATTAAATCAATGGAGTTTGACCCAATCAAATCCTTCCGTACAACGAAACGAGATCATTATACCTATGTGACTAACCGTATGTCCTGGAAACACAAACCGAAACTGTCTCTATTTTCCGCTTGTTACAACTTGTAAAGTTGTTACATCTTGGCTTAACGTGTTTATGACGTATTAGAACGTTGTTACAACTTGCTATATTGGTTGTTATAACTGGTTAGGTGTTAAAACTTGTTCGAACGTTGTACCAACGTCGTCGTAGTTTCGGTGTTTGTTTGGCGGGTGTGGACAGTCCTGCATTTCAGAGCTGCTAATAACAAAGAAATGTTTTTAAATAGATTACGATCAATTTTAAGAGTTGCAAAGCGTATGGTGTAATTCTTCAGTATTGTTACATGACCTAGTATAGGACTAGTCACACTGGTTATCTTGAGGTTATCTTGAGTGTTATCTTATTGATGATTTGGGGCTTTTTAGTGTCCCCGCGGGCCCGGTCCTCGACCAGGCCTCCACCCCCAGGAAGCAGCCCGTGACACTCTACACCCAGGTACCTATTTTACTGCTAGGTAACAGAGGGCATAGGGTGAAAGGAAACTCTGCCCATGTTTTCTCGCTCGGCGCCTGGGTAATGACCCAGCGCCACAGGATCTACAATGCCTCGTGCTGTCCGCTCGGCCGACCAGGCTCCCTGGTAACCTAGAAATATTTTGAGCATTAATTACCGAGAGGTAATGATTTTTTTTGTAAGGGATATTACTGAGCGGGCCCCGAGCCTCTGGCTGGCCCTGTAAGCATTAATCATTTCTGTCTTACTAAGGCGGTGGATGAGTAATGGTTACAGTATTTGATTAATACAGTCATAGTCCTCTCAACTCATCCCTAGCCACAACAACAGACTGTGATGAATATAAATATGACAGAAAACAATTACAAATAATTATTACAAAACAATAGAATAATTGATACAATACATTAAAATGTAAGTTGGATAACACTGTACTACAAGACATTATTTATGTAACGTGCCATAATAATTAAGGTGCAATTTAGTGGGTCCAGGATGAGTGCGTGACTGAACCATAAACACGAAATTATTTCACTTACCAATTAACAGAGAAACTAAAAGATATTAGCTTACACAACAATATGACTGGCAGATATCTTAACGCGACCCTATCAAACTTAATATTGAACTCGCCTGAAGTTCAAGAGCTTACCTGAAGTTCAAGAACTTACCTAAAGTTCAAGAACTTACCTAAAGTTCAAGAACTTACCTAAAGTTCAAGAACTTACCTAAAGTTCAAGAACTTACCTAAAGTTCAAGAACGTACCTAAAGTTCAAGAACTTGCCTAAAGTTCAAGAACTTACCTAAAGTTCAAGAACGTACCTATAGTTCAAGAACTTACCTAAAGTTCAAGAACGTACCTAAAGTTCAAGAACTTACCTAAAGTTCAAGAACTTACCACAACCCCACCCTATCCCTCTGAACACCATGCTTCCACCCACTGGCCACCACCTCTCCACCCTCATGGTGGAGGGTACGGTTGTGAGGTGGTGGTCCACCTCAGAAAGTCAGCAAAATTACATATCTCACGTAGTTATCTCACGTAGTTATCCTAACCCCTACACGTACTAATTGCTAACACATGTGAAATAAAACTGTACACAATCTTCTCATTTCTGGCAAGTATAACTTATAATGATGCAAATAAAACACTCCTAATTAACAACAAAAAGGTAGGGAGTTTCTTTCTAAACTTAAAATTCATTTCAAAGAATGAAACAAAAGAACACAATTGACCAAAGAGCCAGAGCTCAACCCCGGCATCCACAAATAGGTGAGTGTACACACCACACACACCACACACACACACACACACACACACACACACACACACACACACTAGGAAACTGTACACCAGTTGATTGACGGTTGAGAGGCGGGACCAAAGAGCCAAAGCTCAACCCCCGCAAGCACAATTAGGTGAGTACAATTAGGTGAGTACACACACACACACACACACACACACACACCACACACACACACACACACACACACACACACACACACACACACACACACACACACAATGTGGAGCTGACTCCATACACAGTTTCAAATGTAGATATGATAAGAGTCCAATAGGCTCAGGAATCTGTACACCAGTTGATTGACAGTTGAGAGGCGGGACCAAAGAGCCAGAGCTCAACCCCCGCAAGCACAATTAGGTAAGTACAATTAGGTAAGTACACACACAGTCTAATAGAATTCCTTCCCCATTTTAACAATTACCAACAAGAAAAGCAATATACCACATGCAGAAGATATGCAAATGTAACAATGGGGACTTGAACCCACGAAACACACTAGACAGAAACATCTCAACTCACTTCTCTAGAGAAAAACATTAATATATAATGGTATACAGTAGCGTGTGTGAAGCATAAGGCCAGTACCGAGGCTTAACAATGTACCAGTTAAGTTGTTAACCATATTGGACTAATACCTAAGCCAACATACGGGTCATTAATCACTTGTTACGATCGAGTAGATATGATCGAATAGATAACACTGTCCGTAAGTTATAAATGTTAAATACATTGCCAGGTTACGTACAATCATTAATATTGATCCTTTATATTGCTTGTTATTATAAGCTGCTGAAAATATTACACTGTCAGTCTATTCTCAAAAGCAAATTGGGCACCATTCCTTCCCCCGTCCCATCCCAAATCCATATCCTGATTGATTGATGATAAGGATTAAGCCACCCAAGAGGTGGCACGGGCATGAAGCCCGTAAGTGGTACAATTTTTTTTCCGTAATTCTTTTCATTTATTCTGACATTGCATTTAATCATCGAGCTGTTATCGCGGGGGAGGATACTGCTCACAGTCTTTATGAGGGCGTCCAGCTGCTGGACACCTTTGTTGACCAGAGAGGGCTCTGTTGATGGCTTCAGGGTGGCCACAGCAAGATTCAGGAACTCTTAAAGCTCTTCTAAGGTCGTTGGTGCTTCACATTCTAGAAGATAGTGAAGTAATGGCTTTTCTGTGACAGTTTGGCAGAAGATGCACTCTCTCTGTCGGGTTCACCAATCTCCAGTTGCATCTGTACCTAGACGTAGTCTATATAACCTAACTGCTATTTCCCTGTGGATTCTTTTGGGATATTTAATCTTTCTAATTTAGTTGCCTGAAGATACCATGTTGCAGAGGGCGAGCCTTCAGCTATTCTCTGGTGTAGGTAGGCTTTGTTGAGGTGTGAGAGTTTTTGGGTGATGATGTTTTTAATGTTCTCTAGGCTGGGTTGAATTGTTTTATCTATCACTGGATGACGAGTTGCCAGTTTAGCATTTCATCAGCTTTCTCATTAATGGGATTCCAATATGGGATGGGATCCAGTTCAAGGTTATGTTGAGTCCTTTGCCTTTAGCGACTGCTCCAAGATACAAAATGGTGGTAATTATCTCCACGTTATCTTTCCACTGTTTTGTCCTAGTATTTGAAGTGCAGCTTTTGAGTCTGTGTGTTATGATGGCATTTTGAGTGTTTTGTGCAATCACATATGCGAATGCTGTTGTATGGCAAACAGCTCAGTTTGGGTTGATGATACTAGTCCTCCCAGTCTCCAATATGCCTGTATGCTGGCCGTGCAAAGAGCAGCGCCAGCACTCTCATATTCTGTGTCCACCGATCCGTCTGTGAAGATGTGAGTGGCTCCTGCTACTGCTATGCTATACATTTGCTCTTCTATTATGCGCCTTAGGATTGTCGGATCATAGGCAGCCTTTTTCATTGGGAGATTTCTATTACTATTTTGAAAGTAGGCTTTTCCCACGGTGCAGCAGGAGTGTAATTTGGGTGTGGATGATCACCTCTCTATCGAGAATCATGCTTTTTAACTGTAGTCTGTTTAGGACTTTTCCTGCTCTTGCAGCCCAAGAGTTTCCATTGTTTTGCCCTAGTCCAACCACCAAGGCCTGCCGTACTGGGATTGGATCAGAAGATCCATATCCTGACCCCTTCCCAGTGTAATATAGCTGTAATGGCTTGGCGCTTTCCCCCTGATAATCCCCTTCTCAAAAGCAATTGGGTGCCATTCCTTCCCCCCGTCCCATCCCAAATCCTTATTCTGACCCCTTCCCAGTGCTATATAGTCGTAATGGCTTGGCGCTTTCCCCCTCATAGTTCCCTTCTCAAAAGCAAATTTTTGCAGTGTCTGTGTATGTCACATCTGTGTTTTGCTGGTCTTCCGTGACCCTTAAAGCCATGCCATAATGACCTAGCAATGTGTGAGGCAAGAGCACTCTTCTGAACCAGATTGACGAACATTAGGCCACGCAAGAGGTGGCACGGGCATGAATAGTATACAGTATCACCAGTATACTGGTGAGTATACTGCTTGTGAGCCCTCGGGGAGGGGCTCTTGTGAGCCCTCGGGGAGTGGCTCTTGTGAGCCCCGGGGAGTGGCTCTTCTGAGCCCACGGGGAGTGGCTCTTGTGAGCCCCGGGGAGTGGCTCTTCTGAGCCCTCGGGGAGTGGCTCTTGTGAGCCCCCGGGGAGTGGCTCTTCTGAGCACCGGGGAGTGGCTCTTGTGAGCCCCCGGGGAGTGGCTCTTCTGAGCCCCCGGGGGAGTGGCTCTTCTGAGCCCTCGGGGAGTGGCTCTTGTGAGCCCTCGGGGAGTGGCTCTTCTGTGCCCCGGGGAGTGGCTCTTCTGAGCCCTCGGGGAGTGGCTCTTCTGAGCCTCGGGGAGTGGCTCTTCTGAGCCTCGGGGAGTGGCTCTTCGAGCCCCGGGGAGTGGCTCTTCTGAGCCCCCGGGGAGTGGCTCTTCTGAGCCCCGGGGAGTGGCTCTTGTGAGCCCCGGGGAGTGGCTCTTGTGAGCCCTGGGGAGTGGCTCTTGTGAGCCCTCGGGGAGTGGCTCTTGTGAGCCCTCGGGGAGTGGCTCTTCTGAGCCCCGGGGAGTGGCTCTTCTGAGCCCTCGGGGAGTGGCTCTTCTGAGCCCCCGGGGAGTGGCTCTTCTGAGCCTCGGGGAGTGGCTCTTCTGAGCCCCCGGGAGTGGCTCTTCTGAGCCCCCGGGGAGTGGCTCTTCTGAGCCCTGGGGAGTGGCTCTTGTGAGCACCGGGGAGTGGCTCTTGTGAGCCCTGGGAGTGTCTTCTGAGCCCCCGGGGAGTGGCTCTTCTGAGCCCCGGGGAGTGGCTCTTCTGAGCCCCGGGGAGTGGCTCTTGTGAGCCCTCCGGGGGTGGGCTTGTGAGCCCCCGGGGAGTGGCTCTTGTGAGCCCCGGGGAGAGTGGCTCTTGTGAGCCCCGGGGAGTGGCTCTTGTGAGCCCCCGGGGAGTGGCTCTTGTGAGCCCTCGGGGAGTGGCTCTTGTGAGCCCTCGGGGAGTGGCTCTTGTGAGCACCGGGGAGTGGCTCTTGTGAGCACGGGGAGTGGCTCTTGTGAGCACCGGGGAGTGGCTCTTGTGAGCACCGGGGAGTGGCTCCAGGAGACATCGGGAAAACACAGTTCAGAGTTAGCGTGGGTTGCGCACTAACCCAGGCCGGTTGGTGTATTATTAAGGCCAAACGGATCCGGCCGGAACGTCCCCACCAGAGGCAGCTGTAAGTGTCCAAGGGAGCCGGTCGGCCGAGCGGACAGCACGCTGGACTTGTGATCCTGTGGTCCTGGGTTTGATCCCAGGCGCCGGCGAGAAACAATGGGCAGAGTTTCTTTCACCCTATGACCCTGTTACCTAGCA
The DNA here is from genome assembly GCA_020271785.1 of Procambarus virginalis. NCBI lineage: Eukaryota > Metazoa > Arthropoda > Malacostraca > Decapoda > Cambaridae > Procambarus > Procambarus virginalis. The sequence continues at coordinate 9,900,969 of WNGS01061674.1, read as the reverse complement.
GTAAAATAGGTACCTGGGTGTCAGCTGTCACGGGCTGCTTCCTGGGGGGTGGAGGCCTGGTCGAGGACCGGGCCGCGGGGACACTAAAAAGCCCCGAAAACATCTGAAGATAACCTCAAGATAACTCTTAAGATTTCATACACTCTCGGCGCCATTTGCCTCGGTTAGGGACTCCCAGAACTGGACGCAACAGCCTGATGCGATGTAAGTGTACTTGTGTTGTTCTACTGCTCTCTTTCATCAAAATAAGTGGTTCGTAGTTGGATGAATTGTTGATCCTGCTGTTGCAACTGCTGCATTGGTGAACCAGAATACCTTTTACTTTAAATTTAGTTCGTATGTCTTACCCTTATTGTCATAAAAGTAGACATAGATACTTAACAAGCCAGAAGGCCAACCAACCTGGCCTCAGGCCAGCCTCCGGGAGTAGAAGTACTCTCGAAATCCTCTCCAGGTATGTTCCAGGTAAGCTTCATCAGTAATCCTCCAACTAATAGACATATAAAGTAAATATCAACCTACTTACAGTAATTAAATAACAATTAAACACCTACTGACATTTCTCAAAATGTAACCAACTTAATCTCACTATTGTAGTCAATCAGGAATACACCCAGTCATGGGTGGCGGCAGCAAGTGGCTTGATCTTTGATGACTGGTGAAGATTAAGCCACCCAAAAGATGGCACGGGCATGAATAACCCGTAACCCCTCCACCACCACCAGTACACTATATATATATATATATATATATATATATATATATATATATATATATATATATATATATATATATATATATATATATACCGCCCCAAGCTCGGCGCACCTCAGCACCGCTCCTGTACCAGGTAAGTCCACTACGGGCTAACCATATAGCTCGTGCTACTTGCCCCGCTTCTGTGCCAGGTAAGTTATGGGCTCACCATAGCCCGTGCTACTTGGAACTTGTTCCAAGTAGCTGAATCTACAACAACAACAACAACTCGGCGCAGATATTGCTTCACTTAGCTCTAAAGCGTCATCTAAGACAGATTCGCGATCTTGTAATAACCGCACCGCCAAATGACCGCGAATTACAGTGTTTCCATCGCATGATGTCAAGATATCTTCCTCAGGTACAGTTGTGGAATTTTAGAGTCGTTAATTTATTTTGTATTTTACAGGCGTTAATTTATTTTGTATTTTACAGGCGTTAATTTATCGTCGTCCCTTCACCTTCTAGTGTGTGGTCTGGTCGACACTTATGAATATTTGAATAACGTGTTTGTGATTATAATTGCGTGCGTGCGTGCATATCTATTTTACACACGCACAGGGGTCCTTGACGGCTGAGTGGACAGCGCTCAGGATTCGTAGTCCTAAGGGTTCGATCCCCGGCGAAGGCGGAAACAAATGGGCAGATTTTGGGCTATTCATGCGCGTGCCACCTCCTGGTTGGCTTAATCTTAATCAAATGGGAAGTTTATTTCACCCTGATGCCCCTGTTCACCAAGCACTAAATAGGTACCTGGGAATTAGACAGCTGTTACGGGCTGCTTCCTGGGGTGTGTGTAAAAACCGCTGATTGACTGACAGTTGAGAGGCGGACCCAAAGAGCCAGAGCTCAACCCCCGCAAGCACAAATAGGTGAGTACAACTAGTTGAGTGCACACACACACACCCACCCACACACACACCCCCACACACATACCCACACACACACACATACCCACACACACACACATACCCACACACACACACACACCCACACACCCACACCCACCCCACACACACACACACACCCCACACACACACACACACACCCACACCCCACACACACGGGACCGGGACGGGACCAAAGAGGCAGGACCAAAGAGCCAGAGCTCAACCCCCGCAAACACAACTAGGCGAGTACACACACACCCCCACACACCCCCACACACACACACCCCCACACACACACACCCACACACACACACACCCACACACACACACCCCACACACACACACCCACACACACACACCCACACACACACACCCACACACACACACACCACACACACACACACCCACACACACCCACACACACAGTAATAGAGAGAGCAGCTTCTGTGGCTAGCAGGAACGGATCCAGACTTCTAATCATGGGAGACTTCAACCATGGGAAGATAGAATGGGGAACAGAGACCCACACGGAGGCCCAGACACATGGAGAGCTAAGCTGCTGGATGTGGCAACAAGAAACTTTCTAAGTCAACACGTCAAGGGACCGACAAGAATGAGAGGAGGGGATGAACCAGCCTTGCTTGATTTGATATTTACCCTAAATGAGTCGGATATAAGGGAAGTTAAGTTGGAAGCCCCCTTGGGAATGAGTGATCATAGTGTATTGAGCTTTGAGTACCTGGTTGAGCTAGGAATTATCACCCCCAAAAAAGAACTGGGAACCAAAGGGCTGGCGTACCGAAAGGGAAACTATGAGGAGATGAATAAATTCCTAGGGGATATACATTGGGACACAGAACTCGGAACCAAGTCCGTACAAGACATGATGGACTATGTCACCCAAAAATGTCAGGAGGCTGTAAGCAGGTTTGTCCCAGCCCAACAGGAAAAAACAGAGAAGCAAAGGAAGAATCCGTGGTTTAATAGGGAATGTATGAAAGCAAAGGAGCTGAACAAAAGGGCATGGAGGAACTTCCGTAATAACAGAACACCAGAAAGTAGAGAGAGATACCAGAGAACCAGGAACGAGTATGTCAGTGTGAGAAGAGCAGCTGAGAAAAGGTATGAAAATGATATAGCTAACAAAGCCAAGACTGAACCAAAGCTACTACACAGTCACATCAGGAGGAAGACAACAGTGAAGGAACAGGTGATTAAACTTAGGGTGGGCGAGGACAGGTACACAGAGAATGACAAAGAGGTGTGTGAAGAACTCAACAAAAGGTTCCAGGAGGTCTTTACAATAGAACAGGGAGATATCACGGCGCTGGGAGAGGTGGCAGCAAACCAGGTGACCTTGGATAGGTTCGAAATTACAAGAGATGAGGTCAAAAAGCACCTATTGGAGCTGGATGTGAGAAAAGCTGTTGGGCCGGATGGAATCTCGCCATGGGTATGAAAGAGTGTGCAGGAGCACTTTGCTTACCACTCTCCATAGTGTATAGTAAGTCACTGGAAACGGGGGACCTACCAGAAATATGGAAGACTGCTAATGTAGTACCAATATACAAAAAGGGTGACAGACAAGAGGCACTGAACTACAGGCCAGTGTCCTTAACTTGTATACCATGCAAGGTGATGGAGAAGATTGTGAGAAAAAAACCTAGTAACACATCTGGAGAGAAGAGACTTCGTGACAACCCATCAACATGGGTTCAGGGAGGGTAAATCTTGCCTTACAGGCTTGATAGAATTCTACGATCAGGTGACAAGAATTAAGCAAGAAAGAGAAGGGTGGGCGGACTGCATTTTTTTGGACTGTCGGAAAGCCTTTGACACAGTACCCCATAAAAGGTTGATGCATAAGCTGGAGAAACAGGCAGGAGTAACAGGTAGGGCGCTCCAGTGGATAAAGGGAGTACCTAAGCAATAGGAAGCAGAGAGTTACAGTGGGGGGAGACCTCAGACTGGCGTGAAGTCACCAGTGGAGTCCCACAGGGCTCTGTACTTGGACCTATCCTGTTTCTGATATACGTAAATGATCTCCCAGAGGGTATAGACTCATCCTCTCAATGTTTGCTGACGACGCCAAAATTATGAGAAGGATTAAGACAGAGGAGGACAGCTTGAGACTTCAAGAAGACCTGGACAAGCTGCAGGAATGGTCGAACAAATGGCTGTTAGAGTTTAACCCAAGCAATGTAATGTAATGAAGATAGGGGTAGGAAGCAGGAGACCAGATACAAGGTTATCATTTGGGAGATGAAATACTTCAAGAGTCAGAGAGAGAGAAAGACCTGGGGGTTGATATCACGCCAGACCTGTCCCTGAAGCTCATATCAAGAGGATAACATCAGCAGCATATGCCAGGTTGGCTAACATAAGAACGGCCCTAGAGAACTTGTGTAAGGAATCTTTCAGAACATTATATACCACATATGTCAGACCAATCCTGGAGTATGCGGCTCCAGCATGGAGTCCTATCTAGTCAAGCATAAGACTAAACTGGAAAAGGTTCAAAGGTTTGCCACCAGACTAGTACCCGAGCTGAGAGGTATGAGCTACGAGGAGCGACTGCAGGAATTAAACCTCACTTCGTTGGAAGACAGAAGAGTTAGGGGGACATGATCACCACATTCAAGATTCTCAGGGGAATCGACAGGGTGATAAAGACAGGCTGTTTAACACAAGGGGCACACGCACTAGGGGACACAGGTGGAAACTGAGTGCCCAAATGAGCCACAGAGATATTAGAAAGAACTTTTTTAGTGTCAGAGTGGTTGACAAATGGAATGCATTAGGAAGCGATGTGGTGGAGGGAGACTCCATACACAGTTTCAAGTGTAGATATGATAGAGCCCATTAGGCTCAGGAAAATGTACACCTGTTGATTGACGGTTGAGAGGGGGACCAAGAGCCAGAGCTCAACCCCCGCAAAGCACAACTAGGTGAGGACACAATAGGTGAGTACAACACACAACACAAACA
>WNGS01061674.1:9866884-9884020 GCA_020271785.1 Procambarus virginalis | reverse complement strand
ATATATATATATATATATATATATATATTCATTCATTCTCGCCTTCCAAGCTTTAGACTAGCCCAAAGTAGTGGATTCCTCACAGAAAATAATGTACATTCAAATTTCATTATCACGAAATCCATGGGGTGAAAATATTTAATAAATATTAAATATATATTCAAAGAGGAGGGAAACGAGGCAAGGCGGGATGACTTTCCCGCCATAATCAACCGTCACCTGGGCGGGATGACTTTCCCGCCATAATCAACCGTCACCAGGGCTGGATGACTTTCCCGCCATAATCAACTGTCACCAGGGCGGGATGACTTTCCCGCCATAATCAACTGTCACCAGGAGGGATGACTTTCCCGCCATAATCAACTGTCACCAGGGAGGATGACTTTCCCGCCATAATCAACTGTCGCCAGGGCGGGATGACTTTCCCGCCATAATCAACCGTCGCCAGGGCGGGATGACTTTCCCGCCATAATCAACCGTCACCAGGGCTGGATGACTTCCCGCCATAATCAACCGTCACCTGGGCGGGATGACTTCCCGCCATAATCAACCGTCACCAGGGCTGGATGACTTCCCGCCATAATCAACCGTCACCAGGGCGGGATGACTTCCCGCCATAATCAACCGTCACCAGGCGGGATGACTTCCCGCCATAATCAACTGTCGCCAGGGCGATTTTGAAAAAAACTGACTCGGCTTGCTGAAGTTTTGATACGCTCATGCATGCTAATGAGCTACTTTTTGGGACCGGCTTAAAACTTGTGAATTAACGTGACTAAACAAAAGTCAGATTCAGCGTTCATTGAGTGCTGGTATTCTGTTGCTACGGGTTCTTACTCAGTATATGCGGAGACCGAACGGGTGCTGCTGGAGACCGGAGTCTAGATACTGGTGTTATTCCCGACATTCTAAAAACAGCGGAGATAGCACCATTCCATAAAGGAGGTAATAAAGCAGAAGCAAAATATTATTGACCGAGAGCACTGACATCACAATCATAACAATCTTGAATGAGTGCTAAGAAATATGACAAAACTCATGAAATCACAGCGTCTACATAACCGTGGACGACAAGAACTTAGAACAGAGCGTTCCTTACCCCTCACAATTGCTAGGCCACACTGAAATGACATTAGATACACACAATCACAATTGCCTGATGCATCAAATGATCAAATCCACAAGGGCATGGGGGGAGTTGTGTAAAACCCTGGTTTGTGTCTCGGAGAGGCTGCAGGATCCAGTAAGTTCAGTAGAACTTCGGTTTCAACGCCTTTTAAACATAGCTTAGTCGATTAAAGTAGCGTCTGGGATGCTCTTGGACGCAGGTTCGAATCCTCGTCACGGACCCTGTGGATTTGTTCATTTGGCATTAGATACTATAGAAGACAAGCAAAACGCTGATGTAATTCATACATTGATTTCGCAAAAGCATTCGACAAATGTGACCATAGATGTTATTGCATACAAAATGCGATGAAAATTAATTACTGGAAAAATAGGAAGATGAATCTTCAGTTTCCCAACCAACAGAACCCAGTGTGTGTAAATAGTCAAAAAAGTAAAATTATGATCATCCACCATAAGCTCAGTCCCTCAGGGCACTGTGCTACCTCCAGTACTCTTTTTCTCATTCTCATATCGGATATAGATGAGGACACACAATTCTTACACAATAAGTTAGGTGAGAAGGTGGTGGAGGCCAAGACCGTCAGTAGTTTCAAAGTGTTATATGACAAAGAGTGCTGGGAAGACGGGACACCACGAGCGTAGCTCTCATCCTGTAACTACACTTAGGTAATTACACTACAGTACCGTATCATCCTTTGCAGATGACACAATGATTTTTATAAGATTGTATAACGAAGAGGACACAGCAACCCTCAAATCTGACGTAAATCAGGTCTTTTTAAATTTAGATTTGGATTTTTTTATTCAGGTAAAGGTACATACACTGAAGATGAGTTCCAAACATAATGTTGGAATTATACAACATACAATACCTAAAGCCACTAGTACGCATAGCGTTTCAGGTAAGATTTTGAATGGGCCACAGAAAATAATGTGATATTTATTGAAGACAATTTTCAACTCCTGCGCTATAGAAAAAAAACGAAAGTATAAAAACGGAAACCACGTATTAAAACGCAGTCACACCACACTAGAACGAAAAAAAAAATCCATTTAGGATATCTGGGAATAATCATGTCGGAAGACCTTACATTTACAGAACACTATAAAATACTTGTTGCAATTGCAAGACGAATGACAGGGGGCATAACAGGTCGACTTCCCACAATGTTCAAGAGAGAACCTGATGAACACCTTCAAGGGATACCTGATCAACCTGGCTGCGAGCAGCTACGTCCAACAGCCTGATTGACCCGACCACCAGCCAGGAGGCCTTGTCAGAGACCGGGCCGCGGCGACGTTGATACCTGGTACCTGAAGCACTGCCATGGCACTAGGACGTGGACCATCTGAATGACGTACCTATTCTCTACCGGGATATCAAGCTTCTCGCCTATCTGGATATCCAGCCTCTCGCCTACCTGGATATCCAGCCTCTCGCCTACCTGGATATCCAGCCTCTAGCCTACCTGGATATCCAGCCTCTCGCCTACCTGGATATCCAGCCTCTCGCCTACCTGGATATCCAGCCTCTCGCCTACCGGGATATCCAGCCTCTCGCCTACCGGGATATCCAGCCTCTCGCCTACCTGGATATCCAGCCTCTCGCCTACCTGGATATCCAGCCTCTCGCCTACCTGGATATCCAGCCTCTAGCCTACCTGGATATCCAGCCTCTAGCCTACCGGGATATCCAGCCTCTCGCCTACCTGGATATCCAGCCTCTCGCCTACCGGGATATCCAGCCTCTCGCCTACCTGGATATCCAGCCTCTCGCCTACCTGGATATCCAGCCTCTCGCCTACCTGGATATCGTGCCTCTCGCCTACCTGGATATCCAGCCTCTCGCCTACCTGGATATCCAGCCTCTAGCCTACCTGGATATCGAGCCTCTCGCCTACCTGCATATCCAGCCTCTAGCCTACCTGGATATCGAGCCTCTCGCCTACCTGGATATCGAGCCTCTCGCCTACCTGGATATCGAGCCTCTCGCCTACCTGGATATCGAGTCTCTAGTCTACCTGGATATCGAGCGTCTCGCCTACCTGGATATCGTGCCTCTAGCCTACCTGGATATCGAGCCTCTCGCCTACCTGGATATCGTGCCTCTAGCCTACCTGGATATCGAGCCTCTAGCCTACCTGGATATCGAGCCTCTAGCCTACCTGGATATCGAGCCTCTAGCCTACCTGGATATCGAGCCTCTAGCCTACCTGGATATCGAGCCTCTCGCCTATCTGGATATCGTGCCTCTAGTCTACCTGGATATCGAGCCTCTCGCCTACCTGGATATCGTGCCTCTAGCCTACCTGGATATCGAGCCTCTAGCCTACCTGGATATCGAGCCTCTCGCCTACCTGGATATCGAGCCTCTCGCCTACCTGGATATCGAGCCTCTAGTCTACCTGGATATCGAGCCTCTCGCCTACCTGGATATCGTGCCTCTAGTCTACCTGGATATCGAGCCTCTCGCCTACCTAGATATCGTGCTTCTAGCCTACCTGGATATCGAGCCTCTAGCCTACCTGGATATCGAGCCTCTAGTCTACCTGGATATCGAGTCTCTCGCCTACCTGGATATCGAGCCTCTAGCCTACCTGGATATCGAGCCTCTAGCCTACCTGGATATCGAGCCTCTAGCCTACCTGGATATCGAGTCTCGCTTACTTGGATATCGAGTCTCTCGCCTACCGGGATATCCAGTCTCTCGCTTACCTGGATATCGAGCCTCTCGCCTACCTGGATATCGAGCTTTTCCTCGTTAACAGTTTACACAGGTGCGCGAGCCCGAAAATAACTTCAACCTGAACTCCCTCATAAATTATTTTAAGCAAAGCGTCGCTAAAAGCAAAGGTTTTCTCTTTTTTAAAACGCTGTGCGTGTGTGTGTTTACTATTTTTTTTGTGACTGCAGGATCCTGCTGACGGCTTTCTAATTGTCCCTCTGTCTAATGAATTTTTATTTACAACCTATTTTATTATTTTTTTTTTATTTTTTATTATTTTTTTTATTTTATTATTTATTTATTTATATTATTTATTTTTATTATTTATTATTTTATTATTTATTTTATTTACAACCTATTTTGTCTTATGGCTTCTACTTCTACTCTTCTCTCTTACACACACACACACACACACACACACACACACACACACACACACACACACACACACACACACACACACACACACACAGAGAGTAGTAGTAAATGGAATGCACTAGGAAGTGATGTGGTGGAGGCAGACTCCATACACAGTTTCAAATGTAGGCGTGATAGAGCCCAGTAGGTTCAGGAATCTGAATATCAGTTGATTGACGGTTGAGAGGCGGGACCAAAGAGCCAGACCTCAACCCCCGCAAGCACAATTAGTTGAGTACACATACGCATTCCAAAAGGGAAACTACGAGAAGATAAGAACAGGAGATAAGAACATTCCTAACAGATATAACATGGGAAACAGAGCTCGGGGGAAATACGGCCCAAGACATGATGGACTACATCACGCAGAAGTATAAGGAGGCAGCAGACAAGTTCGTCCCAGTCCAAAAGGAAAATTAAATGCAGATGAGAAACCCATGGTTTAATCAGTGATGTAAGTAAGCAAAGCAACTAAGTACAAGGGCGCGGAGAAACTATAGAAATAACAGGGCACTAGGAAGCAGAGAAAGATACCAGAGCACCAGGAATGAATACGTCAGGGTGAGAAGAGAGGCAGAAAGATAATATGATAATGACATAGCAAACAAGGCAAAGACTCAACCAAAATGGCTGCACAGCCACATCAGGAGAAAAACAACAGTGAAGGAACAGGTAATGAAACTAAGGATAGGGGCATACACATTCACTACAAGCGACAAGGAAGTGTGTGAAGAACTCGATTATAAATTCCAGGAGGTCTTCACAACAGAGCAAGGAGAAGTCCCAGAGATAAGAGAGGAAATATCTAACCAGACACCACTAGAGGAGTTTGTGATTACCAGTGGGTAGGCGAGGAAGCATCTGCAAGAGTTGGAGGTGACAAAGACAATAGGCCCGGATGGAATCTCACCATGGATACTGAAGGAAGGAGCAGAAGTACTGTGCCTGCCCCACTGCATGGTGTATAACAAATCACTGATAACAGGTGAACTGCCACAAATTTGGAAGACGGTTAATGTAGTCCCAATATTCAAGAAGTGTGATAGGCAGGAGGCACTGAACTACAGCCCAATGTCCCTAACTTGCATACCATGCAAGATGATAAAGATTGTGTGAAAAAAAGCTAGTGGAACATCTGGAGCGAAAGAGCTTTGTAACACAGCATCAACATGGGTTCACGGATGGCAAGTTCATGCCTCACAGGGTTAATTGAATTCAATGACCAGGCAACAAAAATCAGGCGAGAGAGGGGTGGGCAGACTGCATATATTTTTTTTTTGTCAGAAAGCCTTTGACACTATCACATAAGAGACTAATGTGCAAGCTGGAGATGCAGGCAGGAGTGAAAAAGAAGGTACTCCACTGGATAATGGAGTACCTAAGCAACAGAAGACAGCGAATCACTGTGACAGGGGGGGGGGGAGTTCTCGCAGTAGCGAGGCGTCACCAGTTTAGGAATCCCACAGGGATCAGTTCTTGGACCTATACTGTTTCTGATATATGTAAATGATCTCACTGAGGGAATACACTTGTTCCTCTCAATGTTTGCTGATGATGCAAAAATTATGAGGAGAATTATGACAGAGGAAGATAGTATGAGACTACACGATGACCTTAACAAGCTGAAGGAATGGTCCAACAAATGGCTACTAAAGTTCAACCAAAATAATGTAAGGTAATGAAACTAGGCTGAGGAAATAGGTAAGACACAGGATACCGAATGGGAGATGACGTCCTTCATGAAACAGACAGAGAAAGATCTAGGAGTTGATATCACGCCAAACCTGTCTCCTGAAGCCCACATCAAAAGAATAACATCAGCGGCACATGCGAGGCTGGCTAACATCAGAACTGCCTTCAGAAACCTGTGTAAGGAATCCTTCAGAACCTTGTATACTACTATTAAGGCCAATCCTGGAGTATGCGGCCCCAGCATGGAGCCCGTACCTTGTCAAGCACAAGACGAAACTTGAAAAAGTTCAGAGGTATGACACTTGGCTATTCCCAGAACTAAGAGGCATGAGTTACGAGGAAAGGCTGCGTGAACTGCACCTCACGTCGCTGGAAGACAGAAGAGTTCGGGGAGACATGATCACCACATACAAAATCCTCAAGGGGATTGACAGGGTAGACACGGAGGGTGGAAGCTGAGTACCCAAATGAGCCACAGAGACATTAGAAAGAACTTGTTCAGTGTCAGAGTAGTTAGTAAATGGAATGCATTAGGCAGTGATGTGGTGGAGGTTGACTCCATACACAGTTTCAAATGTAGATATGAGCCCAGTAGGCTCAGGAATCTGTACACCAGTTGATTGACGGTTGAGAGGCGGGACCGAAGAGCCGAAGCTCAACCCCCGCAAGCACAACTAGGTAATACACAAAATAGATTGGTTAGAAAGGCGGGGTCCTTAGCTGGGGGTCCAGGAGCTAAATAGCTTGATTCTGCAGACACAAATAGTAAATACACACACACATATGCCAAATCTAGAGGATTAAAAAAGAGGCGATATGATCACTACGTACAAAATAGTGACGGGAATAAATACAATTAATAGGGGAGAATTCCTGTAACCTGGACCTTCAGGCACAAGAGGTCATAGATTTAAACTAACTAAAGCTGACTAAGAAATATAAGAAAATTCACTTTCACATAGTGGAAAACTGTTGGAACAAGTTGAGAGAGGATGCTAGTGTTTTCGCTAGTGCTCTCTAGCGTGGAGTACTGCTGCACTATGACAGCCCCTTTCAAAGCTGGATAAATTGCTTACCTGAAGAGCGTGTAGAGATCCTTTACTGCCAGAATCCACTCGGTAAAACATCTAAACTATTGGGACTAACTAAAATGCCTAAATCTGTATTCCCTTGAGCGCAGGCGGGAGAGATACATAATAATTTACACGTGGGGAAATATTAGAGGGGCTGGTCCCAAACCTGCACACAGAAATAACATCACATGAGACCAGAAGGCATGGCAGGATGTGCAGAATACCCCCGTTGAAGAGCAGAAGTGCAACAGGTACTATGAAAGAGAACTTTGTCAACATCAGAGGCCCGAGACTGTTCAACACGCTTCCGCTACACATAAGGGGCATAACTGGCCGACCCCTCACAGTGTTTGAGAGAACTGGATAAACACCTCCAAAGGATACCTGATCAACCAGGCTGTGATTCATACGTCAGGCTGCGGGCAGCCGCGTCCAACAGCCTGGTTGACCAGTCCAGCAACGAGGAGGCCTGGTCAAGGACCGGGCCGTGGGGACGTTAAACCCCGAAATCATCGCAAGGTAACCGCAATCAATGTAAGGAGGTGGTGAAGGCCAAATCCGTCAGTAGTTTCAAAGCGTTATATGACAAAGAGTACTGGGAAGACGGGACACCACGAGCGTAGCTCTCATACTGTAACTACACTTAATACATCCCCAGGACATAACTGTTATGACCCAGTGATTTCACTAGAGCATAACTGTATAGGAATATATACAATCAACCTCCCAGGTTCATTGTTTCAGCTTTTTATAAAATTAATTGTTAATTTCCAATGGAATTAAATATTCAAGTGCTGTCGTTACATTTACCTTAATTCCTTGATAACGTTGTATAACTTTGTATGCTTGATTGTGGATATTGATTTATATGAAGTGGTTGGGAGAGTTAGTTTGTATCTACGTGTCCCTTAATAGGTCGAATACACGTGAGAGTGGATGCAGGATTAGGCACGTAGCCTCGTCTCTCAGAAATGCCAACCGTATTATCACTATGCGAGAATATTATGCATATTGTATCTTTCATTTATCAATGTGATGTATTGATTTATAGTCCATGATATTATCACCAGACTTTTGTATTAGTATTATTGCCATCAATAATAAATAATATTTATTATTGAGGGCATTGTTGGATAACTTTGTGTACAGATGTTGTTTTTAATGAGGGATATGTAGGGTTGGTCAACGTGAGGGTGTTGTGGCAGGCGCCCGTCCTGCCCTCAGTGACTCGTGGTACGTCATGGTGTGAGCGCTGCTGCTGCTGCTGCTCTCAGATAAGTGTTGTATTGGAAGTGACATATTATAGTGACAAATACAGTTTGTCTCTGTAAATGTCTTCATTGAGTGATAATTAACGGAGTGCATAGAGTTCCTAGTAAAGTTATTTGTGCAATTATATATATATATATATATATATATATATATATATATATATATATATATATATATATATATATATATGTATTATTACTGGTTTATTAGCGGGTTTACAAGTGGGAGAATATATTTTTATTTCTTTTGGCCATGAGCTCATAACATACTGACATTGTTTTAAATTTGTGAAGACATTATTTTAAATTTCAGCCCGTCTTCCAATCAAAGACCCAAAAGTGATTCCATGCACCCGCCAAACCCCCCGCTGTTTATGAATGAAAAACAGTCTACACAAGACTTACAACTGATGACGTTCGAACACTTCCGGAACAAGTGCTTCACTGACGACTTTTGTTCGAACCACAACGCTATAAATGCTTCACCCACGTACTACAAATACAAATAATCGAAAACAGAACCTAAACACCTAACCTAACCTATGCTTATATATGCACAATATGCTAATATATTATAATATTAATTTATATTTGAGAAAATTCCCGTTTTGAATGAAAGCATGTTAACATCTATGAATGCGTCTGTGGGGTCGACCGCTGGATGGAATGGACTTGAGTCCAGGAAGGATTGTAAATTATTAGTTGTAATCCATATCCAACTCTTGGGTAGTACCAATGATTGGGGTGAACTGTTCTTGTTCAACACACGTGAGGTAACGGCAGACCGCAAGACCTTTCCCAACCCCTCAAGTACCTGTTTACTGCTAGGTGAACAGAAGCATCACATGAAAGTAACTGCCAGTTTCTTTGTCGGGAATTTAACCCGGGTCCGTGGACTATGTATCCAGAACGCTGTCACGTAGGCCGCGAGGACCCTGTGTGTGTAAATAATATTTACTGTATATTTAAATTAAATTCTTTTCCCGGTTTGGTGCCTTCTTTGATAATTACTTACTTCTTTCCTATATAGCCCAACCACTTTGGTTGGACGGTCTCGCTTCCTGCAGGTCTGCGTTCAATCCCCGATTGTCTAAGTGGTTGAGCACCATTCCTTCCCCCCCCCCCGTCCTATCCCATCCCAAATCCTTATCCTGACCCCATCCAAGTGCTATAGTCTCGTAATTGCTTGGTGCTTTCCCCAGACAAATCCCTATCCCCTCTTTCCTAAATATTTTTGTTTTGACTTTTTGTTGTGTAAGCCGGCTCGCGGTCCGAGGCTCAAGCAGACGGAACAAAGCAACATTTAGGGCATTACTGACAATTATATGTAACGGGGCACAAAGCGCCTCGAAATTATTTATATAATTTACTTATATACTTCAAATCCAAATAATCGCCAACAGAACCTAAACACCTAACCTACGCTTAACTGTACATAGATTTTTTATGTATAATATTAATTTATATATGAGAACAAACCAATTTTTAATATACAGTATGTTAAAACTGATGAATGCGTCTGGGGAGGACGGCCGCTGCTTTAACCAGCCTAGTGTGAGGACGGGTTGCGTTATTACAACGTAACAGCCTGGTCAAACCACCACTCGCAAATGCGTTTCGTTTTATAGAGAGAACCATTAGGGAGGGGAACGTGGAGACAAGAGAAGCATAGTTTTGTCAAGCTGATTTGATAAGAGACTGTGTGTCAGGGCTTGACCACCTAACCTTGTGTTGTATCCGATGGGGTCCGGTCTTTGACTTGATTTCCTGGTTAGTGGTCTGATCAACCAGGTTGTTGGACGTGGCTGCAGCCTGACGAGCTTGGTTGACCAGGCAACACGACTTGACTGCAAGTCGGCTGTTTCTAAAGGTAAAGTGTTAATGAGAGGCGAGCCTTATGACTAGTGCGCCTCAATGACCTGGCTTTGTTGTGGTTCTCACTGCTGGATCTTCCTGTCGAGTAATATATAGCATTATAAAAATTATATAAATTAGTAATCATACATCTGCCAACCCTACATAGCAGTGTGTGATTTTTGTTAAGCCATGTGTGTTTTAACATGGCTTATGTTCTTAAACCATCTATGTTTTAACTATGTTTAAGCCGTCTATGTTTTAACTTTGTACTTTAGCTACATTTTTACTGTTTTAATTCTATGTGGGTATTAATGTAACACCATAAATGGTTGTATTTAATATTTCACACTCAACGGGTGACACAGGATATTGGCGGCGCCAGGCTGTCGGCCCTGAGCATTTATAAAGTCACACATGTCAAGTGTTTAATGTACACAGGTTGAGTAGAGGTCACGTCGCAGCGGGTGACCTCGCTCCCTGCTAAACTGATAATTGAAGACGGTTAGCTGTGTTCTTCCCATCAAACAAGCCGCTGTCTAGGTGTGGTAGCCAGAGGCTATCTCCTGCTAGGCGGAGTTTAGCTCCAGGTTCTGCCTTAAATACTCGTGCAACATTTGATGTGACGGGAGACATCTCCCGTCACGCAGGGTGCAGTCGCACCTCCACAGATCTCCAGTACCAGCTCTTGATACTGGTAATGGCTCCAAAGGGCCTCTACTTACGGGCTATTCAAGCCCGTGCCACCTTTTTGGTGGCTTAATCTTTATCAATCTTGATGTACATAAAGATCGATACAGGGAGGGAGGAGCCTACTCTGAATTGTACTTGGTAAAGATTGACAGTTTTTTTAATGTATGATTTACATGGTTACAGTTGTTACGTGGTAACATCAGTTAATATTGTGGTAGACAAATTTCATTCCTCGTTTTATAAATTAACTCTTGAACGGATGGTGGCAGCACTTTCTACTACGTTTTCTATTTACATCTACTTTCTTCGTCTTTCCTTCCCCCCTTCCCATTTTCTCTCATTCTAAACTTTCCATTTCTCCTGACCAATCTCTCTCACTCCTCCCTTCTACCTCTCTACCTCCCTCACTCAATGAGTTTTCTTGTTTTCTTTCTCCAATTTCAGAGATGTTATATTAACGCTGTTTTTAGCACTTTTAATATTGTTTTTAACACGTGGGCTGAGAACAAGCTTGTTAGGGTGTTAATGTGCGTGTCCCTGTACACACCTAGTTGTGCTTCCCGGGGTGGGGGGGTGAGCTTCGGCTCTTTGGTCTCGCCTCAAAACTTTCCATCAACTGGTGTACAGATCAACAACAATCTGTACACCAGTTGATGTACACTCAAACTGGTGTACACTCGACTGGTCTCCCATGCTACACATGTGTATCTCTCCCGTGCACGTTTGGAATACGTGCCGGCCGTGCATGTTTGCAATACACACATTATCGTACTCACAGTGTACCCGAACCTGTCATTTGTTGATGATCAAAGCTACCACTTCCACCCCCCTCCCCCCCCCCCCAAGTGAACCCCCCAGACACTTGTGTAGTGTTGAGACTTACAAACCCCCCACCCCCCCCCCCCACCCCCAGACACTTGTAATATGAAACGCCTTTTGTACCTTTCAGCACGCTAAGCGTTGTCATTAAGGCGGCCACAAACTGTCCATATCAATATTCCAGTGGTGATTTTGATGGCCAAATTATTTTTTTTCGATGTTTTACATTTTTTTTTAGTGTCCAATTTTTTGGGATTATCTTGAGGTTATCTTGAGATGATTTCGGGGCTTTTCAGTGTCCCCGCGGCCGGGTCCTCGACCAGACCTCCACCCCCAGGAAGCAGCCCCGTGACAGCTGACTGTCAGGTACCTATTTTACTGCTAGGTAACATGGTCATGGTCAATTTTTTTTTTTTTAGGTTGAAGTCCTGTTAAGCGCAGACTGATTAGATTGGTTTTGCTTTAATCCCAAGCAGCAATAGTGAAATAAAATATTTTTATATTTTAAATATTTATACAGATAAGCAACCTTGTCTGTATATACCGAATATACCGAGACATCCATTTGAGTATTACCTACCGAGAAGTATATCTATATGATTATAGGAATAGGGGAAGTTTATGCATATGTGTATACGAACATCCACTACGGGCTCACCATAGCCCGTGCTACTTGGAACTTCTTGTTCCAGGTAGCGAATCTTTAACAACAAACAACGTATACGAATGGATAATATTATGCATGTGTATACGAACAGAGAAGATTATACATACGTGTATACGGATAGAGAAGCTCACTGCTATGAGTATATAAATATACACTTGACATAACTTCTTGGTATAACTGCGCTGAGAAATACTTGTGTGTATACCCATACGTATACTTCTCTGTACGTACATGGATAAGTACACCAACGTGTCTGTATACCTATTCTAGGTATATTGGTGTGTGTTTTTACTTAAGTGTAGTTACAGGATGAGAGCTACGCTCGTGGTGTCCCGTCTTCCCGGCACTCTGTCATATAACGCTTTGAAACTACTGACGGTCTTGGCCTCCACCCCCTTCTCACCTAACTTGTTCCAACCGTCTACCAGTCTGTGTGTGTGTGTGTGTGTGTGTGTGTGTGTGTGTGTGTGTGTGTGTGTGTGTGTGTGTGTGTGTGTGTGTGTGTGTGTGTGTCAGAGAGAGATCCAGGTGTTGAAGGCAGACGGCTCAGCTACCTCCTGGTAATACCCATGGACGTGTATTGATTGACAGCTCATGGCGGAGCTGTCTAGTACCATGGAGCTGTCTAGTACCATGGCGGAGCTGTCTAGTACCATGGTGGAGCTGTCTAGTACCATGGAGCTGGCTAGTACCATGGCGGAGCTGTCTAGTACCATGGTGGAGCTGTCTAGTACCATGGTGGAGCTGTCTAGTACCATGGAGCTGTCTAGTACCATGGAGCTGTCTAGTACCATGGTGGAGCTGTCTAGTACCATGGTGGAGCTGTCTAGTACCATGGAGCTGTCTAGTACCATGGCGGAGCTGTCTAGTACCATGGTGGAGCTGTCTAGTACCATGGCGGAGCTGTCTAGTACCATGGAGCTGGCTAGTACCATGGCGGAGCTGTCTAGTACCATGGTGGAGCTGTCTAGTACCATGGCGGAGCTGTCTAGTACCATGGCGGAGCTGTCTGTCTAGTACCATGGCGGAGCTGTCTGTCTAGTACCATGGCGGAGCTGTCTAGTACCATGGCGGAGCTGTCTAGTACCATGGCGGAGCTGTCTGTCTAGTACCATGGCGGAGCTGTCTGTCTAGTACCATGGCGGAGCTGTCTGTCTAGTACCATGGCGGAGCTGTCTGTCTAGTACCATGGCGGAGCTGTCTGTCTAGTACCATGGCGGAGCTGTCTGTCTAGTACCATGGCGGAGCTGTCTGTCTAGTACCATGGCGGAGCTGTCTGTCTAGTACCATGGCGGAGCTGTCTAGTACCATGGCGGAGCTGTCTAGTACCATGGCGGAGCTGTCTGTCTAGTACCATGGCGGAGCTGTCTGTCTAGTACCATGGCGGAGCTGTCTGTCTAGTACCATGGCGGAGCTGTCTGTCTAGTACCATGGCGGAGCTGTCTGTCTAGTACCATGGCGGAGCTGTCTGTCTAGTACCATGGCGGAGCTGTCTAGTACCATGGCGGAGCTGTCTAGTACCATGGCGGAGCTGTCTGTCTAGTACCATGGCGGAGCTGTCTGTCTAGTACCATGGCGGAGCTGTCTAGTACCATGGCGGAGCTGTCTAGTACCATGGTAGAGCTGTCTAGTACCATGGTAGAGCTGTCTAGTACCATGGTAGAGCTGTCATAATCACCCGGCGTAGCCACACAATGGCTACCTTCAAAAGCCACAGGTTTAACTAGTACATGAAATACAGTGCGTAATTTCCAGTACTTCAAAGAACGCCGTCTTCACTAAAGTCTTCTTTGTGTATATGGATCAGGGCGTCGTCAGTAGAGTAGGCCTACCTCTAATACATTTAAATTTAAATAAATCAATTTCAATTTTAGCGGGAAATTTACTTTTTTTTTCCTCGTAAATTAGAGAAATGATCTCGCTAGTGGTAGCATTTTGCACCACTAACAGCCTATTGATACAGATAGAGGGGAGTAAAAAGCATTGAGTAATGTGTGTGACGGCTCAGCTGGGCGGTGTGTTTCCCGCGTCCTGGGTTTCCCGCCCTGGGGCGCCCTCCTGGCGTGTTCGTTTGTTCCTTCCCGGCACTGACTTGGGACCTCGGAACTACTGTATTTTTCATTTCTCGGTGCTTTTAAAAGTGATTCGTATGGGCATGTTGTGTTTTTTTGTTTAGTGTGTATCCTTTTGTGTGTCGTTTTAACTTGATGTTGTGTTCGTTTATTTTATTGAGAAAATGATTTAATTATAATGGTGGTATCGGGTGTGTTTCCAGTCAATACGGTGAGTCATCCCGGAGGTGTGGCAACGTCGCCTATGGGATATGTGGCGTCTGTGTGCGTGCCTGTACTCACCTAGTTGTACTCGCCTAGTTGTGCTTGCGGGGGTTGAGCTTTGGCTCTCAGGTCCCGCCTCGCAACCGTCAATCTCCTGGTGTTCAGATTCCTGAGCTTCTCGAACTCTATCATATTTCCTTTTGAAACTGTGTATTGAGTCAGCCTCCACCACATCACTTCCTAGTGCATTCCATTTACTAACTACTGTAACACTGAAAAAGTTCTTTATAATGTCTCTGTGGCTCATTTGGTTACTCAACTTCCACCTGTGTCTCCTTGTGCGTGTATCACCCGTGTTAAATAATCCAAAGTGTATGTGTGTGTGCGTGCGTGTCATTTACGTGTGCTTGCGCGCGAGTTTGTGTTTGGTAGTGGTACAGATGTGTGTGGTTTTGAGAACAACTCCAAAAGCTCCGTCTATTGTTACTTGTCGGTAACACAATGACTACCTTTCCTCATATTACTCATTTGTGTATGTATAATATATATATATATATATATATATATATATATATATATATATATATATATATATATATATATATATATATTATCTTTATTTAAGAAAATAAAATATAAATTATATGAAAGTATTTTAACTGTTTAGGGAGTTTGCCTCGAAAATCTTTCCTCCTGACCAATTACATTGGTGTGTAACTCTTTATTTCCAAACAGCTTGTCCTTTAGTAATTTATATCATATGCCTAATTTAGTACAAATATATAATATATTAGGCCCAAGTAAAGTTGTGTTTGGTGCTTCCTTCTTTCTCTGGCTCTCTACAAAATTAATAGTACAAAACGTGGACATTTTTTGTATAAAGTCCAAATTTTGTACCGTACCACCGTCCATAGTAGCTACCTTATCTTACCTTACCTTGCTATGGTTCCCAGTAGCAACGTCCCCGGTCTCTGACCAGACATCCTGGTTAGTGGTCTGATCGACCAGGCTGTTGGAAGCGGCTGCTCGCAGCCTGGCGTACGAGTCGCAGGCTGGTTGATCTGGTATCCTTTAGAGGTGTTTATCCATCTTGAACACCGTGGGAAGTTAGCCAGTTGTGCCCCTTATGCGTAGAGGGAGTGTGCACAAATCATCACCTTGCGATGATTGTGTTGAACAGTCTTACACCCTTGATTTAATAATTTTGATTTAATTCTCTCAGAGTACTTATTCTCTGCTTTTCAACGGAGCTATTTTGCACATCCTGCCATGCCTCCTGGTCTCATGTTAATTTTGTTTGCAGACTTGGAACCAGAAAATATTTAACAAGTGTAAATTATTCTGCATCTTTTTGCGCTACCGCTCACAGGATGAGTATGGGGTGCACAATTAACTAACAACCTCCGGTAACAATAAAAAAAAATCATTATTGTTTTCACACATTAGGCTCTTGAAAAGCAACGGTCCATGCAGTCCAGTCATGAGCTGGTACATTCCCATATCAAATCTGTTCAGTTACACCCTTCTTTGTTCCAACCATGAGACTACACATGTTTTATTTTAAAACTTAGAAGGCGTCGAAAATCAATCATAGCGTAGAGTTGTCACTTAAAAGAAAATGAATCACAGTTTTTGAACCTCGCCTCGACGCTCGAAAGACACCAATTGGTCAACACACAAGATATTAAAATATATTTGGGTCATAATTTTTTCACCTAAAACATCCCCCCCCCTCCTAATATGTTAACAATTTTATTACTATTCAGCAGCAGAAAATCAGCTGTCCTGTTGGTAGCAGCGGTAATATTTCTGGGTTTAGTGGGCATAAACGGCATGCGTACCAGCCTGAATATTCATAAACTAACGTTATCATGCCATTAATTAGTAAATACAGTTTTATCGCAATGCGTAATCAGTTCTGGTGATAACGAGGCTCGAAGCGGTGACGGGGCGAGGAATTTTGAATGTCGTTACGATACAGGAATAGTGTGCTGGGGATGAGGTAATTACCGAAGAATGTGAGGATCTTCCAGGGAATAATTACCACGGGATGTTTCCATTCCAGAGGTAATTAGGAATAGCCTCTCGGATGCCTGATCATATAAGGTAATGATTAGCGCGCTGCGTGGAGTGGCCAAGCAGTTGTTGTTGTTATAGATTCAGCTACTAGGAACAAGTTCCAAGTAGCAGGGCTATGGTGAGCCCGTAACTTACCTGGCACAGGAGCTGGGCAAGAAAGCACGGGCTATGGTTAGCCTCGTGGACAGGAGATGTCTCCGGTGGACAAGCAGGCTACGCAATTCAATTTCTTTTATTGTGCACCCTATACACATCCCGTGGGCGGTGGTGGAAAGGGTTACAAGGCACATAATGAATTCAGGAATTGAACCCCAGTACACCGCTCTTGTCTAAATCATCCAACATCGACGTAGAAAAAACTCCCAAGTCCTAGCCTAGCGCATCTTGCTAACTAGTAACTAGCTTCAAACAGTGTGTCACTTTCTTAGCTAAACCAACT
>WNGS01061674.1:9846444-9860170 GCA_020271785.1 Procambarus virginalis | reverse complement strand
TAACTTGTTGGCGTCTCCCCTACACTGACCTGGTTGTGGTTGTTAAAGATTCGCTACTTGGAACAAACGTTCCAAGTAGCACGGGCTATGGTGAGCCCGTAACTGACCTGGGGCAGACAACATTATGATAAAACAATTAGAGAACATTCAGAAATTGCGTAGCGTTTTTTTTGGGGGGGGGGGAGGGGGGGGGAGGGGGGGAACACCCTGAGTCCCCTGGTGAGGCTTCAATTCAATTCAACTTCAATAATGAACAGATAAACTGGGAGCAAATAAACCAGGACTTCACAGAATAAACTGGGAAGAACAGCTAGAAATGCGAACTGAACCAGTGCCTGGAAAAAATAAGCTCAGTAGCAGCTAGAATATGTACAAACCGCATCCCCCTAAGAAAAAGAGGAAGAGAGCAGTTGGAACGAAACGTCGTTCCCTATATAGCGAAGAAAACGAATCCGGAAACACTTGAGAGTCGCACCCATCTCAGGAACGGCGAAGAAGCTTAGGTAGCGAAAAATAGGAAAAATTGAACTCAAGCTACAGAATCATACAAAACCCAGGAGAGGGAAAGAGAGCAAAAGGCACTCAGTGAAATAGAGAGAAACCCGAAATATTTTTTCTCCTATGCAAATCAACATCAAAAACCACAATCTAGGTACACATCTGTTGTTGGGTTCAGGCCAAGCGTGACCAGGGGGCCAGATTCACGAAAGCACTTACGCAAGCACTTGAGAACGTGTACATCTTTCCTCAATCTTTAACGGCTTTGATTACATTTATTAAACAGTTTACAAGCATGAAAACTTCCCAATCAACTGTTGTTATTGTTATAAACAGCCTCCTGGTGCTTTGGAGCTCATTAACTGTTTAATAATTGGGAACAAAACCGCGAAAGATTGAGAAAAGATGTACAGGTTCGTAAGTGCTTTCGTGAATCTGGCCCCAGGTCTGTAGTGTGCTGCTCTGGTGGCACCGTAGTGCACACTCTAGTTCCTGGTGGTCCTTTAACAGGCCCTTGTGTACTTATTGATTTGTATTGTATTTTTATTATATTAAGGAGCATTCGTTGTGTTAAACACGCTTCACGGGAGACGTTTGGTGGAATCTCTAAAACGGATGGTTCTGTTGCTGCTGAATTAATTATGGTTGAGCAGGTAGAGGCTTAAATATGGCTTAGCAGGTAGAGGCTTAAATATGGCTTAATATAGCTTAAATATGGCTTAATATAGCTTAAATATGGCTTAATATAGCTTAAATATGGCTTAATATAGCTTAAATATGGCTTAATATGGCTTAATATAGCTTAAATATGGCTTAATATAGCTTAAATATGGCTTAATATAGCTTAAATATGGCTTAATATAGCTTAAATATGGCTTAATATAGCTTAAATATGGCTTAATATAGCTTAAATATGGCTTAATATAGCTTAAATATGGCTTAATATAGCTTAAATATGGCTTAATATAGCTTAAATATGGCTTAATTATGACTCACCATATGGATTTCACAATCCATGTGATTGTTCACAATATTGAACAAAAAAATTCTTCCCAATTTCGCATGTATATTTATATACAATTTAGTTGTTGTCTGTCTGATACCCGTTGCCTCTGGTGGTTTCTGTACCAAATGTAGCTGACTTGTAACTACTGTGAACCAGGCTGAGTGAGCTGCGTGTGTGTACTCACCTAATTGTGCTTGCGGGGGTTGAGCTTTGGCTCTTTGGTCCCGCCTCTCAACTGTCAATCAACTGGTGTACAGATTCCTGAGCCTACTGGGCTCTATCATATCTACACTTGAAGCTGTGTATGGAGTCAGCCTCCACCACATCACTTCCTAATGCATTCCATTTGGCAACCACTAGTGTGTGTGTGTGTGTGTTGTATTAGTAATCGGTTTTCTATCATGATGTCCTCATTGCCTTTCTATACGTTAGTCATACTGGCTTGGTACCTTCCTCGTGATAATTCAGGATGATTGCAGTAACCACATCTCCCGGGCTGTTATGTTTGCAATTTGATTTCCAAAGGTTGTTGTTAAAGATTAGCTACCTGGAACAGAAAGTCCCAAGTAGCACGGGCTATGGTGAGCCCGTAGTGGACTATTTCCAAAGGGCTCTTGTATGTTTAGGGAGCGATTGTGTGTGATGTTTCATATCTTGGGGTTATCAGTTTTCAATCTGTTTATTATTAAAGTTGAAACTGAATAATTCTCCACGTGGATATGAGACAGACTTCTCATGTTTATTGGCCGTCCATGCTATCTTCTTCTTGAGGTGATTTCGGGGCTTTTAGTGTCCCCGCGGCCCGGTCCTCGACCAGGCCTCCACCCCCAGGAAGCAGCCCGTGACAGCTGACTAACACCCAGGTGCCTATTTTACTGCTAGGTAACAGGGGTATAGGGTGAAAGAAACTCTGCCCATTGTTTCTCGCCGGCGCCTGGGATCGTACCCAGGACCACAGGATCACAAGTCCAGCGTGCTGTCCGCTCGGCAGCACGCTAGGCTGAATTTGATTTGGTTATCTGAATAACCAAAGATAACAACACATAATGTATTTTATGATCATTATGTTCCGTATGAGGTCATTATCTGTATTCATGATATCTGATTGTTTTATTTTCTAGTATGTTCTTCTGTCAGCTGTTCTAGGTAGACGCGTTCTTAATTGTTCTGTGTGATTATTAATTTTTTGGGTAAATTGACTGTTGTTGCAGAGTTAATTAGGCTTTAGGTAATTTTAAGCTGATGTGTATTTAGGGAGATTTAAGTAAGTCAAGAATACACAAGTGTGAGAGAGAATGAATAAATGAATGAGAATATATCGCCTGAGATATACGATGTTTAATTAAAGTTGTAGCCATCACTCATTGTACTCTATTCATCACATGCCTGTAGGCATGTGATGAATAGCGTTGCTAGACAAACACTTACTGTGCAGTAATATAGTTCACCCATTATAACTCCCTGTGCTTGTAATTTAAATTAATGTAACCCCCAAAGGAACTATAGTTATAACTGAATACACACACATACACAAAGGGTGACAGACAAGAGGCACTGAACTACAGGCCAGTGTCCTTAACTTGTATACCATGCAAGGTGATGGAGAAGATTGTGAGAAAAAACCTAGTAACACATCTGGAGAGAAGAGACTTCGTGACAACCCATCAACATGGGTTCAGGGAGGGTAAATCTTGCCTTACAGGCTTGATAGAATTCTACGATCAGGTGACAAGAATTAAGCAAGAAAGAGAAGGGTGGGCGGACTGCATTTTTTTGGACTGTCGGAAAGCCTTTGACACAGTACCCCATAAAAGGTTGATGCATAAGCTGGAGAAACAGGCAGGAGTAACAGGTAGGGCGCTCCAGTGGATAAGGGAGTACCTAAGCAATAGGAAGCAGAGAGTTACGGTGAGGGGTGAGACCTCAGACTGGCGTGAAGTCACCAGTGGAGTCCCACAGGGCTCTGTACTTGGACCTATCCTGTTTCTGATATACGTAAATGATCTCCCAGAGGGTATAGACTCATTCCTCTCAATGTTTGCTGACGACGCCAAAATTATGAGAAGGATTAAGACAGAGGAGGACAGCTTGAGACTTCAAGAAGACCTGGACAAGCTGCAGGAATGGTCGAACAAATGGCTGTTAGAGTTTAACCCAAGCAAATGTAATGTAATGAAGATAGGGGTAGGAAGCAGGAGACCAGATACAAGGTATCATTTGGGAGATGAAATACTTCAAGAGTCAGAGAGAGAGAAAGACCTGGGGGTTGATATCACGCCAGACCTGTCCCCTGAAGCTCATATCAAGAGGATAACATCAGCAGCATATGCCAGGTTGGCTAACATAAGAACGGCCTTTAGAAACTTGTGTAAGGAATCTTTCAGAACATTATATACCACATATGTCAGACCAATCCTGGAGTATGCGGCTCCAGCATGGAGTCCCTATCTAGTCAAGCATAAGACTAAACTGGAAAAGGTTCAAAGGTTTGCCACCAGACTAGTACCCGAGCTGAGAGGTATGAGCTACGAGGAGCGACTGCAGGAATTAAACCTCACTTCGTTGGAAGACAGAAGAGTTAGGGGGGACATGATCACCACATTCAAGATTCTCAGGGGAATCGACAGGGTTGATAAAGACAGGCTGTTTAACACAAGGGGCACACGCACTAGGGGACACAGGTGGAAGCTGAGTGCCCAAATGAGCCACAGAGATATTAGAAAGAACTTTTTTAGTGTCAGAGTGGTTGACAAATGGAATGCATTAGGAAGCGATGTGGTGGAGGCTGACTCCATACACAGTTTCAAGTGTAGATATGATAGAGCCCATTAGGCTCAGGAAACTGTACACCTGTTGATTGACGGTTGAGAGGCGGGACCAAAGAGCCAGAGCTCAACCCCCGCAAGCACAACTAGGTGAGTACAACTAGGTGAGTACACACACACTAGTAAATATATACTAGCATAAACCTTTTTATTTTCGTAATTGGATTAATTAGGACGCAAACAAAACGCTGTAATCAACGAGGCGTCGATTGCTTAATGGCTATGTTAAGTGTCAGCTTATTAATAAAGCTTCATTTTAAAACTAGTTAAGCAATACCTAACGAATGCCCGTTGTATTGGCTGGAAAATTACTACTAACCACTGACTTGGTTAAATATAATTGGCTTTCATATGATAGCCGGTCTCTGCAAGCTTACCTTAACCAACCCGTCCTCGCAAATTCGTATAGTCAATATTGACTTATTAGTTACGTGCATAGGTGACATACTAAACATAATAGTTTCCCTTGAAAAGCTTCATAGAAAACACCGACCTTACCTAACCTACCTAGTATGTTAAAATAAGCATCTTATAGCTTCGTAATTACAATTGTTGCTTAACCTGTTATAGGTATAGGTTAGGTAATAATTGTAATTGCAAAGCAATAAGATGCTTATCTTAACATACTAAGTAGGTTAGGTAAGGTCGGTGTTTTCTATGAAGCTTTTCAAGGGAAACTATTATGTTAAGTATGTCACCTATGCACATATTTAATAAGTCAATATTGACTATACGAATTTGCGAGGACGGGTTGCATTAACATGATATTAACAGCTGTCTGCCAACATTATTACGGAACATTGTAGTAATTTTCCTTATTTTTATTTTTTTTTGTTTACTAAATTTTAAGTTACTTGATTTGATATCACACACCTGATAGTCTAGCCACCTGATAGCCTAGCAGTTTCTTAGAAAAAGGTTTACGTTTTATACCACTCAACATAGCTATTATCTCTTTTTGAGCCACCACTATAACCATGATTAGATTCTGTATTATTTTGTTTAAATAGTTCATATTTTATGTAACACCTGGAACTGTTTTCCTCTTGTGAATATCGGTGTATATTTTTATCATACAAAACATGCAAAGCTGTATATATATATATATATATATATATATATATATATATATATATATATATATATATAAAAGTTTGTGAGGGTACCACCTCTGGTGCCAATGTGGGGACCCATAGCCTCGGAGAAGAAAATAAAACGTATTCAGAGGAGACCTTGTGGTTTCTCACTGAACACTAATATTTTCTTCTCCTACCACCCCCATTCTTTTGTATGTACACATATATATTTGCTTTATTTGAACTGTGTTACAAAAAAGGAGTTACATATAGGTTACAAAGATGGTTATCATAGGTTGTCGAGTTCCTCCAGCTCCTCAGATGGCGGGCAGGAACCCTGGATGCAGTGCGCATTTCCCCTCTGTATCGCCACGCTGAGGCGCTGGAAAAGAAAGCTGGCAGCTCTAGGGTCCCTTGTTGTTTCAATGAGCCTAGAACCCAGTTCCTTCAAAAAACTGGTAGCACTTTTACCCCAGGCGCCGAGTGTCTCAGAAGCAATGGGGACAAAATTGTAGTGGTGATCAAGTTCTCTATACTTACGGGATTTGGCTGCTTCCCTGTGGGTGGCAGCGCCACCTGGTTGTGCAACACTGAGGTCAATGTAGGTGTTAGCCAGGGTTGATACGCACGTGTAGTCCCATACCAACTGCTTGCCATTCTTCCAGGGGTTCACTGTGATACCATCCGGGCGACCAATAAGAGCATCAGAGTTACGGGGCGTTAGGTAACGAGGCTCTCTCTCGGCTGGGCATCCAGCTGTGGTGAGGCTCCTCTTGATGATGTCGTTAACTTCACTGTGCCTCGAGTGCCATCCTCCCGTGCTTTGGCAGAGTAGGCCATGGTGGCCGTACCTGTCAGCCACCACCTCGCCGCAAATACACCTATATCTGGTGTGGATTGGGGCAGCAAGGCGGAGGGCCACAGCAATTCGGAGGGCGTGTGGTGTGAGACGCGTGCCAGTTGCCGACATTGGGGTTGCTAACAGGAAATCCCCTGCATGAGGGGCTGCTACTGCTGTGAGGCGAGCAATGTCGTGCTGTGTTGATGCAGCACCCAGGCACTCTGCAGCAACTTTGTCTACAATGGGGCCATCCCAGCTGGATTGCCTGTGGGCTTTTGGGGATGGTGGTTGAGGTGATGGGCCTGCACGAGAGGCCCACTCTGTGGCACAGCGTGTAAAATTGGGATCATGTACACCTGCCAGCTGATGTAAGTGGGCAGGTAGAATTTCCTTCACAAGGTCGTCGGATGCTGATAAGGAGGACAGGAAGGCTGGAACAGCGATTTGCGTTGCTGTTCGAACTCCGAGGCCCCCAAGTCTTACGGGAAGAGAGGCTTGTTTCCACTGCAGGTCATCAAAAGAGAGGTTAAGGGCTTTTTCTAGCATTGATTTCAGTAACCGGTCATACTCACTTAGTTTTTGGCTACTGTAAGATGGTGAACACCTCAGAAAGTAGGTTAACCTGGGGAGGGACAGACATCTGGTGATGAGGTAGAGTGCATCATGAGCATCAATATCCTCAATCCTCCCATCCATCCTCTTAAGGTCGGCGATTTTCTTATCAAGGACCTCATCGATGGCTTTCAACCCCAGGGGAGCTCCTAGGAGTGTGCTGTCTTCAGGTTTAGTTTTATGGATGTTTGGCAGAAGACCCTCTATTCTCTCTACGATGCCCTGGTTGGAACATATTATTTCACATTTAGAAGGGTTCAGGGTGAGGCCTAAAACTGCACCTTGCTCCTGGATTTTTCTGATGTCCTCCAGGAGGGAGTCTTGGGAACCAGCTAGGGTACCATCATCCAAGAACCAGATGTTAAGCTCGCTGGACAGGATATATATATATATATATATATATATATATATATATTCATTCATTCTCGCCTTCCAAGCTTTAGACTAGCCCAAAGTAGTGGATTCCTCACAGAAAATAATGTACATTCAAATTTCATTATCACGAAATCCATGGGGTGAAAATATTAATAAATATTAAATATATATTCAAAGAGGAGGGAAACGAGGCAAGGCGGGATGACTTTCCCGCCATAATCAACCGTCACCTGGGCGGGATGACTTTCCCGCCATAATCAACCGTCACCAGGGCTGGATGACTTTCCCGCCATAATCAACTGTCACCAGGGCGGGATGACTTTCCCGCCATAATCAACTGTCACCAGGGAGGGATGACTTTCCCGCCATAATCAACTGTCACCAGGGAGGGATGACTTTCCCGCCATAATCAACTGTCGCCAGGGCGGGATGACTTTCCCGCCATAATCAACCGTCGCCAGGGCGGGATGACTTTCCCGCCATAATCAACCGTCACCAGGGCTGGATGACTTCCCGCCATAATCAACCGTCACCTGGGCGGATGACTTCCCGCCATAATCAACCGTCACCAGGGCTGGATGACTTCCCGCCATAATCAACCGTCACCAGGGCGGGATGACTTCCCGCCATAATCAACCGTCACCAGGGCGGGATGACTTCCCGCCATAATCAACTGTCGCCAGGGCGATTTTGAAAAAAACTGACTCGGCTTGCTGAAGTTTTGATACGCTCATGCATGCTAATGAGCTACTTTTGGGACCGGCTTNGACCTTCATCAGCTGGGAGTCCCAGTCATGTTGCTGGGACAGCCGTGGTCCTGGGAGTCCCAGCCCTAGTGCTGGGACTCCAGAGTGCTTGACAACTTCGATATTCAAGTCCTCTCAGAATTGCTAACCCATTTAAATTATTTATTTAGTCTTTTGTCTTGTAACTTCAGTATTGAGATTCGTGAATGTTATTGAACCAACTCTTTTTACGGAGGTCTATATTGTGTGTGGAACTCTTTTTGCCGTTATCGAGGATTGATTTCGTTTTAAAAGAGAGTTGCGGCGATAAAGTTGTGATGAATGAGTCGCGGATCGCTTCATGTTCTCACGTATTGGAAATGTTCGCGTTCACTGCGTTCGAAATGGAGTTGTATTTGTTTATTCTAAGAGAGGTTGGTGGGGGTGTGTTGTGTGTGTGTGGGGGAGGGGGATATGACCCGTTCTCAAAATCTAGGCCAAAAGCTCTCCAGTTACCCGTCCTCACACTAGGCTGGTTAAAGCAGCGGCTGTCCTCCCCAGACGCATTCATCATTTTTTTAACATACTGTTCGAATTGCCCCCCCCCCTCTGAATGCTTCACCCATGTACTCCAATTATAAACAATGGGCCACCAGAGCCTAATCACCTAACATGAACTAGGCCGAACTATACACAGTGCGTGACATGTGATGAATGTGTCTATGAGATATTCATCAGTTGGGAGACCCGGGGCACCACTTGGACAAGCATAGCCTGGAGATGAGTTACGTGGCTGCTGCTGTTGTTAAAGATTCGCTACCTGGAACAAGACGCTCCAAGTAGCACGGTCTATGGTGAGCCCGTCTTCCCGTGGCTGCCTTGCTCCAACCTCTCTTCCTACAAAGAACGTCGCATTTCGCTCGTAAGCGTTACACAAGGCCAAAAATTGTCGTACCAGAAAATGGAAGTGGCTGGCGAAAGTGACGTACTGTCCCGTTTTCTGTTTTGGGTCCTCTGGTAGGTTATGATAGGACACTTTAAACTGAACCTTTAAAAATGTTTTGTTATTTGAATTAATAAAATACAATTAAAACTGTAAATATACTTTTAAGTCACTTTTTGTCTTCATTTGTAGAAAAGGGGGAACATATATGGCTATATAACAGTTTATATTATTATGAATATAGAATAACATGTTTCAACTAGAAACAGTTGTGTGTGTCTGTAAAAATGGCTTTACCGTGCAGACGAGGAGTCACAATAACGTGGCTGAAATATGTTGACCAGACCACACACTAGAAAGTGAAGGGACGACGACGTTTCGGTCCGTCCTGGACCA
This sequence comes from Procambarus virginalis, assembly GCA_020271785.1. Taxonomy (NCBI): domain Eukaryota; kingdom Metazoa; phylum Arthropoda; class Malacostraca; order Decapoda; family Cambaridae; genus Procambarus; species Procambarus virginalis. Next base: position 9,850,873 of record WNGS01061674.1, on the reverse strand, counting down.
TTCTCAAGTCGATTGTGGCTACGTCGTCGTCCCTTCACTTTCTAGTGTGTGGTTTGGTCAACATGTCTTTACCGTATTGCTAGTGGCTATCTTCAGCAGACATCCACTGTACACAGAACGATGGATGGGGTTGTAGGAGAGGGAGGGGGGGGGGGGGTGTGGTTGTATGAGTGGGGGGGGAGAGGGTGTGGGTAGGGTGTAGCGAGGCAGCAGAAGGTATGTCTACACCAGCCTTGTTTGACTGACAGCGCCATTCAGTGGAGGAGACAGCGCTTGGTGCTATCAGATCCTGTACTCCTTATACCGCCTTCTCTTACGTCTGTTCCTCACCTGGTTAGGCTCAGGAGTGTGTGTGTGGTGTGTGTGTGTGTGTGTGTGTGTGTGTGTGTGTGTGTGTGTGTGTGTACTCACCTAATTGTGCTTGTGGGGGTTGAGCTTTGGCTCTTTGGTCCCGCCTCTCAACTGTCATCAACTGGTGTACAGATTCCTGAGCCTCTGGGCTCTATAGTGTGTGTGTGTGTGTACTCACCTAATTGTGCTTGCGGGGGTTGAGCTTTGGCTCTTTGGTGGGTGTGTGTGTGTGTGTGTGTGTGTGTGTGTGTGTGTGTGTGTGTGTGTGTGTGTGTGTGTGTGTGTGTGTGTGTGTGTGTTTGTGTGTGTGTGGTGTGTACACACTACTGGTGCCTGCAAGATCGAGCTTTAGCTTTTGGTTCCCCGCATTTCTAGCCGCTTTTGTTTAATACAGTGACTCCTGACTTATTTCAAATTTACTTTTTAAAGTTATGAATGAAGTTTGCTTCCACAACCTGCTACTGTATTGTTCATTTCATTTTCTCACTACTCTCACGCTAATAGAAAACTTTCTAACATATCTATGACTCGCCTGTTTCTCATGCTTCCATCCATGTCTTCTTGTTCTGTTGGAGGTCATTGTGAACATTTTCACTTTTTCTACTGTCAACCCCTCCCCCCAAACGTATTTTATACATCTCTATCATGTCTCCCCTCGTTCTGCTTTTTTTCTTGCGTCGTCAGGTTTAGTTCCTTCAGTTTCTCTTCATACTCTATCCATCGCAATTCCAGGACGAGTCTCGTTGCAAACTAAATAATTTTGTTTAAGTTTTCTCGTATTTTGTTGTTTTTACTGCACAATGAGACGGCATACGCTAAGCCTGGTCTCACGAAGGTAGTATACAGCGATACTGTATATTAGGTAGTATACAGCGATACTATATACTGTATATAAGGTAGCATACAGCGATACTGTATACTGTATATAAGGTAGCATACAGCGATACTGTATATAAGGTAGCATACAGCGATACTGTATACTGTATATAAGGTAGCATACAGCGATACTGTATATAAGGTAGCATACAGCGATACTGTATACTGTATATAAGGTAGCATACAGCGATACTGTATATAAGGTAGTATACTGCCTTCGCGAGCAGTATACAGCGATACTGCCTTCGGGAACAGTATTCAGCTATTCACTCGTAGCGCTGGAGTGCATCCAGGTCTTCCTGTAGCCTCGGGCACGCATTTTCGCTTCTAATTCTCCTCAGCAGCTGTGTATGGTCCACAAACATGAATATAAAGTATCATAATGTACCTGGTAGAGCATTGACATGCACCAGGTGAGGAATGGGAGCATCTTCCGGCGTCACGACACCTGTATCTTCCCACCACTCTGTTTCCTTCCAGGTTGGTACTTTTTTTTTTTATCCATCACGACAGTTTTCCTGTCATACTCCCTTGGTTGTCAGGGTTGTAGAGTTGTTCATGCGGGTCGGTGTCAAACTCTTTCTGGAAGTTCTGAATATGCAGTCAACCTACACCGTCCTGATTTTTTTTTATCAATGTCTCAGAATTAAAATATTTCCAAATTGAATAACATATATTTAGTATTTTTAGGACATTCCTTGCCTCGTCAATATCACAACATTCTCTTAACACATTCGTCTTGCTAATCTTCAATATATTTTTAGTCAAATTTTTGCAGATATTATTTTGAATGTCTTATGGTATTAAATATAACTTTCGTAAGACATCTTCCATCGATCTTCACTAGGTTGTTTTCTAAAAAGTGCCGGACCAACCAGGCTGTGGTGGGTATGTGGGCCTGCGGGCCGCTCCAAGCAACAGCCTGGTGGACCAAGCTCTCGCAAGTCGAGCCTGGCCTCGGGCCGGGCTTGGGGAGTAGAAGAATTCCCAGAACCCCATCAAGCAGGCATTAAATATAGATTTTTCAGCTTTTGCAACATTGATTAAAAATTTAACTAGTTTTTTTTTTTAGGGAAAACTATAGCGCTATACAACAGCATTATATAAGTCAGTCAGTCGTAGACCCGGAGTGAGAGTCGCTCAATGTTGTTGTTGTTATAGATTCAAATATTCGGAACAAGTTGCAAGTAGCACGGGCTATGGTGAGCCCGTAGAGGACTTGCCTGGCACAGGAGCGGGGCAAGTAGCACAGGCTATGGCGAGCCCATAGTGGACTTACCTGGCACAGGAGCGGGGCTGTGGAGTCGCTCAAATGTTAATGTGTTTTAAAGTACCAAAGGAGAACTGGACCAGGTGGAGGCAGGTAACTATTTCCTTGTTTTCTATGAATGCACAAGTAGGCATCTCTGACCATTTTCTATGAATAACAATACTTGGGCTTCGGGGGTACCGGTCTGCCCGGGGGGATGGGGGGAGGGATGCCCCCCCCCATCCTCACTCTTTCTAATCCCTCTCTCTTATCTCCCTCTCTCTAATCTCCCTCTCTAATCTCTTTCTCTAATCTCCCTCTCTATAATCTCCCTCTCTCTCCTATCTCCTTCTCTCCCTTACATTTACATTTCTCATAAAGAACGTTTTTCGCAGAGCTACACACACACACACACACACACACACACACACACACACACACACACACACACACACACACACACACACACACACACACACAGTACAAGTATCTCTCTAAGATACGCTTCATAAAACACCACAACAAGAATCTGGAAAAAGTGCAGAGCGTTGCCTAAAGGATGGTGCTCGAATTGAAGGGTTTAGGGTACAGTGACCGGCAAAGAGATCTAAATTACACATTGAAGAGAAGAAAGCTAGAGAGAGACGTGATTCCAACATACAAAATACTTAAGGGTTGAAATAGGCAACTTAGCTTTCAGTACAAATAAAATCAATAATAAATAGACGGTAACAATAAATCTATGGTCACAGATGGAAATTAGCTTCTTGGATGTCCGAGACTACATGGTCCGAAGAAACAGAAGCAGTCATACCAGTGTGAGGAAATGAATTTGCAGCAGAAACTTGTACAAAAGATAAACAAAAAAATTACATACGGGAAATCAAAATGGTGCGAAGTATTCCTTACAGTCCCCTTCGGCTTATTTGTATAAAACTTCCCCTTTTGAGTGTTGCCACCGGAAGCGGCAGTTTATTGTGCAACCCATACTCAACTTGGTAGTATAGGGTACACAATAAATGGAGAAAGCTACCACACACATATGGTAGCTAATAAATAAATAAATTACAGATGACACAAAAAGTCTTAATCACACCTCAGGGAGGATTTTCATATTAACAATTACATCTAACCTGCACATCTTATAATCCACCTGTGCCATCTTGTCCTACTTTCTCTCAAGTTCAAAAAAAGCATCCCCTTGTCCACTTTTATTTCTCGTATCTTTTATGTTGTGATCATATCCCTCTTATCTTCTATGGGTTGGGCGATTTAGTTACATTAGCCCATCAGCATAGCTAACCCTTTTACCTCTGGCACAATCCTGTCGTAAACTACTGTACCTTAATTAGCCAAGACCTAGAACAACACACGAGGCTGTGTCTGACACCCCAACAAACATGAAAATTTTAAATCCGAAAGCTTAGTTTTTTATGAACGATATCCAAAGCTCTATCAATATAACTGATGTAAGTACGATCACAGCACATTTTTGAAAGATAAATTGACAACAGCACCAGCCCGGGCCCGACTCTGAAAATTCCCAATTATAAATGATATATGTACCAATAGCGTAGAGTAATATGGAGAAAGAGCCAGGCACTGGTGCCATACCAGAAGCAATGAAATCAGCAGATCTAACTTCACTACACAAATGCTCGTGCTACAGGTACTCATATTTCTTTATGAATATTGAATTTCACGATTCAGAACGTGGGCTGATGCTTGATATGTTTTCAATTCTCTTTTCAAAGTCTTTTGTGCTGATGTCAGTTACAGTGTCTGGGGTTTGGATCTCATTTATACAGAAGGTATCTGGATCTTTCATGGTGTTTTATTGTGGTACTAAAACATAGCTCATACTTGGTCCTATAGTATTCACCAATTTCCTTGTCATCCTCTGTGTACGAAACCGTCAGGGTGTAAGTATGGCCAATGCTGGTGGAGTTTGTG
>WNGS01061674.1:9819446-9830489 GCA_020271785.1 Procambarus virginalis | reverse complement strand
GTAATGCATATTTGTGTGGGTAGTCCAGACAAGGGTTCGATCCCATTGTATGGCCTCAATAGCTTCTCATAGAGGTCGGCAGAGCGACGGCCTCTCTTGCATGTCAGGGTTCGATTAATATATATATATATATATATATATATATATATATATATATATATCTATATATATATATATATATATAATATATATTAATCAGGAAAGAGGTGAGGTGAGGTTACAATGTCTTTAATGAGATTATGGGATATTAATAAGGTATTAGTGAGATAAATGTGTATCGGTGATCCTACTCAAATCGCCCTTTAGCTGATCAATCAAAAATGGATTTAAATTATAGAAACCAATGTTAATATTAAAATTACATGATTTTGTAATCTGTATTAAGGCAAACAAAATAATGTTCCTATTGAAAATGCTTTTACAATTCGTTAGTGAAGAAGCCATCTCCTAACTTGAGGTGCTTCCGGGGTTTAGCGTCCCCGCGGCCCTATGTCGTCGACCAGGCCTCCAGGCTGTTGGACGCGGCTGCTCGCAGCCTGACGTGTGAGTCACAGCCTGGTTGATCAGGTATCCTTTGGAGGTGCTTATCCAGTTCTCTCTTGAACACTGAGGGGTCGGCCAGTTATGCCCCTTATGTGTAGTGGAAGCGTGTTGAACAGTCTCGGGCCTCTGATGTTGATAGAGTTCTCTCTAAGAGTAACTGTTGCGCCTCTGCATCTCCGAATCAATTTGGTGAGAACATTCAGACAAATGACTAATCAAAGCATTAAACAATTGGCCGTGTCTTATAGAGAATTCATATTTTGAAATTCTAAAATTTCAAATCTTTTGAATGGCCTACATATTTGTAGGTCAAAACAACCAAGTTATCACAGGTCGAGCCTGGCCCTGGGCCGGGCTTTTGGAGTAGAGCAACTCTCGAAACCCTCTCCAGGTATGCTCCAGGCGCCGAAATCCAGCCTCTCCGTCGTTCGGAAACGAGCCATTATAATAGACCAACACTCCAGTTTCTCCTTAAAACGCTTTTGTCGAAAGATCAATGAGACGCAAAGTAATTCAATTCCCGGTAAGTTTTACAAGTCGATCCATGTAAAAGTAGCCATGAAAAAATGATGTCGCTTTTTTAACAACTTTTGAATAAAATTAATCTAACGTTGCCAGTCAGTAGTTTCCCCGAGCATCTTGCCCAAGTTGTAATGAGAACCATTAAAGTTTATGTTCCAGCAGGAAAAAATCGTCGGAGTTTTGTGTTCCCGAGCGGTCCCAGAACGTCTACCTGAATAATTATGAAGGAATTTGTAGTGTATCAGGAGGAGGAGGAGTTGTAATGGTTGTTTGGGGGGTTGTGATCACCTAGTTGTGCTTGCGGGGGTTGAGCTCTGGCTCTTTGGTCCCGCTTCTCAACTGTCAATTAACTGGTGTACAGTTATTACAGTTAGAGAATGGTCCAGGACGGACCGAAACGTAGTCTTCCCTTCACCTTCTAGTGTGTGGTCTGGTCAAACATACTTTAGCCACGTTATTGTGACTCATCGCCTGCAACTGGTGTACAGGTTCCTGAGCCTACTGGACTCTTATCATATCTACATTTGAAACTGTGTATGGAGTCAACCTCCACCACATCACTTCCTAGTGCATTCCATTTGTCAACTACTCTGACACTAAAAAAAGTTTTTTCTAATATCTCTCACTCATTTGTGGTGTGTGGATGCTATTGCTGGGTTCTGGAAGGGAACTATCAGGAGAGAACGCCAAGCCATTAGGACTATATAGCACTTGGAAGGGGTCAGGATAAGGATTTGGGATGGGACGGGGGGGAAAGGAATGGTGGCCAACCACTTGGACAGTCGGGGATTGAACGCAGACCTGCATGAAGTGAGATCGTTGTTCTACCGTCCAGGCCAAGTGCTGGGTTCTGGAAGTTATGTGGTTCTATCAGTGTGATGTGGCGGCTGTGTCTTGTACTATCACTGGGAAGAGAGAGGGAGAGTGCGAGAAAGCAAGGCCGAGGAAGAGGACCAGAGGAGAGAGAGAGAGAGAGAGAGAGAGAGTGAGTAAGCAAGCGTGGGTGATAGGCTAAAAATGCATTGAACACACATACTTGTGTAGGAAGATTAAGACAGCATTTGGGAAGTTTTGAGAACGAGAACTTTTTTATTACCATAAACAAAAGCATAGAGCCTCTGCTTTTATGTAGCTACTCTAGATATACAAAGGGTTAAATACCATCTTCATGGTGCTAAAGAATTTCGCATCTTACAGGATGGAATCTCTAGAATTCTTGATGACTCGGATACATTTGATATCGTTCGCCATATGCGTTTCTGTTTACCCGGTTTGGTGCCTTATTTTGATAATTACTTACTTAAAGGATGGATAATTAGTACAGGGCTGTCCTGAGGTTATCTTGAGATGATTTCGGGGCTTAGCGTCCCCGCGGCCCTGTCCTCGACCAGGCCTCCTTTTTGTTAAAGGAAAATCTGTCTAAATCCCATGTACCTATTTACTGCTAGATGAACAGGTGCATCTAGGTGAAAGAAACTCTGCCATTTGTTTCCGGCTCCGCCGGGGATCGAACCCGGAACCTTAAGACTACGAATCTCCTGGCGGCTGAGTGGACAGCACTCAGCCGCCAGGAGAGGTTAGGCTAGATTACGACCGTTTAATAATGTTGCTGTTAAAAAAAAAAAGTTTTCGGTTTGTCCAAATTGAGTAACACAAAAGTCAATTTTCCGGTAGTCCATCGCCACATATTGGTACTTTTTACCAAATAGTTACTATAAGTACTTTAATTTTTAGGAGGATGGTCTGGATCAGACGTCCGCACTGGATAACTATGGATAGGATGCCTCGGGGGAGAGATGGGAGGAGAGGTCAAGGGTTCGAAATTAGCGGGTAATGACGTTTCGGTCCGTCCTGGACCATTCTCAAGTCGACTTGAGAATGGTCCAGGACGGACCGAAACGTCGTCGTCCCTTCACCTTCTAGTGTGTGGTCTGGTCAACTTACTTTAGCCACGTTATTGTGACTTATCGCCTGCTTAGCGGGTAATGACCGACCGACCATTGTGAGACCAAATGGTGGAACTACGTGTCGGTAGGGCCTTTTAATTTTACCAACTGGTCGTGTGGTCCAACCGGTCCTCATCAACGCAGGGCAAATGTTCCTTAATCCACCCGCTAAATCTCCGTTTCTGAATGGGAAAAACAATTTACACCCACCCGTCCTCAGACGGGTTGGTGTAAATTGTATTTCGTCCATTCCATCCAGCGGTCGTCCCCACAGACGCATTCATAAATTTTAACATGCTGTCCATTCAAAACTGGAATTTTCTCAAATATAAATTAGGATTATAACATATTGGCATATTGGGCATATATAGACATAGGTCAGGTGTTTAGGTTCTGTTGGCGATTATTTGTATTTGTAGTACGTGGGTGAAGCATTTACAGCGTTGTGGTTTGAACAAAAGTCGTCAGTGAAGCACTTGTTCCGGAAGTGTTTGAACGTCATCAGTTGTGAGTCGTGTGTAAACCGTTTTTCATTCACAAACAGAGGGGGGTTTGGCGGGTGGATGGAATCACTTTTGGGTCTTTGGAGGACGGGCTGCCATGGCGCAGTGGCAAAGCACTCTCCCGGCGCTTGGGCCTGGGTTTGTATCCTAGCCGAGGAGGATTAACCAGACGCCTATCCTTCACCATAGCCTCTGTTCACCCAGCAGTGAATGGGTACCCGGTTGTTAAACCATTTGGCGGGTCGTATCCAGGAACAATTAGGATAATGACCTGCCCGAAACGCTACGCGAGCTGGGGGCTGTACGAGAATGTAACAACTCTTGTGTATATAAATAAATACAGACTATTGAACACATTCTCAATCGATGAGAATGGTCCAGGACGGACCGAAACGTCGTCGTCCCTTCACCTTCTAGTGTGTGGTCTGGTCAGCTTATTTAGCCACGTTATTGTGACTCATCGCCTGCACATTCTAGTGTGTAATAATATTAATTATATTTGAAAAAAATACATAATTGTTCAATTCTCAATTGCGTTAAAGTTGCAAATGCGTCGTTAGTGTCAACCACCGGTTGGACGAGCCTAGCCTGAGGGCAGGTAGTGTGGTTACAGACAAACACGACGGTGAAAGTGTCGTCGGGGACGTGGTCGTGGTCACAGTGATCGTCAACGACTGCGGTGATGACAATTCTCCGGAGACTCTGGGGAGGAGGAGAAATAATTGACAGCAAAAAGTGTCAATTTAACATTAACAGACGAAAAATGTGATTACAACGTCACTCGCCGGTAATTTAGTCAACATTTTAAATCGGCTGGTGACAGCAGTTACGAAAGCATTACTTGTCGCTTTATAAGCCAATTAGAAGTTCTCGAAATGCTCGGGTAGAGACATGACCCCAAGCACATGGGAGTCATCCTCCCTGGGGAATTGTGGTGAGGATAAACTGACGCCTTTTTTCATAATGAATCATCCTATTGTATTCACTTATTTAGAGAAATTAACCTTATTCATTTTGCATTCAAATTGTACTGTATAGTACTACTGTTCATAAAATCAAGAGTATTCTAATTAATATTAGAAAGAGTTTAAGTCACCTCAGTGACGTCACAAGGGGCAGGACTAGGTTGTGAGGCGGAGTGTCCTATGAGTTCACAGGTCACCAGATTTGACATGTCCTCTATTTCTTAGAGGTCAATAGCTATTTTGTAATTGGAAAGCTCTTCATTAAATGTTGTGTAATTTAACTTCAGTACAATAATTCAATCAATCTCGATAATTCAGTACGACAGAGATCAATTGTTAAACTTAAGCCCTGGCAAAGTACTTAGAATACTAGCCGGAAGATCAAGATCTAGGCCTTTCTGGGAGAGGATAGAGAGGACAGGGCAGTGTGGTTTCCGCAGCAACTGGGAGAGGTCATCCATCTCAACTATTCCCCAAGGCAACACAACATCAAGCTGTCTATAGAAGGTAAAAGTTGCTTGGGGTTTCTTAGGAATAGTCAACTCATTGCAGTTAAATATTCAGTTAGGGACTGTTCAAGTAGGGAGTGTACAATTATGTAGATTTTGCTTAATTTTTTGCAATAAATTAATTAGCTTAATTTGTATTTTTATTATTTCCATGTGTTTGTTATATTTATTTGATGGTCCTTTTCCACGTGGTTTCCCATTGCCGAATTGAATTGGGCCCGATTCTACACCGAATCAGGATTATTACTCCTGTTGATTTTAATCAACTACACACGTAAGATCCAAGAGTTTTGGTTTACCTAGTGTGGATCAAGCCCCAAGGTTTGATTATTTAGCGTGATCGAACCATATCTCGATCATTGCTCTCTTTGGTTACTGATCTGGTAGTGGTGGCGGAAAGGAGATCCTAGAACTTTGCTAGAAGTCGATTTTCACGTCATACGGGTTGTAGAAGCTCAAGTCGTGAAATCGTCTTGAGACCACGGTGGCGTGGAGTCGGGGCTCGAGTACAAGTCTTGGGGTCCCTTGGTAAAACTACATAAAACACGGGTAAAAGAGGGTATAAGAATGATAACCCGTCCCGTGTTCACCAGACAAGAAGGCTATGCTGAGGAAATAAATGCTATCGAGCTACATCTGTAAGAATCATAAAATGCAGAAGAGAGCAGAAGGCCGTCCACAGAAATCGAGAGGAACCCGAACTATTTAATCTCCAATGCAGACAAAAACAATATGAAACATTGCATAAAGGTCAGTATTGGAGCTTCAACAATGGCATTCCATACATTGGGATGGACGGTGAAGAGCGACGGTATTCGCTTCTTGCAGGTCGGGGCGGTTCAAATCCCCGACCGTGTCCCAGTGGATTAGGCGACCATTTCTTCAACCCACCAAGCCCGTCAATCCCATCGACGTATCCTACGGACCTTCCCAGTGCGATGTATAGTCGTAATGAATTGATGTTTATCTCAGCCTATAACCCTAGCCCAGGCTTACTCTGCAAACACGCATCTTGTGCCAGGCAAGTTAACGGGTTCACCAGAAGCCCGTGCTACTACTTGGATCAATGTTGTCGGAGTAGGCTGTCATGACAGGTCGGCGTTACAAGTCCCCGACCGTCTAAGTGGCTGGTGGGCACCATTCCGTTCGCCTCCGTCCTATCTACCAAATCCAATTATCGCGTAGTCCCCTTCCCGTGCTAGATAGGCGGTGATGGCCTTGGCCGTTTCTCTGTCAGAAGAAGGAAAAGTAATTACGGGAAAGAAAAAAAAATTGGAACCACTTAAACGAGGTCTCATTCATTGGCCCGTGCACAGACCTCTTGAGGTGCTTAATAAATTATCAATCAGGAGGTTAAAACAACCACTTTGGTCACCATTTGGTCCGGGAGACATCTACCCGTCACGCAAGGTGCGCTGTCGCAGACCTCCCACAGATCTCCAGTATCAGCACTTGATACTGGTAAGTGGCTCAAAAGGGTCCAACACCTTACGGGCTATATTATGCCCGTGCCACCTGTTTGGGTGGGGGCTTAATCTTCATCAATCAATCAATCACAATCAAGCGCGCTTTCTCCTGAAACTTCCCTTCCCTTCCTGATAGTGCCCTCCCGTTCCATTTCCTTATCTCCCCCTTCTCTGCCTCTTCTCTCTCATTCAATTTTTCTTGAACACAGTTAACATGTACACCAAACATGGGTGCCGTCATCGAAAATTTGCTACGGTGAGCGAAAATTGATGGAGAAAGACTATCTCTGGAGATTGTACGAGCTACTTCCTGCAGTCTCCCAGCAGGAACCGACCAATTATTCCCAAGACTTTTCCGGCTCTTCACTTCTACTCCCCTGCCGCCAGAAGAGGGGGAGAACTTCTCCTGTCCACTCCTAGAGAGGGGGCCTTCCTCCCGCTTCCTTGCACACAATTACCAATACCAACAAAAGGATCAAGATTCCACTCCTCCAAATTCGTCTGTAGTGTGTCCTGTTCACTGCCTCAACGGCTCCCCGGAAACATAATTACTTTCAAAAAATTCCTATCAGAAGTGGTCTAGGGGGAACAAAAAATATTATCACAAGAAGAGATTGTCAGCTCGCGCCCACCAGAAGGGACCGGAGGAAGACGCCCCTGCCGTCGTGTCATGCTGCGTCAGTCAGTCTCGCTGGCGAGGTGACAAGGGTCATCTGTGTGTAGTGTGTAGTAGTAGTAGGTTGTAGTGAATGTGGCAATATTATCTGGACAGATTTGGCTCTTCCACAGGTGCCAAGGCATGGAGAACCACTGCAGGGGGAGTCATCTGTATTTATAGAGGACTTGTATCACGCAGCAGGGCCGAGCAAACCAAGAAAACCAACTGCTTGCCATGTGTGCATTCATCCATGGTGGTCGCCAGCCGTCCCTCACTCTCCCTCCAGTTGCTGCGTCACCGGAGAAAACACGCGTAGCTAACCCGTGGAACCGATAGGTCCGGGTGTAGTACCTGGAGTGTCAGCTCAGGGTAAATAACCTGGAAGTAGTACACATGTGTATAGTATAACACACGCTTAACAGGGGTTGTGGCAAAAGGCAACACATCAATTGAAAGTAGGCGTCGGCAGCCCAAAGGCCCACCGGACCAACAACACCTATTCCAAAGTAAGATGTGATAAAGTCTGTCGGACTGCCAGTGTCGGGGTACAAGTGATGGGGTCACCAAGCTGAAGTACAGAACCTGGGCCGAAAAAGCGAGCTCCTAGGTTGTAATGAATGTGTAAAGCCTGGTCCCCCCCCCACACATCGCATTGTGGGGGCCCGGTTGGAAAATAGCAAGGGGCCACAAGGAGTAGTCCTGGGGGCGCCTAGAAACTACCAATGAGCCAGAATAACCAACAACTCAGAATATATACCAAGATAAAAACGAGCAACCCTTTAACACTAGACAAAATACACATTTAAGAACTAAATATAATGCAATAAACGAGAAGAATGATGATTCGGAAATCACTTCAGAACTGTGGACATACAAGTACACATTCAAAGAAACGACGAATCTAATAAAGTGAGATACATGATGATATTAATTACAATCCAAAGATAAATAGTGTACATCGACTGTTAAATAGTGGTACCAGGACGGGACTCGAAACATCGTGTCGTGAACCCTTCACTTATCTAAAGTGTGTACGGTCACGCCGCAGGCATGGCACCACTCAAAGTCAGGGAAAAACCTTCACACACCTAAATCTCCATGTTGTTGTTGTGATTAAGAACGTTCAGACTACTGGGAACCAAAGTATCCAGGTAGCAACGGGCTATGAGTGAGCACCGAAGTGGAATTAATCTGGAAAGCAGGAGATGTGGAGGCTGTAAACGTGATCGTTCACCCAGTCACGAACCATACGACAAGGCAAATGTAACAAACACAAAACCAGGCGTTACTTTCAGGTTCCTAGAACTGTAAAGGTAAACTGCGGTATACCGAAGGTAAACTCCACCTGTCCTCAACCCACTGATAGTCATCTTCATATGAGGTCAAGGCCGTGAACAGGGAATCATAATGTTGGAAATGATCCAACTCGTTCGTGGTCACCCTCACGCACCTCTGCGCGCGCGTGCGCGTGGAGAGAGACTTTCTTGGAAGAAAATGGTCCGGGGGTGAGAGGGAACCTACACAACACTTGTCCGTAAGACCTAAATAATTAACACAACATCGCGGCCAAACCTGTCGGTCCATGTGTTGACTAAACCACACACACTAGAAAGGTGAAGGGACGACGTCGGCTCTCTGGGTCCGTCCTGGACCATTCTCACATCGATTGAGAATGGTGCCAGGACGGACCGATACGTGGTCGTCCCTTCACTTCTAGTGTGTGGTTGGGTAGTCAGACTTATTATTAGCCACGGTATTGTGACTCCTCAGGGGCCCGGTCGAAGAAGATCCAGTATGATGGTGTTGGAATATAGTACGTAAGGCTTGCGGTAGGGGGAGGGGGGTCGCTGTATGTTACGATAATGACATGTATGAAGCGGGCATCACCACTCGCGAAATTACCAAAGGTAGACGACCGGCATGATAGCGCCGTAATCTGCTAGTCCGTACTATGGAGCGGTAAGACTTATTGGCCCATACTGGGTAGTATATGACCTATTGGTTTTATAGTGAACTGTATAGGAACATAGTGATTACAAATACACGTTAACTCAGACTACATCGTAATCCACGGTTGGAGAAGCCATGCGAGTGAGAAGTATGATAAGAGATCAGTTATCAAAATTATGAGGCAATGCATCTATCTACAGTATAGTAGGGAAGCCAGTTATCAAAAGTATGTAGGCAATGCAGCTTCTAAAGTATAGTGGGTGTATGGTGGGCCTGCGGGCAGCTCCAAGCAACGGCCTGGTGGACCAAACTCTCACAAGTCCAAGTCTGGCCTCGGGCCGGGCCTTGGGGAGTAGAACAACTCCCAGAACCCCATCAACCAGGTAATCAACTAGGTAAACGCCAGTAGTGGACTTTACCAGATTCTTGTTTAGTTTATTAAAGAAAGGAATACTGTCAGCCCGAGCGTTCCCCTCCTTCTGCTCGTTCCTCCCCTTCCGCTCGTTCCTCACTCCTCCTTGGCCAGGACTCGAACCAGACCAAATCGCCAGGTAGAAATGAGAAATGAATCACACAACACCGCCCCTGTGCCAGGTTAAGTTATCTGGGCTCACCATAGCCCGTGCTACTTGTGGAGAACGTGTTCAAGTAAGCTGAATCTATAACAAGAACAACAAATTAGAAATGAAAGAAAAGAAAAGGAGAAAGCGCTAAGGCATTACGACCATAATAGCAGTGGAACTATATAGGAAATATATGACCAGGTCCGTGGTAATGAGAGAACACACGGGTTAACGGCAGCAATTCAAGTTACTTAGCGCGGGGAGGGGGGAGAGAGAGAGAGAGAGAGAGAGAGAGTAGAGAGAGCGAGAGAGAGAGAGAGCTCAGCTAGGAGAGAGAGAGATAGAGAGGAAGAGCTAGACGATAGATAGAGATTCTAGTCTCCTATATATCTCTTACCAATCCCCCTATATTTTACTGCCTTAGCCTCCACGCAACGGTTGAGGCAGCCAGTGGAATAAAGATGGAGGAACCAGTTCACTAAAGAGGGCAGGACAGCGCAGGCGTCCAATAAAGAGGGAGGAAGCCCAGGGTCAATAAAGATGGAGGAAGCCAGGGGCAATAAAGATGGAGGAAGCCAGGGGCAATAAAGATGGAGGAAGCCCGGGATAATAAAGGTGAAGGAGGCCCAGAGATAATTGAGGCAGGGAAGGAGGAGCAGGAGGGGCCACCACCTTGACGGGATTAAACAGGGTAATTGAGCATGTAAGTACGGAGGCGGCCAGGTTGATCCCACCCACCCTTACCTTAATGAAAACACCACCAACAGTGCTCCTCGCCCCGCTCCTGTGCCAGGTAAGTCCACTACGGGCTCACCATAGCCCGTGCTACGTGCAACTTGTTCTCGAGTAGCTGAATCTAATAACAACAACTCCACCACCACTACTTCCATTAACCCACTCCCTCACTGCTCTGGACGGTAAGAGCGACGGGCTCCTCCGTCCATGTCAGGTCGGCGTTCAATAAATCCCCGACCTGAAGGAAGGAAAGAACTATCGAGGGAAAGTGCCAAGCCAAAGTGTGATTATGATTATATAGCACTTTGAAAGGGTCAGGATAAGGAAGTTTGGGATGGGGAACGGGGGGGGGAAAGGAATGGTGCCCAACCACTTATCGGACGATCGAGGATTGAAACGTCCGACCGTCACCATTCCTTTCCCCCGTCCCAATCCCAAATCCTTAACCTAACCCAGGGACCCTTCACGTGCTATATAGTCACAATGGCTTGGCGGGTTGATGGGGTTCGTGCTTTTCTGCACGAGTTCAAACAGTTGTATTTTTAACGGAGTGGTAAATTGTAAACCAGTAATGTAGCCAAGTTTACTATAGGCTTACCTCGGCAATGATTTCGAGACTCAACGTCCCCGCGGCCCGGTCCCCGACCAGGCCTCCTGCATTACTTTTTAAATATCACAATATC
>WNGS01061674.1:9800581-9819421 GCA_020271785.1 Procambarus virginalis | reverse complement strand
GTGAAAAAAAAAACTAGTGACAGGAACAGGAGAGGGGACGCTAAACAGTGTCAAGGAAACGCTAGCAGAATAGTGGGATGAAAGGGGAAGAGGAGGAAATACAGAGACCCGAGAGAAAGGGGGGGGGCAACCGCACTGCGGAAGGGAGAAGAATGACGAAAAAGATGAGGAAAAGTGAAAGAGGAGAGGAATGAAGGAGACAGGATTGAAGTGGAGAAGGAATTAGGGACGAGGAGAGAGAGAGGGGCATGAGAGAGATAAGAGAAGCAGGTGGTGGAGGTAAGGACGATGTGGGAGGGGGGAGGGGAAAGGAAAAGGTGGAGTAAGTGATGTGAAGGAGAGAGAGAGAGGGGGGGACACGAGAGAGTAAAGGAGGGTGCAGGACAGGCTCACCATGATGAGGGGAACGCCTATGGCTGTTATTGTGAAAACCTTAAATGAAAATTCAGGATCTGTCAGGGGATGAAAGAGGGGACTTGAACGGACTAAGGAGAGGGGGAAGTTCGACAAGGGGGAAGAGAGAGGGGGGGGGTGTGGAGGCTGTTGTTGGTGTGGTGGAGGGATGGGGAGAGAGGAGAGGACAGGGGTGAGAGAAATTGCCAGGAAGAGGATTGCTTGCATAACTTCTAGGACTGGTTAGGAAAGCAATGAGGTGAAATGGGATGGTGACATTGGGAGGTGGGGATAGTAGATTAGCCCACGGAGAGAGAAGGAGGAGAAAGGGTAGGAGGACTGCGGGCAAGCTGGAGAATTTTAAAATTGGACTTGAATTAGGTGGGAGATCAGGAAATGTGATAAAATTTGTGAGTCAAATGATGGATTAGAAGTTGGTTAGAAAATACTAGGAATGGGGAGAGAGAGAGAGAGACGACGGAGAGTACGAGGAGAGGAGAGAGAGACCGTAGAAAGAGGAGACGAGAGAGAGAGACCCGAGAGACGAGAGTAGAGAGAGGGAGAGAGAGAGAGGAGGCAGACTAGGAGAGAGAGGACCCACACACAACACAAATGGAAGTTGAAAAGGAATGCATTAGGCAGTGATGTGGTGGAGGCAGCAGACTCCATACACAGTTCAATGTAATATGATAAGAGCCCAGTAGGCTAAGTTGATTGACGGTTGAGGGACCAAAGAGCCAAAGAGGCGGGACCAAAGAGCCCAAAAAACACAAGCTTAACCCCCTGAAGGTGACACACACCATGCCCGCCAGTCGCTCCCCTGTCTATCAGGTACATGAAGTAACAGGTGAATAAGTTTCCGAGTTAATTAGTCACAATGCCTCAGGTAACTAGACACAGGCTTTTGTGGCATAACACATCACAGTGAGGGAGGCCTCACACTAGGAAGTGACAGCTCCACATCACAGGGGATGGGGCCCCTTACACCAGGCATACAGCCCCAACATCACAGGGGATTGGGCCCCTTTACACCAGGCAATGACAGCTCCACATCACAGGGGATGGGGGCCCATTACACCAGGCATGACAGCCCAATAATAGGGGTGGGGGCCCCTACACCAGGACAATGACCAAGGCCCCAATCACAGGGGATGGGGCCCCTTACACCAGGCATGACACCCACATCACAGGGGATGGGGGCCCCTTCCACCAGGCAGTGACAGCCCCACATCACAGGGGATGGGGCCCTTACACAGGGCAATGACAGCCCACATTCCACAGGGGATGGGGGCCCCTACACCAGCCGTGACAGCTGTAATCTCCTATCCTCCTCCACTCCCATTACGTCCTCTCCAATTCCCCTTTTCAATGTAATCCAATTCTCTTTAAAGATCGAACAACTCATTATCTATCTCTCTCTCTCACCAATATATATATATACAAACTCTCTCTCTCTCTCTATTCTCTCTCTCTCTTAGCTTTCTTACATTCTTTTACTACTATCTCAAACTATTTTTATTTAATTCCATCAGAAAGCCATCCATCTATCTCTATCCGGTCAACCCATTGCCCTGGCGGGACTCATCAGTTGATTATATATATATATATATATATATATATTCATATATATAATATATATATATATATTTTTATATATATATATAAAACCACAGTCAGTGGGATTAGTTGTGGTGGTGATGGTTAATGGTAATTGTGGTTAGCAGTGATACTAACCACTATTCTTATAACCACCATCACTAACCACTCCCATCACCACCTAACCACCCCACCCACCAGCACTCCCATCACCAATAACTACCACCAAAACACCACCACTAAACACCCTCACAACCAAACATAACCACAACGACTCTCACGAGGTGAAGCAGCCAGGAGAAGACCTATGAGAGAGCTGGTCGCCCCAGAGATGAAAATCCAACCATTACATACCAATTCGCAAACTGTCGTTTTGCGGACCCAATTCACACAGCAAATTGATGGCATTTGATTGATATCGTCTCATGCCAATCATGGCCAGCGTTCAGAATTGATCAAGGGGCATTTATTAACCCATTTGACCATCCGGGGACTGAAAATATTAATAACGGCTGTTTTAAAGATGAAACACCACTAGTCTGTCGCGTATCCTTGTCTCCAAAATATAATGGTTTGAGACAAGAGAAGCACGCATCTGTTAAGTTACCAGTAATACACAAACTTGCTCAACGAACAAACCAAAAAATGAGTGGAGGAAATTGCAAATGTGAACAATATCATATTTAACACACCACCACACACACACACACACACACACACACACACACACACACAACCACACAAACCACACACCGGAAGTAAAATTACGGCTTCATTGATTGCACGTCAGAGGTCCATTTTTACGCTAAAACAAAAAAGCAAGGACCTCCCCCCCCTGCAGGAGAGAAAAGTTGCTCTTGGGCCAAGGACAAGCGGGCCATACATGGGCCAAGGAAACATGGGAGGAGTAGGGTGAAGGGAGGAGGGAGGGTGACAGGGAGGATGACGGGGGTGACATGGGAGGAGGACGGGTGACATGGTAGGAGGACGGGTGACATGGGAGGAGGACGGGTGAAATGGGCGTCTCCCTTGAGGTTACCTTGAGGTGCTTCCGGGGCTTAGCGTCCCCGCGGCCAAGTCGTTCAGAACAGGCCTCCTGTTGCTGGACTGATCAACAGGCTGTTAGACGCGGCTGCCCGCAGCCTGACTTATGAGTCACAGCCTGGTTGTCAGGTATCCTTTGGCCAGGTATCCCCCGTTGCTTGTGGGAGGGGGGAACCATGAACATGCTCTTAAACCGTTCCACTTTAATTACCATGTACGTCATATCGCCTCTACCTTACACTCTGAACCTATTCCGCTTTACCCTCCCCTCTTGCCTTTTCCTTCTAGCCTCCCTTTTCCTTCTAGGGCCTCCCTAGAAGGAAAACACTACCTACCTACTACCTACCTACCACTTCAGACAAGCGTGCCGCCCATAGCATTAAGAGGTAACGGCACTTTGGGACCGCTCGCCAGGGCTCTTCTGCATGTGCTAGATCTGTCCCCCCTCCCCTCGTGAACTGTTGGTTCTCTTTGTTCCTCCGCCTTCCTCTCAAACCTACATTCCTCATTTTCTCACCTCTCCCTCACACCTGTCTCTCAGAGTAATAAAGGAGACCGAAGCTACAAGGATAGACTGAACAAAGTGATCGTAATGACCACTAGAAGAGAAATGGCGCTGACATGATTAGGCATTCAAGGATACGCGTGGGTAAACAATGAAGTTAAAAAACAGGAGTTTATGCAGAGAAATGACATTTAACGATATCAGATGCATTTGGAATGGCAATTATCTGGCGTTCGAGATCAGTCTGATTAATTATAATTGCTAAGAACATGTCAATTCGCATACAAAAGAATAACCCCCCCCCCAGACAGACACCCACACACACACACGAAGGCAGGCACAGCACGCGCACACACCACACACACACACAAAACACACACACACACACACACACACGAGTGTTGTGCATATCACTGAAACTGGAAGATAGAAGAGTATGGGGAGACATGATCACTACCTACAAAATCCTTCAGCGGAATTGACAGGGTAGATAAAAGATTAACCGTTTAACCCCGGTTG
Organism: Procambarus virginalis; assembly: GCA_020271785.1. Lineage (NCBI taxonomy): Eukaryota > Metazoa > Arthropoda > Malacostraca > Decapoda > Cambaridae > Procambarus > Procambarus virginalis. Next base: position 9,815,364 of record WNGS01061674.1, on the reverse strand, counting down.
GTACGCGAACAAGGGACATAGGAAGACCGAGTACCCACTGAGCCACAGGGACGTTAGAAAGAAACTTTTTCGTGTCAGAGTTAGTTAACGGATGGAATGAATTAGGCAGTGATTGTGGTGGAGCTGATCCATACACAGTTTCAAGTGTGATAGATAGAGCCCAGTAGGCTCAGGAGCTTGATACACCTGTTGATTGACGGTTGAGGAGGCGGGACCAAAGAGCCAGAAGGCTCAACCCCCGCAAGCACAAATTAGGTGAGTACCACACACACATACCCCACACACACACCACACACCAACACACACACACACAACCACACCACACACAGTCTACGACTGACAATTCGTCAAGGCCAAACTCGCCGAAGAAGTGTATGAAACGTATGAAACTAAAAATGAGTGAACGTTGGGTACCGCGCCAGCCACACACCAACCGGTCAATGTGTGGCCGTGCGTCTGTGTCAGTCTCTAGTGGTGAACGCCGGTTCCCCAGCTTGTCATTCTTCACCAAGGGAGGCACCCGTATCATCAGGTTTCAGGAGTTAGGATGATAGAGGTGGGGCCACAATGCGGCCTGTGCATTGTGTGTGTGTGTTTCCCCAGGACTAACCAGAGCTTGGCTAGCTTCAGTGGACACCGTGTCATCGTTGTGCAAGCTGTGATCACTCCTGGAGGAGGAGTACAAGTCTTGGGAGAGCGCCAGCCTGCAGGAGGCGCTCCATGAGCTTGTCTTCTGGTCCATGATTCAGGAGGAGCCTCAGCTCGTGTGCGGCCTTCGTCTGCTCTTCAGGACTCGAGCTGAATAGACTCTTCAACGTCTGCCCCGTCGCCTCATCACCGCCGGATCAAAACAAAACACCTAAAGACATGGCCGCTTCCCCTTACTTCACGCCTGGTCAGACGCCTGAGGTAGGTGGGTACCCCGGGCGATGGAACTTTAGCCCCTATTGCCCCGTTCCCCTAAGCTGTACTTCCCCTGTACAGCCTGGACATGGCGGCACGAACGGACCACTCGCATCCCACTGTACAGATGCCTCAGTGAGTGGTGGTACCAGTGCAGTGTTACACACAGTGTAGAGGACCTATTAAGTGTGTGTGTGTGTGTGTGGATACAGTAGGTATCAGAGTGGCGCTATCTACACCTGTCACTCTAGTCGGAGCCAGCACCAGTTGCACTACCCCCAGCAGTGTTGCCAGCTGAATATGTATACATCTGCGCCTGCTTGTATGGTGTCCGAACTATTCATCTTGTCTCTGCACTATGATTGGTGGCCGCTATTGTTCTGGGTCCAGTCCATAGCCTGAAAGTGCTACTCTCGTGGGTAGAAGCTGACGTGTCTTTGTCACTTCAATGTTTGGACTCTGGCAACCATGGCCACTTCTCTTCCGCCTGCTGGGGTCGCCGTCAGCGGCCCTTCCCAAAATGTTTCAGACGCATTGGCATCTACTTCGGCCACCACCTCGCATGACTTACAACATGGCCAAGCACTCCATCCCAATATGGCCATGTATGAGGAGGACACCAGCCCAAGTGATGAAGCAGCCTCGGGTGGTAGTTTTACTTTATACAAAGCCGGCAGACCTTACGTGGAAGAGAGAAGGGTAAGGAACGGTACCAATTCTGTCAAGACGAGCAATGCCACCCCCACAACGGGAGGGGCACCACGCCCCACCCTAGCACCCCGTTATAAATATGCCAGGGGGGCTGGCATTTCCATCTCACGTTACTAGTGACCAAAGGTACTCCTGGATGAGCCGTGACCTTCCTCGTCATTTTCCTGACGGCATAGACCTCATAATCCCTAGACACGCCTCGCTCTACATCTATGTAGCCAGGTCCGATGAAGACACCATCTCGGCCCTACTCCAATGTCAAGTGGGTGGCATCACATCAGTAAAGCAGACTCCCCTCAGAGGTCCAGGAGGTACAGAGAGTACCTTGTTACATCCTACCCTCGTGACCTTGACATCTCCCATGCTAAGGACCTACCAGGGTGTGTACGGTGCAAGACGCATCACTTCTGAGGGCAGGCCACTCAACAGGATCGTCATCGTCTGGGAACAATGAGACACCGCCTCCCCAGTCATCATCGAGTTCCTAGGCCCCCTACCAGCCAGCCTTGCCCCATAACACCCTGGGTGTCCTCAGCTGGCATGTGTTTTAAATGTCAACGTTTTGGTCACGTAGCCAAGCACTGTCAATCTGAAGGCACCTGTGACCTTCCTGTGCAGACCGTCATCTCACTGAAGAATGCCCCTATAGAGACCACGCCCCTGGGACCGACGAGGCCTCCTCCTCAGGCCACCAAGCCCAAATGTCCAGGGGTGCTTGCGGAAGGGGGGTGACAGCCTGGCACAAGGACTGTGTCAAGCAGCCTCCCCCGCAACGTCAACGTGAAGGCAACCCTCCCACCACGCCAGTCAACCCCACCACACCGGGGTGGCCCCCACCACTATACCTACCCGTCCCCCCACCCGGGATGACCCCACCATCGTTCCTGACACCACAGCCTGACAACCTTCCCTCGCCTACCTGGGACGCCTGACGCCAGCCTGCAGAGGAAGGTGTCAGAACTTCCCAGCTCGCATGAACCAAATAGAAATTACTGTCAATAAGTTCCAAGGAACACTCACGAAGATTGAAAATGATCTCAACAGCATTTATGCTACGAGCACGATGGACGACCTGAGACAGTGTTCCAGCGATCATCTCGCCAGCCCCAGGAATGAAGTGAACGTCCAAGTTTCTAGTGACATGCCTTCCAGTAATATAAGTGTTGACCCGTCTCATGCAAATATTGCCCCCCCCTCCAGTGTTTTAAGTGTTGACCCGTCTCATGCAAGTATTGCCCCCCATCCAGTGATGTAAGTGTGGACACGTCCTCAAGCAAATATTGCCCCCCCAACATCCAGTGATGTAAGTGGTTGACACGTCCTCAAGACACTTTCGCGCTATTCTCAATTATTTTCACTATGCTATTTAGACATTTGTGTTCTTTTGTAATTCTTTTTTTTACATATAACCTTCTCTCTGAGATTCACTTTTCTGTGTGTGTTGATTGTGAAGTTTCTCTTCTAGCTTAGTGGGTAAGGATGCTCTCAGACGCAGGTTCGAATCCTCCTCACGGCCCTTGTGGATTTGTTCAAGGATAGACTGTGTTTTATCCTCGAGTTTTTGAGCCCTGTGGTCCTGTTGGTCCTCCGAGGGCCTATCCAGTGGACCGTGATCTGGTTTTTCACCTGCTTGATAGTTGAGCCGAGTTTAAATAAATGAAAAAATAAGATGGATATATGTTTAAGGTGCTTCATTCACTTTATCTCGCCAGATAAATTTAGTTGTAAATCTTAAGTACTCAATCATCTTTACCTCCTCGGTCTCCACCTCCTCCACCTTCAAATAAATCTAATTATAACTATAGTTATAAATAGCTGTACAATTATAACTGGGAAAGTTTACAATGCAGGGCATCACACAAGAGAATCACAACTAAAGCATTGCTCGACCTTCACCTCCTACTCCACCTTCACCTCCTACTCCACCTTCACCTCCTACTCCACCTAATATGTCAGAACCTCTGCATCATCCTCCACCTTTCTCCTACAAATGAGTAGCATTAAAGGTATGTGCAAAATGCAGATGAGATCGCAAATCAAATGGTGGAAAGTGTCGAAAGAAATGGTGGCGTCACTGGGAAGGGAGGCAGAACAACAACACATTATTGCAATAATGGAAACGAAACTCACAGGTTATAGAAAATTGTGATCTTCCCAGGATATCAGATATGGAGTAGTGGTGGAGGTGGAGTAGTGGTGGAGTGGTGGAGTAGTGGTGGAGGTGGAGAGGCCACACTCGTGCACCAACATTGGAGATTTAGGAAATAAAGTTGTCAGACGAAGTTTATCAATTAAAGAAAGAATGACATGGAACAAACCGGTAATGGCAGGTTATGATTCTAATACTTTGGGATTTGTATCACAAGGAAATGGACTGAATAAATAAATAAAACCTCATGACGTTGGAACATGGAGAGCAAAACTCGTAGACGCAACAGTGAAACACTTCTTCTTGCTCTTGTGTATTACAGAACACACGAGCAAGAGAAGGTAGCCTCACCAACAACCTTCGATCTAACGGTTACCGAAAACGAGGCACTTGTCGTCAAGATGGAGTATGAGATACTGCTAGGAGCTAGGACCGCTGCATTATTGTGCTTGTGGACACCGCGGAGCTAAAAGATGGTTAAAGCAAGAAACACGTGAGAAACATGAGAGATCACATCCTGGGAGACTACAAGATACCTTGTGAGGATTTAGGGGCTTAGCCACCGCCTCGACACACCCGGTCCTCGACGAGCAACTTTGTGCTTGAAGTCCAAAGGAAGAGAGAACAGGAAAGGAAGGCAATGAACGTGATGGATAAATTCATTACCTCTAATACTGTAGACGCCACTGAGCAGTTTGTTGTTTAAGATTCGCTACTTGGAACAAAACGTTCTAGGTAGCACGGGCTATGGTGAACCCGTAGTGGACTGATTTACACTGAGCAGTTCATCCCACTGACGAAGGAGGAGGAGATAAAGAAAGTAAACAATTGATTCAATTGTCAACGTTGGGAAGATAAGGAGAGGACCAAAACATCAAGGAGAAGCTACAGACAAGTAGTGGGGCAAGTAGTAGACGCCAATAGAGGGGCACTAGAGCTGAACATCAACACATAATATGGTTATACTAGAGCTAAACATCAACATATAATATGGTAAGTCATATTATAATATGGTCCAGGAAGGAGCGAAACGTCGTCGGTTCATCATTTTCTGATGATTGATGAAGATTAAGCCACCCAAAAGGTGGCACGGGCATGAATAGCCCGTAAGTGGTGGCCCTTTTGAGCCATCACCAGTATCAAGAGCTGATACTGGAGATCTGTGGAGGTGCGACTGCACCCTGCGTGACGGGAGATGTCTCCCCGTGTTTCTGATGTGGGGTTTTGGCCTTCATATCTTCAGCCACGGTGTTCTGCCTCACCGTCCACTATAAGTCGTATCATTTTTAAGGAACGGGCTGCCTAAATCATATACATGAAACTGTTATCTTGTTATCGCTGCACAAACTCCAATCACCCACGTTATTTTGAACTTTGTAAATGCAAGCACCTGTCAAACTGTATTCCCCTCGGTACTGTCGGGAGGGGAAGATAATGTCTTACACAGTAAAGATCACAACAACGTGGTGGATCTAAGGTGAGGTTATACGATGGAATTGAACCTGCGGCCCTGATCTGCCAGCACACGCACTACCAACTGCACCATGATGGGCTGTAAAGTATCGTAACCAGAAATAATATTTGGAGTTTGGAAGGCCCCATCCGGTGCCGCAATTCAAGTTTTGTGAATAATCGAACGACCAAGCTGATTGCGGGCTATTCATGCCCGTGCCACCTTTTGGGTGGCCTTAATCTTGATCAACCAGTCACAGAGCTCTGTGTGTGTGTTGGCTCGACCAATCACGAGGGCCGTTGTGGACTTGCTAGGGAACTTTCATGCCTTTCACAAGCGTCGACAGTTGAGGTGACGGCGGTGCTCTGGAGGACACAAGTTCGAATGCTGTGATGTCCAGGTCTTCCTCTAAGGTCTTTGAGGCGACATTGCCTTCCGGCGCTGGTAAATTACTTAAACAATTTTGCAAGGCTGTGTGTGTGTGTGTGTGTGTGTGTAATTACCTAAGTGTAGTTACAGGATGAGAGCTACGCTCGTGGTGTCCCGTCGTGTACTCACCTAATTGTGCTTGCGGGGGTTGAGCTTTGGCTCTTTGGTCCCGTGTGTGTGTGTGTGTGTGTGTGTGTGTGTGTGTGTGTGTGTGTGTGTGTGTATGTGTGTGTGTGTGTGTGTAAATGAAACAAGAAATAGCTTAGAGGGGATTGTAAAAGTAGAAAAAGAGAAAATGTTCACAATGGACATTAATAGAACAGAGGACATTTATGGAAAGATAAGACTGAGGAGTCAGAGATGTTTGAAAATTTTCTTGCAGCCTAAGACGAGTTGGAAAATTAATAATTTTACATTCTACATTCACATTTTTCAAACTACATTAATAATTTTAAAAGAAGAGTTGATATAGAAATAGGACATTCGTTGCATAAGGCAACCGACAACTAGAAAGGCGGGACCCAAGAGCCTGTGCTCGATCCTGCAGGCACACATTAACGAGTGTACACACACACACACACACACACACACACACACACACACACACACACACACACACGCCAGAAAGAATCAACAGTACTCTGTACATTCAGAGTTTGAGACATATTTATCAGGCTATCTTCTTCTTGAGGTTATCTTGAGATGATTTCGGGGCTTTTTTAGTGTCCCCGCGGCCCGGTCCTCGACCAGGCCTCCACCCCCAGGAAGCAGCCCGTGACAGCTGACTAACACCCAGGTACCTATTTTTACTGCTAGGTAACAGGGGCATAGGGTGAAAGAAACTCTGCCCCGGCTATGTGTAAACGTTGGCTTAGTATTGACACAATGACCTCGCTACCACTGCCTTCTGTGGTCTGGTCTGGATTGTTGTTGTTGTTGTTAAAGATTCGCTACCAGGAACATGAAGTTTCAAGCAGCACGGGCTACGGTGATCCCGTTCTGGTCTGGAGCTACCGGGGGTGAGTGAGTCCACACTGATGCCAGAGATCTGAGAGTCTTAAGGCAAGTCATAATTAAGTCATTCCGGTTTACAGTACCGTATACCGAGTTAAGGTACACGCCAGAGAAGGGATACTTGTGCAAGAGACGGGAGAAAAAGGTACCACGTACCACCCACTTCAGATGCATCCCAAACAACAACAAAGGTTTGCAAGAAGGCGTCATGGGGATTAAGCAAGATAATACCATGATAATGGGGGTAATTAAGCCTGCCACACAAGGCATCTTGGCCCTCTGGCGGGTGATTAATGGCACCCTTGCCCGCCTCCACTTTTCCCGTGCCCGCCATTTTCCTGGGAAATATTTGCTATAATGATGGAACTTGCACCATTACCCCAGTGGGATGACCCGAATTTTGCTGATTACTGTTGATTTATTGGTTGCTGTTAATTATAAAGATAATTAGCTTATAATTACTCCTGACCCCATCTCCCAGTCTTGACGTGTGATGGATGATCCTGTGAGGCAATATGGATGATCCTGTGAGGCAATATATATTCTGCGTGACGCAAAATTGGCAAGAAAAATTTATTTTGATTTGTAAAAAACTTACAAACCTTATGTTTTTAATTGTATTTTATATCTAAAATGGAAATTATATAATATAGTGGCCAGAGTATGGACACGGCCTTCCTGGTGGCCTTGCCAGCCTCCCTCAACCAACCGGTTCAGGAAACCGGTTAGGTTAGGTTATGTTAGGTTCCCTCAACCGGTTGAGTGAAGCTCAGAGGAGCATCCATGAGACTCACTAACGATCCTTCACTAGCGGTGAACTAGAGTGAAGAACCACAGCGTTACTCCAATTTGAGTGCAATTGAGACGTTGTACGTTCTGGAAGGGCTCTTGGCATGTACGTAGCACGGGTGCCAGGTCAGGACAGATCCACCAGACTGTGGTGAGCATAGCCGCCTCGGGGAATTTCACCATTGATGCACTTGATACAGGAGTGTGGCCGGGCCGCCCCGCGTGTTCTCCGTCATCTTAAGGCAGAAGATATTTTTGAAATAGAATACAGAGAACATACACTACATACACAAGGTAAAATACATCAGTTACAGTCTCAAAATGTACTCTCTCTGTAAACAGACCAGAAAGATGTATAATATGTACTTGGAAGATACTCGAAGGTCAGGTCTGAAATATATATATATATATATATACAGTAAATAACTACTTACTGGAGCGAAAATATTGTAGGCGTACGGCATAGTGACAGTGAAGAGTAGAGGCGCCATAAGCAGAGAACACTGAACATCAGAGGTCCGCTACACTTCGTTATTCTCATAAGTGTAAGAAATATTGCCGGAACAAAAGTGGATGTAATCAAGAGACAGCTGAATACATTCCTACAGGAAGTGCTGGACCAACCAGATTGTTGTGGATATGTAGGTCTGTGGGCCTCTACAAGCAACGGCCTGACAGAGCAAATCGACACCAGACAAACCTGGCACATGGCCGAGTATGGAGAGGAAAACAATTGAAACCGACTATCGATAGACGTCAGGTAGACAGAAGAACGTCAAAGGGATTATCAGAAGCCTCGTCACAGCCCCAGTGTCCAGCTGCGAGAGAACCCCAGTTTATTAGCGCTCTTAATTCTAGTAAATGCTCGAGTCTAAGTTGTAATCACATTACATTCCTGGAAGAATGACAGACAGCTTGCTAGACTCCACGTACTTACCTAATTACCTAATTGTGCTTGCGGGGGTTGAGCTGTGGCTCTTTGGTCCCGCCTCTCAACTGTCAATCAACTGGTGTACAGATTCCTGAGCCTACTGGGCTCTATCATATCTACATTTGAAACTGTGTATGGAGTCAGCCTCCACCACATCACTGCCTAAAGCATTCCATTTATTAACTACTATGACACTGAAAAATTCTTTCTAACGTCTCTGTGGCTCATCTGGGTACTAAGTTTCCACCTGTGTCCCCTTGTTCGTGTTCCGCATCACGTGGGCATCTTCCCTGACTCACGCCACCGTTCCCTGAGGTGTTGGTCAATAGCCTGGCGCCGCCCATCACAGGGAAGCAGACAAGCTTGACAGGGATAGGGGAATTCACAATTAGTCACACTATCCCAATAGAATCGAAGACTGTTGATCCCAATGACAAATTTCACCAAAGGTAAGAAAAAACGCTGGATCCCATGTTCATATAGATACAAGAACTGTCAACTGTTTGGTCCAGCGCCTTTATATAGAAATACGCAATATGAAAACTTACATGGGTTCGAACCCACGGCCTTGTGGTCACCCGTTTACCGCAAGTCTAGACCAACGACTCATTAGAATTGTAAATCCACCAAGGATTATGTCCAATGTTAGCAAGAAGCCTAGGTGCTTCCCTGGCCTGGAGAACGCTCTGTATTTTTTTTTTTTTAGAACTACGGGCTCACCCTAGCCCGTGCTACTTGGAGATTTTTGTTTTAGGTAGCGCATCTTAATCATCATCTGCAGTTTGGGATTCCTAGTAAAAATGTAGAACATGGCGACTATCATGAAATAAATCCTGCGAGGAAGACTTAAGGATCTAAACTGGTTTTCCTTTGCAGAAATGTAGATTACGAGGAGAAATGATCGAAACATACATGATACTGAAAAGATTGATGAATAAGCATAATTTATTTTTTCCCCCAAATGGAGCAGATTTGGCAACGAATAACTGGAATAAGTTACCAACTAGTGATGTAGGTGAGAATACAATACCGACCTTTAAGGAATGACTGGATATACATGTTAATTGTTCGGGCACAGTATAACACACATTTTAATACAACGCGTGGCGCTGTGTGGCGAGAGGCAGCGGTGGTGGATAGTAGCAGGTGTAGTGTGGTCTTGGCATCATCAATGACTGTTGGCCTGGTACCTCTTGTGACACACACTCGCTGTTCAGACTTTTCTGTAAGATAGTCTTGATTTGCTCACCACGACTTGCTGCTGCTGCTCGTGGGTCTAAGAACGAAAGGGGGGGGGGGTGGGTTCGTCTTATATTGTCTGAATTTCACATGCGATCTCTCTCTCTCTCTCTCTCTCTCTCTCTCTCTCTCTCTCTCTCTCTCTCTCTCTCTCTCTCTCTCTCTCTCTCTCTCTCTCTCTCTCTCTCTCCCCCCTTTTTTCCCCCCATTCTAGATGAGAACAATTTCCCACCAGTAGAATCGTATTTCTCAGCGTTCTTTACGGCTTGTTCCCTCATCGTTACCTGACCAAGGTAAACTAGAGTCTAGTCTACCATCAATTAGTCTCCATCTTTTTTTAAAGTGTGTTATTTGGCTACCCAGCAGCTGTGTTAAGACGCAGCCTCCATCATCTGGCGATTATCTTATCCATATTTTGTTGTCCTATTTTTAAGATAAACTATGGCTTAGGTTACGGTGATTACTTAAGTTATATTATTGGTATTTATATCTGTCATATAATGTCTGTCCAAGGTTGGAGCCTAGATGTTTGAGGCTAGAGTCATTAAAATTTCCATGGTGACTGATGGGTGGTAGTGGACTGTCATAGGCTGGTCGGGGTCAGCCTTATTTCCCCGGTCAGTTATACCGGGGCGTGTGTTCAGAAGACAGCACAAGCAAAAAGGACCAGAGGTGCAGTTTCCACATGGCAAGAGGTCGATAGGGGGAGTTTCCCCTTGTTGTCTACAGGAGGGAGAGGGTCTTACTACCTCCCGGTGATAAATAGAGGGGAAAGTTGATCTTCCTCCTGATTATTTTATAGAGGTTGTGGGAGGAAGGTGGGGGGGGGGGGAAGGAAGTCTTGCTCGTGTGTGTTTGGTGTGAGTTTATTCCGCTAGACTTTGTGTTTAGTCTTTAATGTGGAGTTCATAATGTGAATATTTTATGAAGTATCTCATGTTTATAATTGTCCAGATCATTATTTAGAACGTTGTGGTTCCCACGTACGTGTGTGTGTGTGTGTGTGTGTGTGTGTGTGTGTGTGTGTGTGCGCGCGCGCGTGTGTGTGTGTGCGTGCGTGCGTGTTTGTGCGTCATCACTAAGCCATTATATCTTTGCAGGTACGTGAGTGCGAGTGAGGCAGACCAGTTGGTAAGTGCCAACCTGTAGATGCTGTAGAGGTGTGGCAGCACGCGTGCCACTCTCTGGTAAACCCACGAGTGCATGCTTGTACTCTTAGTTGCATGTTTGCAAGCACACGCACTCTCCCTTAGCCAGGAGTTCATTTTACAACTCGTTCGTCCTCACGGCATATCTGTGCACACTGCACCCTGGTCCGTTTTGCTTGTGCTGTCTCCTGAACACACGCCGCGGTATGACTGACCATCCTGCGAGATGGAGAGTGGGTCTCTTGCGGCGGCCACTCTGGGCTCGTGTCATGCCCTTTGAGGAGTGTCAAGAGTGCTTGGTGCTGCTGCGGCCAGGGCTTTGACGGCAGTGTCACTCAGGGAGTGACATCCTCTGTGACATCCTGGAATCAATCGTTCACATGTACCAGGTGGACAGGATGGATGGAACCAATTACTGTCCGCTGCTGGTTTCCGCTGCCAACTTCCTGTCGTTCCGGGTCTTCCCGTCTGTGAGTCCCCCCCCCCCTGTCACTTCTGTCACTCGGTCCTTTATACCATCTTGACTCCCTGTCACTCCGACTTGATTCACCAACCTGTGGATTAGTCTCGTGTGGCTCACAGCAGCAAAGGGGCATTACTAGCTAACTTCTGACAGGGTTCAAAAGGCAACTTATAAACACCTCCAAAAGGATGCCTGATCAACTAGGCTGTGATTCATACGCCAGACGGTGAGCAGCTGTGTCTAATTAGCATGGTTGACTAGACTACCCACTAGGAGGCCTGGTCAGAGACCGGGCCTTGGTGATATTGATCCTCGGTATCACCTCAAGGTAAAGTTTCGCGAGTCCACAAAAAAATGGTCTACCTTATCTCTCTGATTACTCTTTAATACCTTAGCATGTGCTTTATTAGGATCGTGATCCACACGCAAGCACACGCAAGCACACGCAACAGCACACGCAAGCAGCTCCTCCAGTGTGAATGGGGCTGTTAGGTGTGCATCAATGCTTTACTACCTTAGAGATNTGACTGGGGGTCGAATGGGTATCGTAGGAGTGGGGGGGGGGGAGGAAGGGAGGTATCGTTTTGGGAGGGGATTGTAGTCCATGTCTTAATTGCCCAGTGCCGTTGTAAACTGCAATAACTATGGTAGTTAGTACAATTATCGCCGTACTTGTTGGTGTGGTTTGTAACTGTCGTTTAGACGTTGCTTGTGTACTTGCAGGCGTAGTTACGCTTGCTGCACACAGCGCGCTGGACTTGTGATCATGTGGTCCTGGGTTCGATCCCAGGCGCCGGCGAGAAGCAATGGGCAGAGTTTCTTTCACCCTATGCCCCCTGTTACCTAGCAGTAAAATAGGTACCTGGGTGTTAGTCAGCTGTCACGGGCTGCTTCCTGGGGGTGGAGGCCTGGTCGAGGACCGGGCCGCGGGGACACTAAAAAGCCCCGAAATCATCTCAAGATAACCTCTTCTTATGATCGTTACTGGGGGGGGGAGAGGGGGGGGGGGAGTTAGCTGTAATTATTCTTGTAGTCGTTTTCAATTTGACAAATGGAACAGTCATTTCAATTCCCTTTGCTATACTACCTTTTCCTCTTTCCCTCCCACTCCCCCCTCTCATTCCCTTCCTGTATCCTCGCCTTTCCATTCCTCCGTCTTTCCCTCTCTCCCTCCTTCCCCTTCCTCTTCCTGTTCCACAACAATCCCTATTGGTAATAAACTTTGTCTTACCTAACTATGGAATGGGAGTTTACCTTAGCCGTAGGGGAAGCAGCAGAGTGGGAGGGAGCTAGGGGTAGAAAGGTAGATGGAATGATACAGAAAGGTAGATACAGATACAGATTTAGATACAGAAAGGTAGATGGAATGGGAATTGGGGTAGGTTTGGGAAAGGGAAGAGACGACAAGCAGCGAGAAAGGAAAAGGGGGAAAGGAACGGAAGCAAGACGAGATGGGAGGGGGTGAGAACACAAAATGGGTAAAGAGAGGACATAATGGGAAAGGAAGGAAGGAAGGGAATACAATAATGGAGGGAGGAGGAGGAGGAGGAAGAGAGGTCAAGAGTAACTGGGGGGGGGAGGGGGGGGGGGTTCCACACATTACACTGTGACCTCTGGTGGATGTGGCGCTGTGCAACACCCTCGTGGCACTGTGCAACACCCCGTGGCACTGTGCAACACCCCGTGGCACTGTGCAACACCCCGTGGCACTGTGCAACACCCCAGTGGCACTGTGCAACACCCCAGTGGCACTGTGCAACACCCCAGTGGCACTGTGCAACACCCCCGTGGCACTGTGCAACACCCCAGTGGCACTGTGCAACGCCCCGTGGCACTGTGCAACACCCCCGTGGCACTGTGTAACACCCCAGTGGCACTGTGCAACACCCCGTGGCACTGTGCAACACCCCCGTGGCACTGTGCAACACCCCGTGGCACTGTGCAACACCCCCCGTGGCACTGTGCAACACCCCAGTGGCACTGTGCAACACCCCGTGGCACTGTGCAACACCCCGTGGCACTGTGCAACACCCCGTGGCACTGCCCTTGTAAACTGGATTGGCATCACTAATTTAAACACTTCTCCTTTCATAACTGGTAATTATGCCCCCTGTAATTCTGTAGTTTGACGAGCGTACAATGTTATGGTCTTGTAATTATAGCAGTTATGTATATTTGGCAGCTGTCCTGTGTACTCGCCTACACATACTTACCTACATTTCCTTCTTGAGTCGAGCTGCGGCTCCTGCGCCCCGCCTTTCCTGCTTGCCATCTCGTTTGTATCTATAGTGTGGTGACCTCGTGTATAAGCGAGTTTAAGAAATGTTGCCAGAACAACTGTTCACATCTTCAAGAAGTGGCGGATCAACTGGGCTGTGGTGGATATGTTGGGGCCGCTCCAAGCAACAGCCTGGTGGACCACGCTCTCACAGGTCAAGCCTGGCCTCGGGCCGGGCTTGGGGAGTAGAAGAACTCCCAGAACATTATCAAGCAGGCGGGCTGTCTACCTTGCTGACACGATGTACTCACCTAGTTGTGTTTGCGGGGGTTGAGCTCTGGCTCTCTGGTCCCGCCTCTCAACTGTCAATCAACAGGTGTACAGATTCCTGAGCCTACTGGGCTCTGTCATATCTACATTTGAATCTGTGTATGGAGTTGTCTTTGAAACGATGTGTTGGCAGCTAGGCTTGCTCTCTTAGGGAGCTGCCGTGTGTGTGTGTCGGGAGGGGGGGGGGCGACACATATGTATTTCAGCACATATGGATGGCTATGTAGGAGCACTGTGTAGTACTCGTACACACATTCTGAGGCTTTTGAACGTGTCTTTGTGTTTTGCTGCCATAGTAATGCTTTCTAGTGTTGATTTTGTGGTCAGTAATACATTTTGTAGATGTGTATTGAGAAGTTTGGTTACCCTTGAGTGTGCTCTAGTTCTAGGGCCCCAGCTCTGCGGGTGGGGCGTCTCCTCTTGGAGTATAGTCTATCCCGCATCGTCTCTTATAGCATTTCCATCGTGTTCCACACTCGGGTGAGAAGAGCCAGGGTGAGAGAAGTGAGAGGGAGAGGAGGGAATCTGGTCGAGGGATCCAGATTAGTGTTAGGGGGGGGAAGAGAGAGAGAGAAAAAAAGAGGGTCAATAGTTGGAGGAATGAAATGGGAGGGAGGACTGAGGGAGAGAGGGGAGAGTGAGGGAGATTTTCAAGTTTCATATGTTCTTACACACGGCCTATATAGGCCTACTCCCGGTGCTTCTTACTACTGCTATCATGACTTCTCTCAGTCCCAGAGGTTATCCCTACATCATCTCTCCATTCCATTTTCTCCTTCCCATTGTACGTCGCTGTCCTTTCTTGCTCTCTCTCTCCGTCTCTTCTTGCCTACCTCCACTTCCCTCCTCCCGCTCTTACTGCCGTGTGTGTGTATAGATGATGTGTGTGGCTGGCGCGGTACCCAACTTTCACTCATTTATTTTAGTTTCATACACTTCTCGGCGAGTTTTGGCCTTGACGAATTGTCGTCGTAGACTGTGTGTGTGTGTGTGTGTGTGTGTGGGG
>WNGS01061674.1:9761706-9774303 GCA_020271785.1 Procambarus virginalis | reverse complement strand
TGGAGGCGCTTAGTAGTTGACGAATGGTAATTAGGATGGAAGTATGGGAAGGGAGGGGGAGAGAGACTGATAGGATGGAACAGGTGAAGGGTGCACGAGTGGATTTTTAGAAGATGAAAAGGAAGAATTATTAAAGGTAAGCTTGTATCTGGTGAATATGGGAGAGTGAGTGTGTGTTCTGCTGGTGAGAGTGGGAGGGAGGGAGGCAGTAGAGTGAATGAGGGCATGTGAGGTGTGCTTAGGGTGAGAGTGGTTAGAGTGGTGAGGCAGTTAGAGTGAAAGGGAACGTGAGAGTGAGAGTGGGAGAGAGTGAGGCAGTAGTGTATCAAATAAGGAACTTTCACAAGTGCCTATAGCGGAGTTTTGGCTATGTTCCTCTACAACACTGGTCTCTAAAGACGACTGAACAACCCCACACTGGAACAACTCCACACTGGAACAACCCCCACACTGGAACCACTCCACACTGGAACAACTCCACACTGGAACAACCCCACACTGGAACAACTCCACACTGGAACAACTCCACACTGGAACAACTCCACACTGGAACAACTCCACACTGGAACAACTCCACACTGGAACAACCCCACGCTGGAACAACCCCACGCTGGAACAACTCCACGCTGGAACACCCCACGCTGGAACAACCCCACACTGGAACAACCCCACACTGGAACAACCCCACACTGGAACAACTCCACACTGGAACAACTCCACACTGGAACAACTCCACACTGGAACAACCCCACACTGGAACAACCCCACACTGGAACAACTCCACACTGGAACAACCCACACTGGAACAACTCCACACTGAACAACCCCACACTGGAACAACCCACACTGGAACAACCCCACACTGGAACAACCCCACACTGAACAACCCCACACGGAACAACCCCACACTGGAACAACTCCACACTGGAACAACCCCACTGGAACAACTCCACACTGGAACACCCCACACTGGAACAACCCCACACTGTTGAGCTCGCGGTACTTCTCAAGCCAGACTCGAGGTATCTGAACTATTGAGGTAGACATAGACACCCAACTGCAATGTCACCGTTGCAGTAAAACACATCCATGCAACATTCTGCAAGCACCTTGAGGTGCTTCCGGGCTTAGCGTCCCCCGCGGCCCGGTCCCCGACCTCGGCACGTCTCTCTTAGAGAGAGGTACAGTGAACAGCGCCGAGGAGGAGTATCAGTGTACCATATAACCAGCAATCGCCTTACTGCGAATTACAGGATAACCTTTAACATAAATAATTTAGATCCGTAAAGAGGGTTATGCGGGCCGCTACCAGCAATAGCCACACTGATCAAGTTATCACCGGGCAAAGCAAAGCGTCGCTGAAACTTGGTAATAAGACTTGATGTCTTCAGCGATGATGATAAATTTTCTTGGAACTAGACACGGATAAATATCAAGGGTAGACTCATCTACTGTAGACTATGTAGAGTCGGTTAGAGGTCTTTACAGCGCTGCAAGAGGAGTCCACTACACTGGACCCCAGTACCTGGCCCGCCGCACTGGACCCAGTACCTGGCCCGCTATACTGGACCCCAGTACCTGGCCCGCCGCACTGGACCCAGTACCTGGCCCGCTATACTGGACCCCAGTACCTGGCCCGCTATGCTGGACCCCAGTACCTGGCCCGCTATGCTGGACCCCAGTACCTGGCCCGCTATACTGACCCCAGTACCTGCCCGCTATACTGGACCCCAGTACCTGGCCCGCTATGCTGGACCCCAGTACCTGGCCCGCTATACTGGACCCCAGTTCCTGGCCCGCTATACTGGACCCCAGTACCTGGCCCGCCAAGACTGCCTGCCGTCCCATGCTTTTTTCTTAAGGGGAGCTCGCTGGTGCGGCCATATTTTACCTGCAAAGACGATAGGTTCCCAGGCAGCGAGGAGACCTAGGAGGAAGAGGGGTATCAGAGGAGAAGGAGGCATTGATGTAGAAGGAGGAGGAGGAAGAGGGAAAGTGAAGGAGTGTGATGAAGGTGTAAATACGATTGAACATGCGAGGAGGAGCCATAGAGCTAGCGCCAGATATAATGGCCGTTGTGTCGGCTTGAACGAGACTGTTCCCTTCTGGCGACACTATACTACTGACACTTCTTTCCTTCCTTCTCCCCCCCCCCCCATGCACACGCATTCGGGGCCCAGGAGCCGAAGTTCATCTCTTCAAACTTTATCACGTGAGGTATAAGCACGTGTAAACACACACTGCTGGTGCTATATTTTTTCCCATGGAAGATGCAGGATTTTAATTTTGTGTGTGTGTTCTAGGTACGAGGGGGGCCTCGTAGCCTGGTGGATAGCGCGCAGGACTCGTAATTCTGTGGCGCGGGTTCGATTCCCGCACGAGGCAGAAACAAATGGGCAAAGATTCTTTCACCCTGAATGCCCCTGTTACCTAGCAGTAAATAGGTACCTGGGTGTTAGTCAGCTGTCACGAG
Source organism: Procambarus virginalis (assembly GCA_020271785.1). Taxonomy (NCBI): domain Eukaryota; kingdom Metazoa; phylum Arthropoda; class Malacostraca; order Decapoda; family Cambaridae; genus Procambarus; species Procambarus virginalis. The sequence continues at coordinate 9,771,830 of WNGS01061674.1, read as the reverse complement.
CTGCTTCCTGGGGGTGGAGGCCTGGTCGAGGACCGGGCCGCGGGGACACTAAAAAAAAAGCCCCGAAATCATCTCAAGATAACCACTCAAGATAGGGTAGACTAAAATAGAATAGGGAGAGTGAAATATTGTCTTAAGCTACGCTGTTTATATCTGCGGTGAGTTAGTTATATAGGAGTATGTCCTTCCTCTCATGCACAGGATGGTCCTGTAGAGCATTTAAGACGAGGTAAGAGGACAGGCTGCTGGGCATAATAAACGAACTGAACTGAAAGAGAGAGAGAAGACACAGGCAGGGACGGTGTGCCTCGGGTGTTGGTCTGGTAGGTACTCCTGGTAACAGTGTCCACCTTTCTTCTGCTATTCCTCTCCAACCCTTCCCCTGCTACCTCTTCCCCAGTAACTCCTGCCTCCCCTACCTCCCCGTTCCCTCTACCACCTCTTTTTCTGTCATCGTCCCTCCAGCCACCTCTCCTCTGTCACTTCTCCCTCTCTCACGCCTTTCCCTCCACCAACTCCTGCTGGCATTCTTGCTTGTGGCTTCCTTCGTCTTATCCTCGCAGCAGCAGCAGAGACAGCAGCAGCAGAGAGAGAGCAACAGCAGAGAGAGAGCAACAGCAGAGAGAGAGAGCAACAGCAGAGAGAGAGAGCAACAGCAGAGAGAGAGAGCAACAGCAGAGAGAGAGAGCAACAGCAGAGAGAGAGCAACAGCAGAGAGAGAGCAACAGCAGAGAGAGAGCAACAGCAGAGAGAGAGCAACAGCAGAGAGAGAGCAACAGCAGAGAGAGAGCAACAGCAGAGAGAGAGCAACAGCAGAGAGAGAGCAACAGCAGAGAGAGAGCAACAGCAGAGAGAGAGCAACAGCAGAGAGAGAGCAACAGCAGAGAGAGAGCAACAGCAGAGAGAGAGCAACAGCAGAGAGAGAGCAACAGCAGAGAGAGAGCACAGCAGAGAGAGAGCAGCAGCAGAGAGAGAGCAGCAGCAGAGACAGCAGCAGCACAGACAGCAACAGCAGAGAGAGCAGCAGCACAGACAACAGCAGCAGAGACAGCAGCAGCACAGACAGCAACAGCAGAGAGAGCAGCAGCACAGACAACAGCAGGACAGACAGCAGCAGCACAGACAGCAACAGCAGAGAGAGCAGCAGCACAGACAACAGCAGCAACAGTCGTAAAATATTACAGAGTTAACTTCCCCAGCGATAAAAGTGTTGAGAGGCGGGAGTCTCGTGAGCGTCAAGCCTCCCTAACTTTGTCCCGCCTCAAGAACTTGATGGTGGAAGCGAGTCAAACTTACACCGTCAAAAACATACGCTTGGTCTCTGCTTCGTTACTAATACACCATATAAGGATTACCTCACTCTTTCTTCTTCTTCTTTGGTAAGGCGAGCTTTATCTGGTGAGGAAGTGTCTCGCGAGGGTAGCAACAGTTCGATGGGTCAGTGGGGGTTAGCAAGGCCACTGAGAAGACTCACAGGAGGACTCCTAGGATGTAGGCTCCCCCCCCCCCAGGATGTAACCCCCCATAGAGCTGTAATAGTGGCTATATATAAATTACAAATACTATGAAATCGCTGTAATCAGCTCCTCTGAATTTGTTTTAATTAAAATAATAATAATAATAATAATAATAATTATTATTATTATTATTATTATTATCTAACTTTATTTTACCTGTCATACAGACCGGAACAATATTTAAGCATTTAATTGAATATCCGGAAGCAGGTGTGTTTCTTTAACCAGAAATACTGGACAGTGTTGACATTTGGCACCTGGGGGCCAGATTCACGAAACAGTTACGCAAGTACTTACGAACGTGGACATCTTTCTTCAATCTTTGACGGCTTTGGTTACATTTATTAAACAGTTTACAAACATGAAAACTTGCGAAGCAACTGTTGTTATTGTTATAAACAGCCTCCTGGTGCTTCGGAGCTCATTAACTGTTTAATAATTATAAACAAAGCCGCCAAATATTGAGAAAAGATGTACAGGTTCGTAAGTGCTAGCGAAACTGCTTCGTGAATCTAGCCCATATGAAACCCACTCCGGGCTGCCTATAGTGTGACGGACTATAACTGTGGGTATATTCCAGTATATATACCCACGTGGGTAGCTTTACCGTGGGTATAGATATAGATATTCCAGTATAATATCTAATCGTGTGCCCCTACCTTATGGCGCTCTTTTAGTTCACACGCGCGTCCATAGGAGCAGACTCCTGTTATCAGGCTGAGAGCTTTCTCCCCTTCTTGAGGTTAACTTGAGATGATTTCGGGGCTTAGCGTCCCCGCGGCCCGGTCCTAGACCAGTCCTCCTTTTTGTTACACATTCCCAGGAAGCAGCCCGTAGCAGCTGTCTAACTCCCAGGTACCTATTTACTGCTAGGTAATCAGGGTGAAAGAGATTCTTCCCATTTTGTTTCCGCCTCCACCGGGGATCGAACCCGGAACCTCTGGACTACGAATCCGAGGCACTGTCCACTCAGCTGTCAGGCGCCCTAGCCATAGCTCAGGGTAAAACTGGACAAGCCCCTTCGAAGAATACCTGATCAACCAGGCTGTGATTCACACGTCAGGCGGCGAGCTAGCACCCGCGACCATCCGTCTGGCTGACCAAACCAACAAGGGGTGGGGAGAGTGTCTGGTCGGAGACCGGGTCGCGGGGCCGTTGATATCCGAAAGCTATATAAGATAGACACAAGGTCAGTGAGCTTGACCCTCAAGCCTTTCCCCTGGTACACGGGCAGCCAATCAGAACACAGCCAGGTACCCAATTACAGCTGGGTGATTCAGCCTTCAGTATAGTCATTGTTACATCGCCTGAAATAAAGAGGAAAGAACTATCAGAGAAAACTCCATGCCATACAGCATTGGGAAGGGGTCAGGATAAGGATTCGGGATGGGACGGGGGGGAAAGGAATGGTGCCCCAACCACTTGGGCGATCGGGGATTGAACGCCGACCTGCATGAAGCGAGACTGTCGCTCTACCGTCCAGCCCATGCGGTTGGGCTGCCTGAAATAAAGTAGACCCGGATACGAGGTCCGGGTCTTGGGTACAGTGATTGTGGGGTATTAGGGTGAGGGAGTTGGGGGTGGTGGGGTGGGTAGGGGTTGAGTGGGGGTCGTCTTGTGGGGTCCCGGTTGAAGCCCGAGGCATGTGGGGGGGCCAGGGAAGGGTGGAAGTTGGAGGTGATGGATTTCAGGTGACTTTTGTTGAGAGTAGGGGAGGGAGGGGAGGGGGGGTTGTGGTGGAGGGGGGGCTGAGTGGGAAGGGGGTCACGAGGGAGGGGAGAGATAACAGGAGGTGATGGATAGTGAGGAGCGATAGGTGACCTGGAGTCAGTTTTATAGCCGCCGGCGGGGGGGGGGGGGGGGGTTGGGCAGCTGGCCGGGTCACTCATACTGACCTACTGTGCTCAACCCACATGTGTCCAGGTGTATGTGTACATCACATACACCTGTACACAGGTCACAGGTGTATGTATACACCACAATACACCTGTGTACAAGTGTATGTGTACACGACATACACCTATACACAGGTCCTCACAGCCGAGCGGACAGCGTTCTGGGGGTCGTAGTCCAAAGCGCCCGGGATCGATTCCCGGTTGAGGCAGTTTTTTCACCTGATACTCCTGTTCACCTAGCAATAAACAGGTACCTGGGAGTTAGACAGCTGCTACGGGCTGCTTCCTGGGGATGGGTGAGAGAGAAATGTGCAATAGATACGATTAAAATAAAAAATTAGGTCGGGAGTCAGTACATCAGACAGCCAACGGTTAGAAAGGCGGGGTCCCAAGAGCTACAAGAGGGACCCTCAACCTCAAAGAAGAAAATAGTATTCAGGTAAGAACTTGTGGGTTCTCACTGAACAGTTTAATCTTTTCTTCTCCTACCACCCCTATTCGTTTTAAATTATATATATATTTTTTGGCATTGCTACAGTTTACAGAAAACACACACACACACACACACACACACACACACACACACACACACACACACACACACACACACACACACACACACACACAAAACACACCACAGATCCCCAAAGTAAAACCATTACATGGACTGGTTCAAAGATGTAAACAAACATAGGCCCCAGGAATCAACAGTTCACGCCATTCATCAAATAGTGTAATTTAACATCCACTTGATTACCACTATTTACCCAGACTGAGCACCGCTGTGCCACAAACACTAATTGAATTTATCCCATTGACGGAGTAACTGATTACTAAATTGCCGTTTGTATGATTTTGATTGGAATCTTTTAGAGGGATTTTTTACAAAATTTGTATTGATATATGTATTTTTTGGGGTTGGTAACTGGAAGGGAAAAAAGGGTTTTCTCCTGGCTATTGTGTGGGTGGGGGGGGAGGGGGTTGATAGCTTTGATAGGCTGATAACAGTATCTTGTGGAATATTAAAATTGTAGCTGGGAGCTAAAATTTCGGTGGTAACCTGGCATTTCTATTAATTTCTTGTTTTTTAATTTTTGCCCCGAGGGGCGAGTTTATTGGGCAGCGCCACTCATCCTGTGAGTGAACACACCGCCATAGTGACAGTATTGGGCAGCGCCACTCATCCTGTGAGTGGACACACCGCCATAGTGACAGTATTGGGCAGCGCCACTCATCCTGTGAGTGGACACACCGCCATAGTGACAGTATTGGGCAGCGCCACTCATCCTGTGAGTGGACACACCGCCATAGTGACAGTATTGGGCAGCGCACTCATCCTGTGAGTGGACACACCGCCATAGTGACAGTATTGGGCAGCGCCACTCATCCTGTGAGTGGACACACCGCCATAGTGACAGTATTGGGCAGCGCCACTCATCCTGTGAGTGGACACACCGCCATAGTGACAGTATTGGGCAGCGCCACTCATCTTGTGAGTGGACACACCGCCATAACAGCATGTACAACACTCCCCAATACGAAGAAAACCCGCTGGGGTTGTTCATCCTGTCGCTTGTACCCAGATATAATTGGGACTTGCTTAACTGTCTATAATGAACATCTTTTGAATCACCATTGGAAAATTTTATCTGAGAGTAGTTGGAATGTGTGAGTCTTGAGTCATAATGGTTTCAGATGCTTGTTCTGGAAGACTTATATTCGCGCTTGCCGGTCTGGAAGACTTATTCGGGCTAGCCGGATGAGTTCTCAGCATCAAAATAGCATATATGATTGGAGCCTTCCGGCCGGACAGTGGCATTCTGTTAAGAGGGTGAGTGTGGTGGCTGAGTGGTGCTGGGTGTTCCGGTGTGGTGGCAGAGTTGTGATGTTGTCGAGTCGCTGGGGGGAGACCCTGAAGTAATTAGCCCCATTATCAGGCTGGAGTCGCTTCGCGCCCAGGATCCGACGGTAATTTTCTGAGTGGGTTGGTCCCGGGTGCAGGAGTTGGGAGGGGGGATGGTATTGCCTGCCTGCCCTGCCTGTCTGCTCTGCCTGCCTGGCCTGTCTGCCTTGCCTGTCTGCCTGCCTGCCTTGCCTGCCTGCCTGCCTGCCTGTTCTGCTCTGCTCTGCCTGCCTGCCCTGCCTGCCCTGCCTGCCCTGCCTGCCCTGCCTGCCCTGCCTGCCTACCCTGCCTGCCCTGCCTGCCTGCCTGCCTGCCTGCTTGCCTGCCTGCCTGCCTGCCTGCCTGCCTGCCTGCCTTAAATTTATCAGACGATCTCACAAGTTTTTAGAGCCAAAGTTAACTGACGGAGATTCCAAAGCAGGAAATTTCCTCTCTGCCTCCTTATATTGAGACTATTTCAGGAACACCATTGTTTTGTTTCACTGGTCATGCCCTCCACCACCCACGGTGGGTCGTCCCCTCCACTACTCACGATGGGTTGTCCCCTTCACCTGGGGACAACCCTGGCGAAGAGGAAGGACAGAGTAAAAACTGTGGGAGAGGAAGGAGAGAAAACTAAGGAAATACTGAGGGCCAACCAGTTAGTATGTGACGAAAAATTGAGAATATGAACGGACAAAACTTTTGTCGAAGTTGGAACCGGTTCAGAAGCAAAGCACATCATTAAAGCAACAGTGATAGAGGCTGTAAAAACCCAACAGCATGGTGAAATGCACGAGGCTGGCGTTGGAGAGTGAGAAGGGCACGAGGTCATTGGTTGAAAGGTAGAAATGTGTAATAATTTGCAATCAACTTTAGGCACATTTTAAATGAGAACAGTGGGAGACTCGAAAGTGCCAACATAAATGTCAAATAAACACATTGCAGTGGCAACCAAAGAAAGATAAAATTATTTTAGGCTAGGAAGATTTTAGAGTAAACAACATCGACCAGTGAAGGTGATCTTCAAGATTCTGCCATCTGTCAAATCTAAAGAAACATAAAATAGGAAAGATGAGAAGAGGAGGTTCATATCATGGTATATTAACCAATACATGTCAGAGGTGGAGAGGGAAAAAGGAGAGAAAGTTAGGGAAGAAGAGCGTATAAATAATGCCAGAAATGGGAAATGGCACAAGCCGGGCACCAGAGATTAAATCAGAGCAAAATAGGGTTTGCCAAGCCTATCAAAACATCCACCTTAGGAGTATGTGGTAGATGCAGCAACCCCTGTCTGAGGGTGAAAGCCAAATGGGTAGAGTGCTTACCTGTTAGTGACTACTAGGAAATCGGGAGAGGGCTAAGCCATTTCGACTATATAACACATGGAAGGGGTCAGGATATGGGATGGGACGAGACGGGGAAGGGGGAGAAGGAATGGTGCCCAACCACTTGGGCGGTGGGGATTGAACACCGACCTGAATGAAGCGAGACCGTCGCTCTACCGTCCAGCCCAAGTAACTACTGAGAAATCAAGTCATAACACTTTATGGACTGGTGACACTGGTGTGTAATTTAGTGCCTCTTGTATGTCCTCATTTTGAATATTGGGACCATTTGTCGTTTTCCAGAATGTTAGATATTTCCTGTCTTGAGTGTTTTATTAAAAACATCAGTTAGCAGGTGCCAAGTTGTCTCTGAAGCCTCCTTATACAGCCATGGTGATATTAAGTCTGTTTTTGTTGTTCTTAGTTGCATCTAGTTCCTCTGGGTGTATTTTAACCACCTCTACAGTAATTGTTATGTCATCCATTGTTTCCTCTGACCTTTCATCCCTCAACACGGGTCTGTATACTTGTTCTTTTGCAAAGACCTGAAATTTTGTTCAGTTTTTCCTGAAACCGCTTTGTCGTTTTCCTTCAGAAATCCCCATTGTCTCTTACTTATATTTTCCCCCTTATATGGCTATAGAAGAGCTTTGATTGGTCCTGAAGATTTGCCTCAATGTCGTTTTGAAATTGCCTCTTGGCTTCCTTTCTCTTTTGAGTGTATTCGTTTCTAGAGCTCTCTAGTGCATCTCTCTTAGCCTCTGTACTTTCTCCATGCTTTCTTAGTCATCTCCGTTGCTCCTCTATACTGCCTATTGAACCAGTGGTGTACTTTGCTTTTCTTCTCCACTTTCTTCTTGAGTGGGATGTTCAGCTCTGTTCCATGTGCACATTTCTGAGCAATAACGTCTATCACATCATTTGTTGCTTTCCCCTTCAGTTCTATCCTTCATTGGACTTGACTAAGCTAGTCCCTGGCACGGGTATAGGGCCAGTCCCTGTGGCTGGGTGTCGCCTGAGTAATGAAGTGGAGATGGGGGCAGCTAAGTTATAGCAATTCCAGTGTTGGTTCTTCAGGAGCCTCACCCTCCGGGCGCCACACCCTCCCGGCGCCACACCCACCTGGCGCCACACCCTCCCGGCTCCACACCCTCCCGGCTCCACACCCTCCCGGCGCCACACCCACCTGGCGCCACACCCTCCCGGCTCCACACCCTCCCGGCTCCACACCCTCCCGGCGCCACACCCTCTCAGCCCCACACCCTTCACGACCTGTCATACACTACATACGCCACTGTAGTGCTCTTGCCTGTATAGAACTGCCGGTGTGCTGCTTTAACACAGCTTGAGGTGGCTTCTGATGGGGTGTTTGTGTGTGTGTGTGTGTGTGTGTGTGTGTGTGTGTGTGTGTGTGTGTGTGTGTGTGTGTGTGTGTGTGTGTGTGCGTGCGCGCGCGTGCGCACCTAGTTGTATTCACCTAGTTGTATTTGCGGGGGTTGCGCTTTGCTCTTTCGGCCCGCCTCTCGACTGTCAATCAACTTGTTTACTAACTACTTTTTTTCACACCACACACACACACTCCAGGAAGCAGCCCGTGACAGCTGACTAACTCCCAGGTACCAATTTACTGCTAGATAACAGGGGCATTCAGGGTGAAAGAAACTTTGCCCATTTGTTTCTGCCTGGTGCGGGAATCGAACCCGCGGCACAGAATTAAGAGTCCTGCGCGATATCCACTAGGCTACCAGGCCCTGTGTGTGTGTGTGTGTGTGTGTGTGTGTGTGTGTGTGTGTGTGTGTGTGTGTGTGAGTGGGATTGTGTGTGTGTGTGTCTTTTATTCTACTTGACGACATTAGCGATATAATGTTCGAGAATAGTTTGAACATCATCAGTTGTTCATCTGTTGTTGATGAGGACGGGTTAGACTCGGTTGATTACCTTTGAAGTTTTCCCAAACGATGCCTCACTCTTTGCCCCGTGCTTGAACGACAAATTTCAAAACGTCCACCCCCCCCCCCTACAACGTATTGCAAATACAAATAATTTCCAAACAGAAGCAAAACACCTAACCTATAATATCACGAGCTTATCTAGAAACAAAAATTGCATCGCACACTCAATATTCATATATATTTGAAAAAAATAATTTTTGTTTTGGGTAGCTAGGGGATCGTCTTTGGGTCTTTCGCGCCTGCTTGAACATAGCCATAGAGCATCATGTGCTCTATGGCTCATCACATGACTCATGTGCATCACACATTAGCCATGTGTGATGCATTTTTAATTCATAAACAATGGGTGTGACTGTTGCTCGAATAGATCTGGGAGGGCTCTGGTTCAGGACGGGTAATTAACAGCCGTCCTGTAAACAAGGGGAAACCCTAGTTCATTCTGGGTAGTAGTCGCTCTCAATCCTCCTCACCCCTGTTTGTGAATGATGAACGAGAGTTACAATTGATTACTTTCGAGCTTTCATTAAACATAGAATCAGTGGGGGAGAGGGAGAGGGGGGGGGGAGTGTTCCGGTGTTTTTGTGTGTGGATGCAATGGTTCCGGCAGTCATCCTGACTCCTCTCGTACTGCCTGTTGTGGTGGACCTGTGCTGTGGTGGTCCTGTGTTGTGGTGGACCTGTGCTGTGGTGGACCTGTGTTGTGGTGGACCTGTGTTGTGGTGGACCTGTGTTGTGGTGGTCCTGTTTCAGATTACCCCGAGTGTGGTAACTTAGTTCGGACAGCAGAGTGCATGACCCAACAGGCTGATGAGACCGTTATAGCCACGAGTCTGGATAAGAGAGATCGTATGTTTCTGATAACGGTGATCAACATACCATCACGGGATGGTGATTGACCCATCACCATCATCACCATCACTGCAGGAGTGTACCAGCTCACCTACACACACCCGAGGCTGCAGATGACTGTGCAGTGTTCTGCAATGTGCAGGCACGATTTCCCCTTATTGCAGGTTGCACGGTAACCTATTTGGTTTACAGGTAAACTCTGATTATATCGACATGGGTAAACTGTCGCTATCTTGCTTGCTATATACAGTGATGGGGGGGGAGGGTAGGAGGAGGTTGGGGGGGAAGGGGGTGACCTCCCTGCCGTTGAGGTAGTTACGCTCTGGATGACCTCCGACGTCGTTAGAGCCAATTAGATGTCGAGGTCAGGTAGTAGTTGCAATCTGATTGGTGATCTATGTAGAGGTTCGATTCTTGTGTTCAGACGTCCCTCTTTCTAAAATGAGACTATTAGACATGTCGTGGTTATCTTGAGGTTATCTTGAGTTGATGTCGGGGCTTTAGTGTCCCCGCGGCCCGGTCCTCGACCAGGCCTCCACCCCCATAAATCAGCCTGCGACAGCTGACTAACTCCCAGGTACCTATTTACTGCTAGGTAACAGGGGGCATAGGGTAAAAGAAACTCTGCCCATTAGCTTCCGGCGCCTGGGACACAGGATCACGTGTCCACGCATGCTGTCCGCTCGGCCACCGGCTCCCTC
>WNGS01061674.1:9698413-9715604 GCA_020271785.1 Procambarus virginalis | reverse complement strand
GTTGCTATCAAGTCAACACTACACCTCATCCCAGCCCTTGCAATACTACCCTCGTTCTCACCCCCTTGCAATAATAACCCCATTGCCACCCTCTGTAATCCTAATTCTCATCGTTTGCAACTCTAACCACATTGCAACACTACCAAACACCACTGTCATTCATCGCTATCAAAGGACCTAGCTGAGAGAGACTTCTGATGCTGGTCTCTGTCTTTAAGAGGTTTACAGGTCAAAGGGACATTACACAGGACCCGTTGGTGCTCCTGGTTAGTGTTGATAAACTCCCTTGCAACGCCAAGTTCTTGTTTGACAATTAGAACATTAAAGTCACTCTCTGAATTAGTTGAGAATTCTATTTATTTTTATGAATGTTGTGCGTACCGAAGATCTCGGTGACACTTAAATATCAACGATTTCACCTATTTAATACTTTGCCAACGTGTGTGTGTGTGTGTATTCACTTGGTTGTATTTTACGGGGGTTGAGCTTTTGCTCTTTCGGCCCGCCTCTCAACTGTCAATCAACTGTTTACTAACTACACTAACTACTTTTTTTTTTTTTCCACACCCCCACACACCCACCCCAGGAAGCAGCCCGTGACAGCTGACTAACTCCCAGGTACCTATTTACTGCTAGGTAACAGGGGCATTCAGGGTGAAAGAAACTTTGCCCATTTGTTTCTGCCGGGTGCGGGAATCGAACCCGCGCCACAGAATTACAAGTCCTGCGCGATATCCACCAGGCTACCTGGCCCCTAAGGCCAGGTGTGTGTGTGTGTGTGTGTGTGTGTGTGTGTGTGTGTGTGTGTGTGTGTGTGTGTGTACCCGGTAGTGCCCGGATCAAGACCCAAACGGGGGCAACGGAGCAGAGTCCTACCCGCCTATGACACTCCCCTAACCCTCAAAAGTCATCTTGCAAGGTATAATGAAGATTCAGTGGCGTCTGTCGCCAAGTATCTGGTCCTCCAACCTTGCAGTGACAAACGGGCTGAACAGACAGACAATTAAGATACCCTGGGTGCTGTTAGCCTTGTTCCTATGACAACATCTATAGCTGGACTTTCCTATAAGCTGTGTTAGTGAGGTAAGAAGTACTTGGGCACTCGTATTAAAATAAAGCGTAAACTATTGGATTAAATAAAGTCCATCTGGCGTGTTTACGCTTAATGGAGCTTCCTGGTAGGTACCACTCTTAATATTGAAACGCCGTTCTTTGTTAAAGTTTAAGGGGGAACTCTCTAAGATTTTGCGTCTCTGAACCGAGTCTCACCTGGTTTACATCTTCATTTTGGCGAGTCGGAGCGAGGTTGTAAACCTCACTCGAGGGGTTAGAGGTTAATAAGCCGGTAGTGACCCACGTTGTAACAGCCACGGTGAAGATATTGATCAATAATGCAATTTATCGACCCCCCACGCACCGTATTGTTCCGTCACGCGTTTTCTTTTGACCGAGAGGTTGCCGGGGTGTGTGGGGATAGGGGGGACTTTTGTGCGTGACATTTTGGTTAGGTTAGTCCTCCCTTCCTTTCCCCTCCCCTTCCTTCCTTTCCCTTCCCCTCTCTTCCTTTCCCTCCCCCCTAACCCCACTCTCCCTCCCCTCCCTACTCGAGCCCTTATCTCCCCTCCTCACAACCACACCTCCCTCCCTATCGAACCATCACCTGTCGTCTGTGTCGCTCCATCACATTCCCTCCCTCTTGCTCTCTCGGTCTCTTCCTTCCCCCTTCCTTCCCTCTCACATCTTTACCCGCGTTTTCCTCCTTTTCATCTCTTCTTTCTGCCTTCTCAGCCTCTTCTTATTACAATATTTCATTATTTTCTTACGGTAAAATGATACTTTGAATAATGAACTTGATCATCCAATAACGTAAGTACCTATAGCCACTATGAATGGTAGTACCATATGTACTGTGGAAGATGGGTTGGAATATTGATGATTTATGGTAGATAAGGAGGAAATAATGATAAAGATGGCAGATACCGATGGAAGAAGAGATAGTGGTAATAGTGATCTGTGTGTCTGTAGCAGCTGGGATCACGAGGTGTTCACAGGAGGGGAATACATCCCATGTTGTCACAGGATTATTTGTGGGTAGATTTGTATTGGCTGTGTGCGCGTTGTATGGAGGGTGTCATCACCTGTGCGCGTTGTGTGGAGGGCGTCATCACCTGTGCGCGTTGTGTGGAGGGCGTCATCACCTGTGCGCGTTGTGTGGAGGGCGTCATCACCTGTGCGCGTTGTGTGGAGGGCGTCATCACCTGTGCGCGTTGTATGGAGACTGGCGTAGTGTGTCGATTTAATTAAACCTGTCAAGACAAGCGGTGGATGTGCACGTTCCCTGTTCCTGTGGTACGCCGTGGTATGCTGTGGTACGCCGTGGTATGCTGTGGTACGCCGTGGTATGCTGTGGTACGCCGTGGTATGCTGTGGTACGCCGTGGTATGCTGTGGTACGCCGTGGTATGCTGTGGTACGCCGTGGTACGCCGTGGTACGCCGTGGTATGCTGTGGTTTGGCACTGTCTCGTTCCCCCCGTGCGGTTGAGCGACTCTGCACTGGCCGAAGCCTCGATGAGCAATGGTATTCAGTGGGGCTCGACCAGCCGGCCTGGTTGCCCTAGAATTTACCTGGAGTTTACCTGGAGAGAGTTTTAAGGGTTGTTCTTCTTCTCCCCAAGCATGGCCTGAGGCCAGGCGGTTGCTTGGAGCGGCTCACTGGTCCATATATCCACTACAGCCTGGTTCATCCGGCACTTCTTGTAGGAACTTATATATAATTAGTTCTTGAAATCCAACCTTCGTTCCGGCAATATTTCTAATGCTATTTTTCTAATTCTAATATAACCCTATATTTCGTAGTTCATCATTTCCACCATACGTAAGTACTTGGAACTTATTAATCATTAGTTATTTTCCGTTGATCAGTTGAACACTATTAATATCGGCTTGTAGCTCTTAAGTGTCTCTTACAGTGGGAATTTTCATATTGATATTTTAAAATATGAAATATTTTAAATATTTTAAAATATTTTAATATATCAAATATGTTTTGTATCATTTGTAAAATATGATTTTGAAATCATGTGTAGAGGATGACTCCGAAACTGTGACTGTAATTTTTGTTATAATATGAGATTGTGAGATGGTTAGTGTTGCCACAGCGACTCTAACTACCCATTAAAAATCATGCGGTCATGCAGATTGTTGTATTTCTCGGCTGATTCCATGGCCCAAGTTCGAGGTTTATTTGCAGGGTTATCTAGACTGGTGCCACATGGCTATCGTAAAGGAACGAGGAATTTTAGGATATAGAATCGTTAATTGATCTAGTACAATTGTTAACTATTGGACAATGGGCTGGGGGGGGAGGGATGGTTGAATGAGGTAAGATTATTAATGTAAAAAGTACATGATGTCCGGAAGATTTTGTACACCTCTTGTGGCACACCTGCTCGTTGTTCCAACTCTGCTCCCCAAGCCTGTCTAGGTCAGGTTCATTTAGGTGTTGAACAGCGTCGTATTGTTAGAACACTCCACAAGTCCCCCCCCCCACAAGTCCCCTCCCCCACAAGTCCCCCCCCCCACAAGTCCCCCCCCCCCACAAGTCCCCTCCCACACAAGTCCTCCCCCAAGTCCCCCCCCCCCCACAAGAGTTCAAACAAGAGTCCCAAAAGGGACAACACAGGATATAAACACACAACTGACGCAGCCAGTCCTCCTTAGGGTCCCCAACGTCAAGAAACCGTCGCACTAATGTGCCCTTATCCTAGTCTATCAAGAGGACCCAAAACAAAAAACGGGACAGGACGGCAATTTCGCCAGCCGCTTCCATTTTCTAGTACGACAATTTTGTCCATAGTTAGAATATACGTCAAAATGCGACGCTCTATTAGGACGGGTTGACTGCTTGTGTCCTCTTGTAGATTGAGGATTGAGCTCTTTCATCATCCAATCAGGGACCTAGTCAGCCCAATCGTTGTGTCAGAGGAAGAGGAAAGATCTCAGCTATGTAAGAGACATATATATACAAGTTTCTAACACAACGTTTCAGTGACGATGGTGAAAAGGCTGACTGAAGCTCAGAAATGCCAAAGAAGACATTTTTAATTCTTATATATATTGTTCAGACCACACACTAGAAGGTGAAGGGACGACGACGTTTCGGTCCGTCCTGGACCATTCTCAATTTGATTGTGTAACTTGAGAATGGTCCAGGACAGACCGAAACGTCGTCGTCCCTTCACCTTCTAGTGTGTGGTCTGGTCAACATACTTTAGTCACGTTAGTGTGACTCATCGCCTGCGTATCTTGTATATTGTTCTCATTCCATGTAGATGAAAAGTCCCACAATGGGACTTATCTTAGTGACTGATAATACAAGACGCTGCTGTACGTCTTGATGGAGGTTAATGAGAGCGGCGACTGTTGACAATAAGGATAAGAAAGATATAAAAAAAATGGAACGGCGAGTTTATCAGCGAGGGTGAAGGCTGCTGTGGGCGACTTCACTCAGGGTGACCAATTACCAGTGAGGGACAGGTAGGAGCCGCAGGGAATAGGTGAGAGAGAGAGAGAGAGAGANAACACGTGTCCTGCAACAGCCTGTATGCAGCTGCAGGCCCCTGCTGATGTAGGGGAATGGTTAGGTAATGGAGAGATGAGAGGAGGGAGAGGGAGGGAGGGAGAGGGGGGAGGGAGGGAAGGAGAGGGGGGAGGGAGGGAGAGGGGGAGAGAGAATAAGGATAAACCATGTTGATGATGCGAGGGAGAGACGAAAGGGAAGGACTAACATGGTGATGAGAGAGAGAGGAAGAGAAATGGGTAAACGCAAATGTTATTACTGTTTGGGAAATGGAGATTGGGGTTGTAGGGATTGAGAAGGAAATGAGTGAGAGTGAGTGATTGCGTGCGTGCGTGCAATCACTTACGGAGATGGGCATTCCTGGAGAGGGTTCTGGGATTTCTTCTGCTTGGCCTGTGATAACTTGGGTCCAACAGGCTGTTGCTTGCAGCGACCCGCAAAACCCACATATCCACTACAACCCGGTTGGTCCGGCACTTCTTGCAGGAACCTATCTCTAGTAATTGTTTTGCAAAGACTCCCAACTTGTTCCGGCAATATTTCTAATGATTGCGTGGGAAGGGGGGGGGGGAGTTTTGAACAGCTGTAGGCCTCTGATGTTCAGACAGTGCTCTCTGATTATGCCTATGGCACCTCTACTTGCTCTCTGATTATGCCTATGGCACCTCTACTCTTCGCTGGTTCTATTGTGTATTTTCTTCCGTACCTTTCGCTCCAGTATGTTATTATTCTGTGCAAATTTGAGATCTGGCCTCCAGTATCTTCCATGTATATATCATTTTTTTTTTTTTTTTTTTTTTATATATACACAAGAGTTGTTACCTTCTTGTACAGCCACTAGTACGCGTAGCGTTTCGGGCAGGTCCCTGGAATACGATCCCCAGCCGCGAAGAATCGTTTTTTCATCCAAGTACACATTTTACTGTTGAGTTAAACAGAGGCTACAGTTAAGGAATTGCGCCCAGTAAATCCTCCCCGGCCAGGATACGAACCCATGACATAGCGCTCGCGGAACGCCAGGCGAGTGTCTTACATTGATCTCCCTCGTTTTCTTTCCAGTTATCTTGAGGTTATCTTGATGATTTCGGGGCTTTTTAGTGTCCCCCGCGGCCCGGTTCTCGACCAGGCCTCCACCCCCAGGAAGCAGCCCTTGACAGCTGACTAACACCCAGGTACCCTTTTTACTGCTAGGTAACAGAGGCATAGGGTGAAAGAAACTCTGCCCATTGTTTCTCGCCGGCACCTGGGATCGAACCCAGGACCACAGGATCACAAGTCCAGCGTGCTGTCCGCTCGGCCGACCGGCTTCCAGTGATTACATGTTGAGAGCTTTGAGACGGACCCAATAATGTAGATGTTTTATCGTGTCTAGGTATGCCGTATATGTTCTCTGCATTCCCTCTAATTCAGAAATTTCTCCTGCTCTGGAAGGGTAAGTGAGTACTGAGCAGTACTCAAGACGGGACAGCACCAGTGATTTAAACAGTATTAGCATTGCTGTGAGGTCTCTGGATTTGAACGTTGTCATAATCCTTCCTTTCATTTTCCTGGCCGCCTAGTTTCCACATCATTTACATTTTTTTGTTCTATGAGATCTGATTGCCTCTTGTATCCTGTTTTCATTTCAGGTCCTTGTTGCCACCATACCTGAGAACCTGGAATGTATCACTGTTAGACATCATGGTTTTCGTGGTCCAACCGAAGACCATATTACTATCAGCTTGTAGTAAACGGGCTTACCATAGCCCGTGCTACTTGGAACTTTGTTCCAGGTAGCGAATCTTTAACAACAACAACAACAACAACAGCAGCAGCAGCTTGTAGTTTTTCATTGTTTTCTACAAAGGAAATTTTCATGCTGATTTTGATATCATCAGCAAAGGATGACATGAACCTGTGTCAAGTATTTGTGTCTATATCTGATATAAGAGTGAGAAAGGGCATAGACAGTCCTCTGGGGTACAGAGCTTTTGACTACACTTTTACTAAGTCTCATTTGATTGACTGCTCGCCGGGTCGAGGAGTCGGTCGGCCGAGCGGACAACACGCTGGACTTGTGATTCTGTGGTCCTGGGTTCGATCCCAGGCGCCGGCGAGAAACAATGGGCAGAGTTTCTTTCACCCTATGCCCCTGTTATCTAGCAGTAAAATAGGTACCTGGGTGTTAGTCAGCTGTCACGGGCTGCTTCCTGGGGGTGGTGGAGGCCTGGTCGAGGATCGGGCCGCGGGAACACTAAAAAGGCCCGAAATCAATTCAAGATAACCTCAAGATAACCTCGCCTGAGTGCTCGTGCTGACAGACACTTAATTTCTTGTTGAATGAATTTTAACAAGTCAGGACCCAGGACTGAGTACATGGGCATGTTGTAAATTGACCTATTAAAGTCATCTGTGTTCGTGTTAATGTTAGTTATATTGTCTGGTGTTTGGATATCTTTAATATAGAAGCTGTTTGGATCTTCAACGTTCATATTGGTTATCGTGGTGCCAAACATAGCTTCATACTGGCCTTTTAAGATTTGACGTTATCTCTTTTTAAGATTCCTTTGTCATCTTCTGAGTATGAACCTTCAGTTGTAAGTATAGGTTCAATATTTGCAGTTTTTTTTCATATTTCGCATCTAATTTGAAAAAATATTGTAATATATGTAATATTTTTTTATTGTGAAAAAAATATTTTGTATTTTACTTTATCTCTTGCAAAACTTGCGTCGTGATTGTAGCATTTCTGTGAACTGTCTTCCTTTTGGACACTCGTCTGTGTCGTCTTTCTAGAGTAAGGTCTTTTTCTTGACCCTCCACAAAGGCACGTGCTTCAAGCATTTACTCAAGCATCTCAAGTCGAGTCTGGCCTCAGGTCGGGCTCGAGGAGTAGAACAACAACTCCAGAACCCACTCCAGGTATGGTCAGGTAAGCAGACCATATACGGTTTGGCAGTTAATTGTTCTATTTCCTATGTGGGAGTTTTGTAGTTAATGACTTTCCCAGTGCAGGTTTGCAAGTTCTATATCTCTTCCCAGTCAATCCTCTTATTGTTAAAATTGAATTGATTGAAGAACCTTTCTCGCTTGTTAATCCCCCTTCGATCCCCTCTTACAGGTATGATGTTAGTTTGAACTTCAATGAAGGGAAGTATCAGGGGGAAACCGCCAAGCCATTACAACTATATAGCACTTGGAAAAGAGGAGGATAGGGATTTGGGATGGGACGGGGGAAGGAATGGTGCCCAACCACTTGGACGGTCGGGGATTGAACACCGACTTGCATGAATCGAGACCGTCGCTCACCCGTCTGTGAGCCTGTGCTCTGTGTATGTTGTACCTGAGAGAGTAATGTCTGATTATTTCTTCAGTGTTTGTGAAGATCAGGTTCTCATCTTCATTCTTAGTTGCCTCTTATCTGCTAGTTGAGCCAGAATTTGTCACAGAATCTCAGTAGTTTCTGACTTATGGTTGGTTATTTCCAGGTTGATTTGCTGCTATAATGTTATTGTGTGTTATTCTCCATCTTAAATTGGATAGATTGAAGTCTCCAAGGAAGATAATATCTGGTACTGGAGGCGATGAGTCACAATAACGTGGCTAAAGTAAGTAACAATCGACTTGAGAATGGTCCAGGAGGGACCGAAACGTCGTCGTCCCTTCACCTTCTAGTGTGTGGTCTGGTCAACAATCTGGTACTGGGTTTTGCACTGTTATCAAGGCAATTCTAGGTCCGTGTTGCCATCATTAGGGCACCGGATTATGCAAGTCCAATTTTCCCGAAGGTAATTTTTCCTACACTTTCAAATGTTTATATCTGTTGAGTTACACTTAACTTACAGTGATACAGTCTACGATGCCATGCATACGGTGTATACAGTTTACCATGTATAAATAAATCGAGAAATGCGTATGTATACAGGGTCCTCGTGGCACTATGTTCCCTCATGGCCACTACGGGCTCACCATAGCCCGTGCTACTTGGAACTTTGTTCCAGATAGCGAATCTTTAACATCAACAACAACAACTCATGGTCTGGTGCGGGCGGTTATTGTCTATTTAACACAAATGTTTCAGCGTCAATTTCTACATTTTACTTCCCCTAAATGTCGTTATACACTTTGTGATATCTGCGATGAGTGTTCCATCAGTGCAACACATACACTTCACGTCTGCAACACAGGAGTGGGCACGAGGTGGGCACGGGAGTGGGCACGGGACATCCAGTACAACCCAACACCGGTGTGGGATAGATTTAGGCGGGAAGCATTTGCTGTGTTAGTAGGAGAAATGGGGACAAAAATGCCAAAATATATGAGAGTTGGGGAGATGGAGTGTGCAGGGAGGGATGGTAGGTTTTAACGAGAAGATTTGTTGTATAAAGAAGGAAGCGAGGGAGAAGTGAGAGGGTCTAGAATGCTTTCACGAGTTTAGAGAAGCGAGGCAAGAGGGGAAGAGCCTCATCAATACAGTTTGTCAGGCAGGGAGGAATATTACGTGGATATTCCATCGGAGGAGAAAAGATTCAGTCTCTCTCTCTCTCTCTCTCTCTCTCTCTCTCTCTCTCTCTCTCTCTCTCTCTCTCTCTCTCTCTCTCTCTCTGTGTCTCTGTCTCTCACGTACACAAACACACCACTATGACACTGTAGTTTGTTGTTCTTTTGACAATTGCCTCTTAATTATACAGCAATTGGTGTTGGTGTTTAACCTGTAAAGATTCAGTTGTTACGGTTAAGCGGGTAGAGTCGTAAGTGTAAAACATCCGTGTTTTGTCTCTCCTGACCAGTTCCCGCGCCACGTGACCACCTGGGAACGAGGGGCAAGGTTCATTTATTGTTGTGATTATTAATTTTGGATTATAGTTGAGACAAACCGGAGATTGGAAACGATATTGACTATGAACTCTTGCGATTGTAAATTGGGAGATTAATTAGAGAACACTGATGAAACAAGGATTTGTATATATTTTAACTTGGCTGTTGCTATTGTTTAGCTGTTAATGCACCTGTTGCTGTTACTGCTTATATTGCTACTGCTGTTACGGCTGCTCCTCAAGCTCACAACTGCAGAACAGCTTCGTGAGAGCAATTCACTTGATGTTCCGAGTCACGCCTGGGTGGTACTCTCAGACTCGAAGGCTTCCAGAGGGTGACACTGGGGGCTGACGGAGATGTGTGTCCGGGGTTTAGCGACCTCTGGTGAGGTGGCGTGTTGGTTGCTGGAATGTTGGGCTGAATGTTTCCACATTTCCAGACCTGCAAACAACTATCTACAGCTTTTGATCATGTCTTATAGATTTAAATGTATATCTTTATTTTTTAATTGTTTTAGTTGGTTCATATATTTTCCAACCAAATTATTACGGTGGAAATTAGTCTTTAAAATGTAAATCATAATTACAGAAAATTAGAGGTAAAGATTAGTGACTCGTGTTTGTTTGATACAACGGTTGTCAGTCAACGTGTAACATTTGATGAGTTCTTAATTTGTAATTAAATTTAAAGTGGGACGGACGTCCTGTCCATTCCGTCATGTGGTGACTGGACAGGTAACCGAGACTGTGTGTGTGTGTGTGTGTGTGTGTGTGTGTGTGTGTGTGTGTGTGTGTGTGTGTACTCATCTAATTGTGCTTGCGGGGGTTGAGCTTTGTCTCTTTGGTCCCGCCTCTCAACTGTCAATCAACAGGTGTACAGGTTCCCGAGCCTACTGGGCTCTATCATATCTACATTTAAAACTGTGTATGGAGTCAGCCTCCACCACATCACTGCCTAGTGCATTCCATTTGTCAACCACTCTGACACTGAAAAAAAATTTTCTAACTTCTTTGTGGCTCATCTGGGTACTAAGTTTCCACCTGTGTCCCCTTATTCGTGTGTGTGTGTGTGTGTGTGTGTGTGTACTCACCTAGTACTCACCTAGTTGTGCTTGCGGGGGTTGAGCTCTGGCTCTTTGGTCCCGCCTCTCAACCGTCAATCAACAGGTGTACAGTTTCCTGAGCCTAATGGGCTCTATCATATCTACACTTGAAACTGTGTATGGAGTCAGCCTCCACCACATCGCTTCCTAATGCATTCCATTTGTCAACCACTCTGACACTAAAAAAGTTCTTTCTAATATCTCTGTGGCTCATTTGGGCACTCAGTTTCCACCTGTGTCCCCTAGTGCGTGTGCCCCTTGTGTTAAACAGCCTATCTTTATCAACCCTGTCGATTCCCCTGAGAATCTTGAATGTGGTGATCATGTCCCCCCTAACTCTTCTGTCTTTCAACGAAGTGAGGTTTAATTCCTGCAGTCGCTCCTCGTAGCTCATACCTCTCAGCTCGGGTACTAGTCCGGTGGCAAACCTTTGAACCTTTTCCAGTTTAGTCTTATGCTTGACTTATGCTTGTGTGTGTGTGTACATGTGTAAACAATTATATATATGGTATATACCACATATTAAACTATCGAGAGAACATTTAGAGCCACAAAAATAAACGGACACCCAGAAAAACCAACACCAACAAAATAAATTAACATACACACAAATCTTAATGAGACAGCAAATTATAATTTTTCTTGATGAATATTCCAGTTGCCGTTCAGTTTAAACAAATTAATATATAAAACTGCAGATATGGCAGCGTGAAATGACAGACAGACAAGCAGATAGACACAGACAGATAGACAAGCAGACAGAGATAGACAAGCAGACAAGGAGGCAGTTTACGGAGACACAGAAGGGTTAATGTGTCGGTAGACAAGCTGAGGGCAAAGGTCAGCAGACACACGTCCTGCCAACACACACAGACGGATGGGTCAAAGGGAGGATAAGGTGGTGGTGATAAAGGATAGCAGGGACAGGATAGGAGGAAGGGGAGACGAATGTGGGTGGAACAGGAGAGGGGGAGGAAATAGAGGATCTGATTCTCCATCCTCTGCTTTAATGCGTCGCATATGTTTTACGGAATCGACCAAACCGTAAGAAAACGAACGTAACAGTAAAACTTAAAACCCCCGTAATACTGACGTTTTCAAATCATCGGTTTCGATATGCTAAGTGGATTGGCTGGGTTAGTAGTTTCTGGTTAGGCAAAACAGTCCACTCTCTTACGGAGTGGAAAAATGGATAGGAAGGGTTGAAAGGATGCGAAAGGGGACAGAAGGAGGATGACAAAACAGAGGATTAAATTGACTCGAGAAGAGCATAACCTAAGCCAGTATAGAAGGCCTAACACCCCATGCTAGGCCGCTTATGTTCACATCCTTCCAACCAATCTCATATGTTCAACCTACGCTCGAAACAATCCAGCCAGGAGAGGTGGATAGGACGCAGGAAGGGAAGGAGAGACGGAGGGAAGGAGGGCTAGAGGGACATAGAGTAATAGTCCATTTATCACAGCTGTTACAGGGTCATACCTCAGGTCACGGGGTCGTCCCTGTGTCGCGCGTGGGGACCCTAGGCACGGGGGGACCCTATGCACGGGGGGACCCTATGCACGGGGGGACCCTAGGCGCGGGGGGACCCTAGGCGCGGGGGGACCCTAGGCACGGGGGGACCCTAGGCACGGGGGACCCTAGGCACGGGGGGACCCTAGGCACGGGGGGCCCTAGGCACGGGGGGACCCTAGGCACGGGGGGACCCTAGGCACGGGGGGACCCTAGGCACGGGGGGAGAACACGTCTCTGAGATGAGGAAGAAGGGAGCGAACAAGGAAGAAGCAGAAAGACAAGAAAAGAGAATAAAGGAAGAAGGATCGGGGTGGATGCTCAAATGGAGAGTGATGCAGGAGGGTGAAGTAGGAGGCAAAGGAACAGGACACGTAACTCACTCTCTAAGTATTTATGGTTTGAAAAAGCACACACACACTACCATCTTCTGGTCATCTCAGAATACTTCTAATGTATTTTCGAACCATTCTCGAAGTGGATCATGTTATCGGAATCCTTCGTGTGTGTGTCAGCCGGGTTCAGCAGCCTGGGCCACACGGTTACGGGGACAGCCACTCCAATACCTTACAATATTCGGTTTTTTACTAATTTTAAGTGAATTTGCTACAAAAGAACTGTTAGAACTCGGCAAAATGATCTTGACTTGTGCTTGATTCGTGTCAACATCTAATCGGTTACTTAGAAATATTAGTGGTAAAAGCTCGTTAAAACGCTAGAGTGATAAGGCCCTTACACTAACACAGGGAGTGAGAGTCGATGGACTAAAAAAAAAAACTCGTAACCATGGGCAACGAACCAAACAAGGCCATCAAAGCTTAGGGTGAGTTTGTCTATCAGCATCATATTGTTTACAACCCTCGACTCGTATTTTTGTAATGCTAGTATTTGTCTCTGCATTAAATAACACCAAAAAATATATATATTTCGTCCTGTTGAGATAATGTTACTATGCTCTAAGCCTGAGAAGAGAGCTGGTATTACGTGTTCCGGCGTCCCCTCTTGTACACCTGGCTACACAGATGGCACCACAGATGATGAATTGTTTCCCCTCTGATCCCCTGTCCTCCGCTCACCCATACTTTCCCCTCTCGTCCCCAGCTGAGGGTGTGTCCCAGCCCCAGGGACGGCCACACCCTCCCCATTCCATGCCACACCATCTGAATCCACACACCAGTGTCAGGAGCAAGGGTTTTTATTGTCTAAATTGACTAATTCATCCAGTGAGGCATAACGTTGTTATGCACCCAGTGCCGCAAGCTTTGCTGTTCTTTACTGTCGTGTTTCCATCACTTTTAACCAGTATTGTGACCTTCATGGCATCCACAGGTGTGAGTACACTAATTGGTCTAACCTTAAAGCAAACTTTGAATGTACTCCATCCGCCTTGTAATGATCTGACAAGTTTTGCTTTCTACCACAGACGTGGCGACTCATTTACAATGCTAAACAGCATATAGATAACAATTATCTTCTTTTGTACAGTTGACCTAACACCATTCATCTCACAGTCAACATCAGACCTGGCCCGTGAAATAAAAATAAACAAGGCTTTATGCCTGAACTTCGACTCTAAGGTAAACTAGGATTCCAAAGTTAAGGCAACACCTCTGAATAATGGGACACGGGACACACTGTAAGACCGTGACATAATTAAACTCTACACTAACAGGTGTTGAATTTGCATGTCCATCTGCCATGGGTGCTGTTGACCTGAGGCAATATTGACGAGAACCAGCACTCGTATACAAGGCTAACCTGCCTTATGACGACAGGTTGGCACCCTTTATCAAGAGCACTCGAGATATATGGCAGGAAATACACAAGATAAGGATTCATGAGAGTAGAGAATACACCAGGGGACTCATAACTCATCCACCTAGGTGTGTGTATAACATACTAATTAATTGCTTAAATGTTGTACACGGGTATAATGAACACAATTAGGTTAGGCTGAGTTAATGGAGATAATGAATAATTAGTTCCATGTTATTGGCAGTACAACTTTTATTCATTCCAAATGAATAGGCTTTAAAGTTGTATTTACCGAGCCTTCATACACAAATGATAATACATTCTATTCTAATTTGTAAAAATCATATATGGAATTACTTAAACTCTTAAGCACAAAAATAACACAATAAAGTTAAGATATGATAAACAGAAATACACAGTACAATGTACATTTATAAACAGCAATAAACTAGATGAATGTTGTATATAAGTATAGCATATATGTATATAGTTATCCCATATACAGTGTGATTAATTGCCAACAAATAATATTCCATTGGAAAATGTATATCNTTGACCTTCCATTTTTCTTTGGTAGAGCGACGGTCTCGCTTCATGCAGGTCTGCGTTCAATCCCCAACCGTCCAAAAGTGGTTGGGCACCATTCCTCTCCCCCCGTCCTATCCCAAATCCTTATCCTGATCCCTTTCCAGTGCTATACAGTCGTAATGGCTTGGTACTTTCCTCCTGATAGTTCCCTTCCCACTTTTCTTTTAACCTATTTTTAGTAGGAATTTCATTCCTATAGATCTATCGCCCTATTGATTCTCGGCGCCTTAGGTCTATCGCCTCTTCTAAAATTTACCCTTTTCACTCTTCCCTCTATTCCCTCTATCCACTCTCCACGCGCCTGGTTAAATCTCCCTCTTCTCGTATTCCGCCATGGGCGTTCACCTTTTTTTTATTCCCTCTTATAGTTCTTTCTATATGCTATACTTTCTATATGCTATACTTTCTATATGCTATACTTTCTATATGCTATACTTTCTATATGCTATACTTTCTATATGCTATACTTTCTATATGCTATACTTTCTATATGCTATACTTTCTATATGCTATACTTTCTATATGCTATACTTTCTATATGCTATACTTTCTATATGCTATACTTTCTATATGCTATACTTTCTATATGCTATACTTTCTATATGCTATACTTTCTATATGCTATACTTTCTATATGCTATACTTTCTATATGCTATACTTTCTATATGCTATACTTTCTATATGCTATACTTTCTATATGCTGTACTTTCTATATGCTGTACTTTCTATATGCTGTACTTTCTATATGCTATACTTTCTATATGCTATACTTTCTATATGCTATACTTTCTATATGCTATACTTTCTATATGCTATACTTTCTATATGCTATACTTTCTATATGCTATACTTTCTATATGCTATACTTTCTATATGCTATACATATAGCTATACTATATGTATATAGTATAGCTCTACCCCTTTTATTTTTATTTCAGCATTATTTTACCCTATTTCTCGGCCCGTGTTAGTTCCCATATTTTATGTTCTCGTGTTCCCTCTCACTTTGCCTGGATGGCCTCGCTTCATGCAGGTCGGCGTTCAATCCCCGACCTTCCAAAAGTGGTTGGGCACTATTCCTCTCTCCCCCCTCCCCCACCCGCCGTTCTATTCTAAATGCTTATCCTGACCCCCTTCCCAGTGCTATATAGTCGTGGGTGGCTTGGCGCTTTCTCCTGATAGTTCTTTCCCCCCTTTCCTATTTTCCTTTCTTCTTCCTAACTGTCCCTTCACCTCGTTTATCTGTTCTTGCGTTTCTTCACCGTTTTCTCAGCTCATGAGTTTATTGGCCATTTTTTTTGTATTCCGTGTTTTTTTTTCATAATTTTTTTGGTCTCCTTATTCCTTCTCAGTTTCCTTATTCCTTCTCGGATTTCCTCTTTTATCACCTTTTTACCCAGTTCTCACCCATCTTTCTCCCCACCCATTCCATCTATCATTCTATTCTGCAACCCTTTTCTATCCTGTTACGTTCAACTCTATACACCTATTGCTCTTTGGCTTCTGGCTCCCTGTCTACCTCATATCGTCACCATCCGCTTGTGGGGTGGATAGTTCCCCATCTCCCCCTGGCTCCCCATCGCCTCCCCTTGTGGGGTGGATAGTTCCCCCATCTCCCCCTGGCTCCCCATCGCCTCCCCTCGAGGGGTGGATAGTTCCCCCATCTCCCCTGGCTCCCCATCGCCTCCCCTTGTGGGGTGGATAGTTCCCCCATCTCCCCCTGGCTCCCCATCGCCTCCCCTTGTGGGGTGGATAGTTCCCCCATCTCCCCCTGGCTCCCCATCGCCTCTCCTTGTGGGGTGGATAGTTCCCCCATCTCCCCCTGGCTCCCCATCGCCTCCCCTCGAGGGGTGGATAGCACGATTATTTTGCAATGTAAAAACAACCACTGGCTTAGCTATTTTTGTGGGAGTGGCGGAGGGTGGCGCTCTGTGATTGGTGAAGTTGATCTGACATGCTGTGGTGGTGGGGCTGTAGGTGGTGGTTACGGGGCTGGTGGTGGTGGTAGTGGTTGCTGGGATGGTGGTGGTAGTGGTTGCTGGGATGGTGGTGGTAGTGGTTGCTGGGATGGTGGTGGTAGTGGTTGCTGGGGTGGTGGTGGTAGTGGTTGCTGGGGTGGTGGTGGTAGTGGTTGCTGGGGTGGTGGTGGTAGTGGTTGCTGCGGTGGTGGTGGTAGTGGTTGCTGGGGTGGTGGTGGTAGTGGTTGCTGGGGTGGTGGTGGTAGTGGTTGCTGGGGTGGTGGTGGTAGTGGTTGCTGGGGTGGTGGTGGTAGTGGTTGCTGGGATGGTGGTGGTAGTGGTTGCTGGGATGGTGGTGGTAGTGGTTGCTGGGGTGGTGGTGGTAGTGGTTGCTGGGGTGGTGGTGGTAGTGGTTGCTGGGGTGGTGGTGGTAGTGGTTGCTGGGATGGTGGTGGTAGTGGTTGCTGGGATGGTGGTGGTAGTGGTGGTGGTGGGAGCGAGGGTACACAAAGAGCTTACTGACCAACCAGCAAGTATAGTTTAGTCTTGAACGTTGTTAGTGTATATACATGGACATGTATGTAATGTATATTTATATATATATATATATGTTGCGAGTGTGTGTATATATATACAGATCTCGGTGTATGTAATGGCCACAGATGCATTCACCTTTTGAATCGCTTCCTGCCCTAGGCACGGATTTACTCTCGTTCGTGCTTAATTAGTAGCCTCTCGTTCTTGCTAAATCCTAACTGAATTTTTTCCTGCCTACAGTTTCGTTCAGCTGTCCAGCAACATATATAATCTCCACGTTATCTCATTATTCACAATTTCCATTTAATCGATTATCTGTTTGTTGCATTTCTTTTTCATTTTGGGTTTCTTCGTGGGAGTC
>WNGS01061674.1:9680976-9692135 GCA_020271785.1 Procambarus virginalis | reverse complement strand
ATACACGGGGCGGGTGGCAAGCAAGTGCAAACACCATGTCCCTAAACTTGCACAAGTTGCATAGTTCACTCAGTAAATGCAAGAATATTATGCATCTAGCAACGTCCCCGAATTTCCATTTCGGCTAACATGGTGGACAGGGCTGGAGGCTCAGCTTGGGCTAATGGGTGTGGTATAGTGAAGTGAGGGGGATGATGGTGAGTATACTAGGTATGGTATAGTGAGTAATGGGTATAGTGAGAAATTAGGCATGGCGTATTGTGTAAAGGTAAATAAAAGTCCATTTTGTTGCTGATATCCTAATTGAAGCAAATGCCGTGTTTGCAGCCGTACCTGAAATTCTCATTCAGGATTACCATGATAGTGAAATATGGATACTTGAGTACAATCGTTTTAGATGTGGCTGGAAGCATTCACTGACTACAGGCTGGGGTCAGCCTGTACATCAAAGACACACTCATCTGCACTGAGCTGCTGAACACCACAAACAATATGGTGGAACTGCTGATACTCGAAATAGAGATCCTAAATGTGGTGTTTTTCCTTGTATATATATATAAGCAACTAGCGACAAATCCTCCAACAGTTTAAAGATCAATTGATATAAGTAGAAGACAGCTTACAAAACCTCACAAACCCTGCCCCAAACATCACCTGCTTAGGGATTTCAAACTTACGCCATCTAGAATGGAAAAAAAAATGTAGCAAACACAGTTATATCAGAGAGAGAATCCCAGGTGAGCCGTCTAGACGAACAATGACATACAACTGACTTCTTTCGGAGGGATGACAAGATTGACCTTAACCAGCAAATGTTAGAACTAACTAGAAATCACCATAGACCTCTATTTTACAATGATTAACCGGTAGGGAACATATGATTACAAACACTTGTTACTCAGATCACAATCTAATCATAGCTCAGAAAAGCATTGGTAATAGGTCTGCACCGCCAGGCTCGAATCCAAGAGGAGGAGAATTAAGCGAATTGCCTTATTATACTAAACTGATTAATTGGCAATTAATAATCCAAGACCTTACAGAAATAACCTGGGAAGAACACAGAACTAAGGCAAATCTGAGGCACTTGAGGAAACGAGCACAAGTAGCACTAGAAATATGCCACAGTCACGTACCACTAAGAAAAAAGAGAGAAAGTATATAAATTGGAAAAAGAACGGGGTTCAAAAGATATAAATTGGAAAAAGAACGATGTTCAAAAGATATAAATTGGAAAAAGAACGGTGTTCAAAAGATATAAATTGGAAAAAGAATGGCGTTCAAAAGATATAAATTGGAAAAAGAACGGTGTTCAAAAAAGAGAGAAAGTATGTAAACTCGAACAAGAACGGTGTTCCCTCTGTAGGCGAAGAAAACAAATCGCAGAACAAATCGAACGCCCCGCCCTATCCCAAGATCGACACGAAAGGCTACGTAGAAAAAAATAGAATTAATCGAGCTAAAACTATAACAATCATATAAGATACTGGAGATGCAAAGAGCACAAGGCCATTAGTGTAATACGAACCCAAATGACTTTCTCCTATGCAAAATCTGGAAAAGAACTACATCTAACATTGAAAATTTTCACAGATGACAACATAGAATTAAATGCAATATTGAAGCAACAGTACGATTCTGCTGTCAATGAACCCCAGAATATATGGAGATTAATAACCCAAATTCTTCAAGATTGTGATTCCTATATAGATATATATATATCAGATGTCATCCATAATCGCCATTGGACATTTGAAGTAGGCATAAACAGTATGCCCTTGCATACTGCACCAGGTGCCCCTTTTCCTGGAATTCTAAAGTTATCAAAATTGGCATGATAAGTACTATCACACGCCCTCAGCTTCATTTGGACGCGCAGCTTAGATACTAGTGTTATCCCTGACATACGTAAAACATCGGAGATTCGACTTTTGAAAGTGAGTTAGATTACAACCTGTCCTCCTGCAACCTGTCCTCCTGCAACCTGTCGTCCTGCAACCTGTCGTCCTGCAACCTGTCCTCCTGCAACCTGTCCTCCTGCAACCTGTCCTCCTGCAACCTGTCCTCCTGCAACCTGTCCTCCTACACCCTGTCCTGATACACCCTGTCCTCCTACACCCTGTCCTCCTACAACCTGTCCTCCTACACCCTGTCCTCCTACAACCTGTCCTCCTACACCCTGTCCTCCTACAACCTGTCCTCCTACAACCTGTCCTCCTGCAACCTGTCCTCCTGCAACCTGTCCTCCTGCAACCTGTCCTCCTGCACCCTGTCCTCCTACACCCTGTCCTCCTACACCCTGTCCTCCTGCAACCTGTCCTCCTACACCCTGTCCTCCTGCAACCTGTCCTCCTACACCCTGTCCTCCTGCAACCTGTCCTCCTGCAACCTGTCCTGCAACCTGTCCTCCTGCAACCTGTCCTCCTGCAACCTGTCCTCCTGCAACCTGTCCTCCTACACCCTGTCCTCCTGCAACCTGTCCTCCTACAACCTGTCTGCAACCTGTCCTCCTGCAACCTGTCCTCCTGCAACCTGTCCTCCTGCAACCTGTCCTCCTACACCCTGTCCTCCTACACCCTGTCCTCCTACACCCTGTCCTCCTACACCCTGTCCTCCTACACCCTGTCCTCCTACACCCTGTCCTCCTACAACCTGTCCTCCTGCAACCTGTCCTCCTGCAACCTGTCCTCCTGCAACCTGCCCTCCTGCAACCTGTCCTCCTGCACCCTGTCCTCCTGCAACCTGTCCTCCTGCAACCTGTCCTCCTGCAACCTGTCCTCCTGCAACCTGTCCTCCTACACCCTGTCCTCCTGCAACCTGTCCTCCTGCAACCTGTCCTCCTGCAACCTGTCCTCCTACACCCTGTCCTCCTACACCCTGTCCTACACCCTGTCCTCCTACAACCTGTCCTCCTACAACCTGTCCTCCTACACCCTGTCCTCCTACACCCGTCCTACACCCTGTCCTCCTACAACCTGTCCTCCTACAACCTGTCCTCCTACACCCTGTCCTCCTACACCCTGTCCTCCTACAAAGAACGTCGCTTTTCGCTCGAATGCATGACACAAGGCCAAAAATTGTCATATTAGAAAATGGAAGCGAGTTGGAGGGCAGACTAACTTGGTTGTGATGACCGCATGGAAGGCGAAAGTTATAAGGGCCGACCTTACGGGTCAACAGGGAGTGTTTGCGAAGAGGCTCACTCCAGTGTTGAGTGCCGCCCGTGACCGCTGGAGTGCCGCCCGTGACCGCTGGAGTGCGCCTGACGTCCTCTGTTGTGCCCATCAACAACTTTGTCTGCATCAAACAGCGACTCTCGACAAACTCTCACTTTATTGGAGTGAAAATCAATAAGTGCAGTTTTTGGAAAAGGCGTTTGAAAAGTTCCATTAATGTTGGCGTTAACAGCGTTTGGGATTAGGATGAAAAATTCGCTGGCAGTAATCGAGCAAGTTTCCTTTTTATATATATAGTTTGTGGCGTGCGTTAAAATTTTTCTTGAAAATCTTCAGCGTTCGAGATTTTCCTCGGTTTCATTCTTGTCATTCTCTTCGAACTCCGTCGAAGGAGTTCAGCATTTTTTTNTTTATCTTATATAACCGCATTTGGGTGAGGTGATATGTTACAACAGTTTTGGATGAGGTGAACAAAACTTTCAATACTTGTCAAAACTTTTAACAAACAACACAGAAATCGATAGATACAGCGATAGCAGGCGGCTTGATATCTGCGAGGCACTACACATCAAGAAGTCAACACTAGCAATCAACAGCCAATTAATGCACAATTATTCTACCCATTTATCCAATTTTCAAATCCAGGGATCCCTCACAATGGTTTGTACTCTTCAAGTCACTTGTTGTCCCGTCTCGAGTACTGCTCAGTACTCGCTTCCCCCTTCAGAGCAGAGAGATTGCTGAAATAGAGGGAGTACAGAGAACATATACGGCACGCATAGACGAGATAAAACACCTAAATTATTGGGATCGTCTCAAAGCTCTCCAAATGTACTCTCTAGAAAGGAGACGAGAGAGATACCAAATAATATACACATGGAAAATACTGGAGGGCCAGGTCCCAAATCTGCACAGTAAAATAACAACGTACTGGAGTGAACGATATGGATGAAAATGCAGATTGAACCAGGAAGAGCAGAGGTGCCATAGGTACAATCAGAGAGCACTGTATAACATCAGAGGTCCGCGGTTGTTCAGCGTCCTCCCAGTGACTATAAGAAATATTGCAGGAACAACCGTGGACATCTTGAAGAGAAAACTGGACTGTTTTCTAAGAGAAGTTCGGATCAGCCGGGCTGTGGTGGGTATGTGGCCTGCGGGCCGCTCCAAGCAACAGCCTGTTGGACCAAGCTCTCACAAGTCGAGCCTGGCCTCGGGCGGGCTTGGGGAGTAGAAGAACTCCCAGAACCCCATCAAGCAGGTACCCACTTCAAGACTCCGCACCAATATAGAAGCATCAAGAAATATGGGCCAATAGGCCCTTTGCAGTTACTTCCATTCTTCCCTTTAATTTATCCAATTTTACCCATGCACGTGTTCTGTCTTGTGTTGAAAGTTTGCTCTGTCTTGTGTTGAAAAGTTTGTTCACCTCATCCAAAAACTGTTGTAACATATCACCTCACCCAAATGTGGGTATATAAGATAAAAGCTGTTTAAATGATAGTATAGTAAAACTGTTAGTGTTTGCAGGTTATAGTTGTGTGTGTGTGTAAACTAAAGTATTTGAAAATGTAATAAGTTATTACGAAACGCGTTCAAGTGTCGCGTCAGACTAAAAATAAAAAATGAATTTTGGAGAATTGATTTTTCAATTACCATCGACAGTGAAAAGAACATAAGAAATATTGAGAAAATTCGTGTTAGAATTATTAATCATACTTTTTCGGTCATATTTAATAATATATGTTTACAAGAAAGACTGCTACCAAATATATATATATGAAAACGCGGAAAAACCACGTTTTTACGGTTTTTCCGCATACAAATGATCAGTGTTTAGTGATCGTCAATTGCATATATATATATATATATATATATATATATATATATATATATATATATATATATATATATATATATATATAATATATAATATATATATATATATATATATATATATATTATATATATATATATATATATATATATATATATATATATAGTTTCTGCTGTTTCTCCATTCGTAACCAAAATATACTAATATTAAAACGCACGACCCAGCAGCAAGGAATCAAGCCTTCACGATAAAATATCGCCAAGATCTGATTCGTAATCAGATACACAAGGCAGAAAATGATATCAAAGACAATAAAACGCAACTACTTCAGGCCACAAACGAATGGAGAAACAGCAACATCGACGAAAGTCTCCGCACCCGCATCGAACAACACCTCGACATCCTCACAGACCGACATCACCTCAGCACGGAAACAAGGATTATCAAGAAGCTAACAACACTATATGGAGGACCCATGGCAATTCCACGACCAAGAGACGGCTTCCTGAACCTTGCAGGTATCAACCTCACTGAGGACCAAGTCACTCTCCTAAATCTGGGTATAAACTGTCACGTTATGTCCAGACCAAGTGCGTTGGCCCGGAAAGTGGAGTTGGAGATCCTGTTGGACGACATATTTGACCTCGAAGCACAAAAGAAGGTCACCACCAAAGACACCTTACAAGCTGAAATTATCGCAGAAGGAGGAAAGAATCGAGGCAACTACAGAAGTACCATACTGACCCCCGAGCTCAAAGCGGCAGCCAAGAGCCTTCGTGAGAACAAGGAGATAGTTGTCAGGAGAGGCGACAAGTCGCCAATATACGTCATCCTTAAGAAAGACGAATATCTGGCGAAAATGAACCACATACTCTCTGACCAAACTAAATTCCAAAGGGTAACGAAGGACACTACAGCCGAATTGAAAACAAAGGTCAACAAGTTGATTGAAACTGTGAATGCCAAGAAATCCGGACTCCACCTGCCAAAGATTATTGGAGAATATAAACCTGGATATGCGTATGGAAACGTCAAGACGCATAAGCCTGGAAACCCACTTCGGCCAATTATCAGCCAGATACCCACACCCACGTACAGACTGGCGAAACGACTCAACGGCTTACTGACTCCTTATGTCCCGTGCAACTTCAGCCTGAAATCCCCGAAGGAATTTGTTGACTTACTGCGGGGAACACGGGCTACAGGGATAAGAGCATCGTTGGACGTAGAATCACTGTTCACCAACGTACCTGTGGATGAAACAATCGGGATGATAATGGACCGAGTGTATCGAGACCCGGCATGTACTCCCCTTGACATGCCAGAAAATATCCTGAGGAAACTACTCCAAGCTTGTACTAAGGAGGCACCCTTCTTGAGCCCGGATGGGCACATGTATAAGCAAGTAGATGGGGTCGCTATGGGTTCTCCCCTAGGCGTCCTGTTTGCAAACTTCTACATGGGTACTATTGAGGAAAAAGTCTTAGTCGACTTGAACTTGAAACCGGCCATATACTGCAGGTATGTTGACGACATTTTTACACAGGTACCTGATGTCAGACATCTGCAGGAGCTGAAAGAAGCGTTTGAGCAGAATTCTGTGTTACGTTTCACTTACGAGATGGAGAAGGATGGGAAGCTGCCCTTTCTAGATGTAACAGTCATGGAAAGGAGCGGAGGTTTCCACACTACAGTCTACACTAAGGAAACAAACATAGGAATGTGCCTAAATGCCAACAGTGACTGCCCAGATAGGTACAAGAGGAGTGTTGTTAACGCTTATGTCGACCGTGCTCTCAGCCACAGCTCAGAATGGAAGCAAGTCGACGAAGAACTCTGTAGAGTAAGGCAGGTCCTAGTCAACAACGGCTTCTCCAATGGTTTCATTGAAGACATCATAAGAAGGAAAGTGAAACGCCATGCAACCTCTGAAGATACAACTAACACAACACCTATACCCCCTATTAGACTATTTTACAGGAACTTCTTCTCCACAGCTCATAAAACGGAGGAAAGGGTCCTGAAAGATATTGTTAATAGAAACGTTATCCCTACAGACAAAAATCAGAAGATACAATTGACGATTTACTATAAAACCAAGAAAACTGCCAACCTACTCATGAGAAACTCTCCAGACACAAAGCAGAACGCTTTGAAAGAGACCAATGTCGTCTATGCCTTCAAATGCCCACTTGGGGACTGTAAGCCCCAAAGAACTCAATATATAGGCAAGACAACAACATCTCTTTCCAGGCGATTAACGATGCATAAGCAACAGGGCTCTATCAAGGAACATATAATCTCTTCCCACAACCAAACCATCACCAGAGAAATCTTAACAAACAACACAGAAATCATTGATAGATACAGCGACAACAGGCGGCTTGACATCTGCGAGGCACTACACATCAAGAAGTCAACACCAGCAATCAACAGCCAATTAACGCACTACTATATTCTACCCACTTCAAGACTCCGCTCCAATATAGAAACATCAAGAAATACGGGCCAATAGGCCTTCTGCAGTTACAGATCTATTCTTCCCTTATACCCATTGTTTCGTGTTCTGTGTTTGTTCTCACCTCACCCCAAACCATTGTAACATGTCACCTCACCCAAATGCAGGTATTTAAACTCTGTTCAGTTATAGTTGTTCTGTGTGTGTGTAACTAAAGTCTTTGAAAATGTAATAAGTTTTACGAAACGCGCTCAAGTGTCGCGTCAGACTAAGAAATAAAGAATGAATTTTGGAGAATTGATTTTTAATTTACCGTCATCAGTAAAAACAAACATAAGGAAAATTGAGAAAATTCGTGTTAGAATTATTAATCTTACTTTTTCGGTCATATTTAATAACATATGTCTACAGGAAAGACTGCTACCAAAATATACTAATATATATATATATATATATATATATATATATATATATATAATATAATATAGAATACTTCTTTATTTTACAGTAAAACGTCTCATTTTAGCCGATTGTTCGTTTCCGAAAATAATGCGACATATTAAATGAGGGCGGCCAGCAGTGTCCCGGAGAAAACGTTCCCGAAGGAAGAACAAATTTGTAAACGCGAAGCATCTCCCAGACGAGAAGACATTTGCATAAAAGGATGAAGACATCAGGTATCAGGGTGGGGTGGTGAGGGTCTAGTGAGAGAGGGGTCGAGGGAGTGCCAGAGAGAGAGAGAGGAAGGGGTCGTGGGGGTGCCAGAGAGAGGTCGTGGGGGTGCCAGAGAGAGGAAGGGGGTCGTGGGGGTGCCAGAGAGGGGTCGTGGGGGTGCCAGAGAGGGGTCGTGGGGGTGCCATGGGGCTGTGAAAAGTGGGAGTCCAGCCGTCGACCTAAAAAGGTCCCATTGTTGCTCACCATTATTCGTGTGCTATTTGAGTAATGGCTCCCTGGCTGAGGAATTGTGTCGGGTGGCGGCGTCCACTTGTTGTCAGGGTTCGAGGCAGTGAGAGAGATTGGGAGCCACACTGCGAGGCAGATTTCGAGGCATTTTTTTGTGGACGAATAGGCGAGGTTGGGAGAGACTTATGTCTGTGCTAAGAAAGGTGATGCTGGAGAGACTATCTGTAAACGCTAAGATGGTCATCTTGAGATTGAGAAGATGGATGCTGGAAAGGTAATGGAAAGAAACGTCTATGAAAGCTGAGACGTAGACGTCAGGGGGGTGCTGGGAAGGGACGTCTAAGATGAGGGGGGAACATCAGTGTGTGTGCTGGAAACAGATATTCGGCGATGTTGATACGAAAATCTGATGTTGAGGCTGATGTTTAATGCAGTGTTTAGAGGGAAACGTGTGGTCAGTGTTGTAGAGGTCAACCCTGTATGGCCATTGGCTCTTGCAGGATAAACATCCACAACGGGCTCACCATAGCCTGTGCTACTTGGAACTTCTTGTTCCAGGTAGCGAATCTTTAACAACATCATCTTGCATGATCTCTTGCATCTCGACAAAGCTAGAAGACTGGATAGTATTCAAGTGACATCTGGATGATCCCGAGAGAAACATCGAAAAGAATGTTTGGAAAGTACCGAAGATAGCTGGATGCTACCTTGAAGGATGTCTCAATGGTGCCGAGAGGGACATCTTCAGGGCGGCCGGACACGGCGTCTGGGCGGCCGGACACGGCGTCTGGGCGGCCGGACACGGCGTCTGGGCGGCCGGACACGGCGTCTGGGCGGCCGGACACGGCGTCTGGGCGGCCGGACACGGCGTCTGGGCGGCCGGACACGGCGTCAAGAGGAGGTCAATAGAGAGACAAGCTGGAGGCCTCTTGGGAATACACCTCCCACTGTTGTGACGTGATTAATGGGGCTCTAGGTAGGGAGAGAGGAGGGAAGGAGGGGAGAGTGAGGGGAGGGAAGGAAGGGAGTGTGAGGGGAGGGGAAAAGAGGGGGAGTGAGGAGAGAAATGAGTTACCGGAGCTTAAAATAGACATAACATTGATTCCACTCAGGCGAGCTTTTGGTCAGCCGTCAATCTCGTTATACTACGCAAATATATGTTGAGGAATGCGCCTCGTGTGTGTGTGTGTGTGTGTGTGTGTGTGTGTGTGTGTGTGTGTGTGTGTGTGTGTGTGCAGTATGACAGATTAGTCATGTCAGATGTGAAGATGTGACAGGTTGATCATGACAGCGATGAGGATGGTGGTCTGGTGAAATTGACCTCAGCCGCTGACAGCTGACAGAGTGGATTTTAAAGACCCAGACAAGAGTTGACAGCCGTTGATATCTTGTTGCTATTCTGTCAGTGAGGCGAGACGCGTATAATTATTTCTGGTTATTAATTATATATTTTTATGCATACGAAATACCTTCCTTACTCTGGCGTGTGATTGGGCCATCCGTACTCTCCTGACTGTGATTGGACAGTCCTTACCTAATAAGGAAGGTAAGTCGTGTCGCACATGTTTAATATAAGTCTATGACCAAGCAACAAGCATTAGGCAAGAAAGAGATGGGTGGGAAGACTGCATTTTCTTGGACTGTCAGAAAGCTCTTGACACAGTACCCCCGATAGGAGAACGTTGCATAAGTTTGAGAAACAAGCTGGAGTAAGTGGTAGTTTGCTCCAATGGATAAGGGAGTACCTAAACAACAGGAAACAGAAAGTTACTGTGAGGGGGACTTAAGACTGGCACTCCGTCACCAGCGGAGTGCCGCAGGGTTCAGTACTCGGACCTATCTTGTTTCCGATATACGTGAATGATCTTCCAGAAGGTATATACTCATTCATCTCAACGTTTTCCGATGATGAGGGATGGGCAGATTTTCCTGAATGTCAAAGAGTATTTGATTCGGTCCCGAAAGAAAGACTCCTACTGAAAGTAGAGAAGCAGGTATGGGATAGAACCCCAAGCTTGGCAAGGGAGTATCTCCCAGTAAGGAAACAAAGGGTTACAGTGAGAGGGATGCAATGAGACAGCAGAGTCGGCTATCGCACTGCACCCCACACAGTCAACTGCTCAACTCGGCCCATCACCCAAAAATGAAAGTACTTAAAGTAACCATATGGTCCAAAGTTGAATAATATCATGAAAGCTCATCATCCCATAGGCTTTTTTGTAATGAATTTCTATTTATGTTGTTAATAACAGCTACCCTACCGCTTACCATCGTAGGCCTAACACTCGCTAAGTCCTAATATAGTACTTATATATTCCTAGGCCTAGTAAGTATATATGTGATTTTTTAGATTAATTTTCACCAGACTATATAAAAAAGTACCCAAAAATGGCTTACAGGGGCCCCCCATTACTATATGTTGCTACTTTCTATCACATGATTATTAGAAGTATTATACTTTCAGGAGGATGGGTTGGCTAAACACCTGGCAGTCAGCCCTGCTCTGCCCCCATGCCCATCACCTTGCCCCCATGCCCTTCACCTTGCCCCATGCCCATCACCTTGCCCCCATGCCCATCACCTTGTCCCATGCCCATCACCTTGCCCCCATGCCCATCACCTGGCCCCCATGCCCATCACCTGGCCCCCATGCCCTTCACCTTGCCCCATGCCCATCACCATGCCTCCATGCCCATCACCTTGCCCCCATGCCCATCACCTTGCCCCATGCCATCACCTTGCCCCCATGCCCATCACCTTGCCCCCATGCCCATCACCTTGCCCC
>WNGS01061674.1:9632534-9638203 GCA_020271785.1 Procambarus virginalis | reverse complement strand
AATGACATTGATTCACTCGGGGAGGGGAAAGGTACATTTAGAGAGAGACAAGTCAATAGAAAAGAGATTTGTCCAAATGGCCATTAGTATGTTAGATAACCACAAAAGGAGGCGATATTTAAAGAGTAATTGTTCATTGAATTAATTAATATGAAGAGACATCTTAGCAGACATGTTCCCTACTTGAGGGAATAGAGTTGATGTCGATTAGTGAGATGAAGTTATTCAGTCTTTAGAACTTTGAGGTAACTTGTGGAGCCTCACACCACTCTGCATTAGGCAATGATGTTCACTTCTTGTTAACATCATATAGTCACACGTTGTTAATCACATTCGGTAATATTGACTCTTACTGTAAATTTGTAATTATATATCATTATTTTACACAGTAAATCTATTAGGTTTTAGCCTGTCAAACACCACTGTTGAGATATGTAAATCACTCACCCATTTAAACAAGAAACTTGTGATCTAGTCGCATTGGGGAAAAGAAATGTTGAAGTCCGTATCAGTTTATAATTGAGAAAGTTAAAACATCTTATTTGTACATGAACCGCGGTATTTTATATCTTAAACTAACTGAAATTTAATGAGTTTCCTTTGAACTTAAAGTTTTGGCAAAAATATCATCTCAATATTCCTCGCTCCCCTTCAGATTTCCCCCTCGAGGGTGAGGAGCTGGGACGGTGAGGGGGGGGGGATGGAAAGGCTTCTACTACACCATGTGATCTTGACATCTCATTATATGTTGCGGCACCTTTGGGGAGTGCCACGAAGGAGGCAGTTACCAGAGAAAAGTGCCAAGAAATTACGACTATATAGCACTTGGAAGGGATAAGGATTTGGGATGGGGGGGGGGGAGAGGTAGGAATGGTGCCCAACCACTGGATGGTCTCTTGTACTGTCAGTCAACTACTGGTGTACAGGTTTCTGAGCCTACTGGGCTCTATCATATCTACATTTGGAACTGTGTATGGAGTCAGCCTCCACCACATCACTTCCTAATGCATTCCATTTGTTACTACTCTGAAGAGGTGTGTGTGTAATTACCTAAGTGTAGTTACAAGGTAAGAACTAAGCTCGTGGTGTCCCGTCTTCCCAGTACTCTTTGTCGTATAACGCTTTGGAATTACTAACGGTTTCGGCCTCCACCACCATCTAACTTAACTTGTTCCAACTGTCTATAAGTGTTCGTAAAATGGAACTTTACTGTCTATTTTTGTTAAGCACCTTTGTTTCCTTATCTTGAATCAAGGACTTTATGTTCTTGAAGTTGCAAATTTCAAAAGTTCTTTTTGTTTGTTTTGTAGATTTTTGTTACTATTTTGTAGGTAGTGATCATGTCGCCTCATTTCTTCCTATCTTGTAGCCTTGGTCTCGTATAGCCTTGGTCTTCCTATCTTGAAGCCTTGGTCTTGTAGCCTTGGTCTCGTATAGCCTTGGTCTTCCTATCTTGTAGCCTTGGTCTGTTCTTATGTTCTTAAGCTGGTGTTTTTAAGTTCCAAGAGTCATTAGTAGCAAGTCTTTGCACTCAAAGATCAAATTTGATATCGTCTTGAGATAATGTCACCATACCACTCCTGCATGTGCCATTTCTTTTGCAATATTGCAGTGTCTATAGTAGAAACTTAAGTCCTTCGGAATCCAATCGTCTGTCTGTCATGTCGCTACTCTCCTGGTACTCTATCCATTTGATTTGAATCATTTGTTTCTAGTACATTTACTGCCATGTTTGTCAATGATACAGGTCTGTAATTTAGAGTTCTTCCTGTTTCCCTTTTAATATAGATTGGAACTATATTTGCCTTTTTACCATCATTACCAGGGATAGGAAGGGAACTATCAGAAGAAAACACCAAGCCATTACGACTACTTGGAAGGGGTCAGGATAAGGATTTGGGATGGGGGGGGGGGGAGGAATGGTGCCCAACCACTTGTGGACGGTTGAGGATTGACATATTTCCGCGAGTTTCCTATAAGGATAATTTGAAGACAATGTGTAATAGGGCGCTAATCTAGGATCACCCGTTCTTGTAGTTGCCTAAGGTGAGACTCATTCCTCAGCGGAGTTTCTACTTCTTCTCTAGACGCTTGTGTAAGTGAAGTTCTTCATTGTGAGTTAAGTGTAAAAGTCGATATCAAGGCTGGTTTGTTAAAGATCTCCTCCTCCACGGAGCCACCTTGGCACTGTTCGTTTAGTATTTCGTACAGTGTGTGTCTCCCACGCTGTCTCCCATGTGTCTATTGAGATTTTCTTTTTCAATTCCGATTTGCTTTTTTGAATTTATAGAATGGACCGTGTTCTGTTTTATGTTTGTCCAGTATTCCTCTCTCGACGTTTCTTTCTTGTGTCTTCTCGCTGTTGTGTAGTTGGGGTTAGTTTATTGGTGATGGTGGTTCAGCCCCCCCTGGTGAGACGTGGTGGTCCAGCCCTCCCTGGTGGGACGTGGTGGTCCAGCCCTCCCTGGTGGGACGTGCTGGTTCAGCCCTCCCTGGTGGGACGTGGTGGTCCAGCCCTCCCTGGTGGGACGTGCTGGTTCAGCCCTCCCTGGTGGGACGTGGTGGTCCAGCCCTCCCTGGTGGGACGTGCTGGTTCAACCCTCCCTGGTGGGACGTGCTGGTTCAGCCCTCCCTGGTGGGACGTGGTGGTCCAGCCCTCCCTGGTGGGACGTGGTGGTCCAGCCCTCCCTGGTGGGACGTGCTGGTTCAGCCCTCCCTGGTGGGACGTGGTGGTCCAGCCCTCCCTGGTGGGACGTGCTGGTTCAACCCTCCCTGGTGGGACGTGCTGGTTCAGCCCTCCCTGGTGGGACGTGGTGGTCCAGCCCTCCCCCCCCCCCCCCTGATGGGACGTGGCACCTCAGGAAAGCAGTGCCAGTGTGGCGAGGAGCGAGGCAGCGGGCGGTAGAGGCAATTAGTGTCAAGTAAGGTAGTTGTGGTGTTAGTGAGTGGTGAGTGATGGCCGGCCCTTCGTCTTGTTCATCCCGCCTTGTGTGTTCTCTAATTGTTCCAGTGACGGACCGCCCCATCAGCCCTTCACATCTCCTGAACAACACACCCCCCCCCCTCCCACCGTCTATGCCTCTCTTCACCAGAAGTTCATTTCCGTCTTATCTATCGTCCGCCCGACCTGGCCGCCCTCCGCCCGACCTGGCCGCCCTCCGCCCGACCTGGCCGCCCTCCGCCCGACCTGGCCGCCCTCCGCCCGACCTGGCCGCCCTCCGCCCGACCTGGCCGCCCTCCGCCCGACCTGGCCGCCCTCCGCCCGACCTGGCCGCCCTCCGCCCGACCTGGCCGCCCTCCCATTCTCAACTCGTTCGCTACATTTTCCAAAAGGATTCTAAAATATAACGTTCATTCTATTGTTATATACTAAAATGATCCTGGAAGGAAAAAAAACACAATCTTTCAACACAATAGTGTGTGTGTGGGGGTTGGGCTCCCCCTCCCCCCCCTCTCACCTGAAGGAATCCGATAGCAATTACCACAACCTTCCTAAGTACAGGAATATTCCTGGCGATTTGATATGCCATTCGTGTGTTCTGTGATGATTGAAAACATTGTCTTGTGGTGATTGAGACTGTATTGAATAGATAATTGATATTCCTTACGTAACTGGTAGTTATTTTCTGTATACAGGTCATTGACTTTGCTGTAAAATCCAAGGACATCATGCTGTTGTTTTTTCTGCACTGGAAGTGCAACAGAGAAGAATCCAAAATACTGTTGCAGAATATCCCCGTTGAAAAGCAGAATTCAGTAACCATGCTAAGAGAGAACTCTTATATATCCGCGCTAAGTGCCCAAGACTGTTCAACACTGTTCTCTCTAAACAGAAGGGAACATAACTACCCAACCACTCGCGGTGTTCCAAAAAGAGAATTAGATGCGCCCCGCCGCATGCTACCTGATCATCTGGGCTGTGATTCATACGTCAGACTGCAAGCAACCGCGCCTAACAGCCTGGTTGACCAGGCTAATATTACCCAACCTAATGGACCATACTGGTGCTCAATGTACTGAAGAGACAGGGAGCCGGTCGGCCGAGCGGACAGCACGCTGGACTTGTGATCCTGTGGTCCTGGGTTCGATCCCAGGCGCCGGCGAGAAACAATGGGCAGAGTTTCTTTCACCCTATGCCCCTGTTACCTAGCAGTAAAATAGGTACCTGGGTGTTAGCTGTCACGGGCTGCTTCCTGGGGGTGGAGGCCTGGTCGAGGACCGGGCCGCGGGGACACTAAAAAGCCCCGAAATCATCTCAAGATAACCCTCAAGATCTCAAGATAACCCTCGGACTCTGCGAGGGATTATAGGCCTAAACTGATGACCTTCTAGAGGCCTGCCCTCGAAGATTCCAGAACTGTTACTCTCTGGAACCTTATGGGTGACAGTTCGAAAAGAACCAATCTGTGCTTCAGATTGGTTCTGAAGTTCTGATTGGGTTAATGAATGATATTCAAGGGCATCTTCATACCACCGGGGAATCTTGATTGGCTGATCTTATTGTGATTCTCAGCGGGCGCCGAGGGCTTACATTAGCGTTAGTTTAACGTCGAGAGCGGCTTTGGGGGAAATGTTATTGTGAAGCTGCGCACTGTGGGTGGATTTTTGTTCGGATTTGGGGGTGGTTGTGTTATGAATAAGTAAACGGGGTGGTGTGTGCCCCGGCGGGGTAGTGTGTGCCCGGCGGGGAAGTGTGTGCCCCGGCGGGGTAGTGTGTGCCCCGGCGGGGTGGTGTGTGCCCCGGCGGGGTAGTGTGTGCCCCAGCGGGGTAGTGTGTGCCCCGGCGGGTTAATTGTGAGGTATGGTGACTAGTGGATGGGCTGTGTGCCGGCGGTGATCTTGTGGGTTTGTGGAGGAGTGGGTGTGCATGATGGTGGGGTGAGAGAAGGGGGAGGGGAGGGGAATGGGGTGAGGAGGGGGGAGGGGAATGGGGTGAGAGGGGGGGGAGGGGAGGGGAATGGGGTGAGAGGAGGGGAAGGGGAGGGGAGGTGAATGGGGAAAGAGGGGGGGAGGGAAAGTGGAAAAGGACAGACAGACAGACAGACAGACAGACAGACAGACAGACAGACAGACAGACAGACAGACAGGGTTGTATTAGAAGAGACAGGGAAGTCGTAATGTGGTTCATCAAATGCTCCCGGGTAAGGAGTTTGTATTTACTATTTGTGTCTGCAGGATCGAGCTATTAGCTCTTGGACCCCGCCTTACTTACCAGTATTTTTTCCTCTTATGTCTACTACATATATTTGTGTGTGTGTGTGTGTACACCGCTGTATCCCGTCACATTACCGTAAAGCTCTGGGACAGAACCCTGCCATAACCCTAAGGCTTGCCACACACATCACCTGGGGATGGGAGGGATGGAGGGGGGCGGCGATCCCACCTGAGTTACCTGAGTTACGTTACCTAACCTAACCTAACCTAACCATGGGAGGTCGTACACAAAACGCCACTAATGAACCACTACTGCCCAAGCTCCCAGGTAAATATGTTCCCCCCCCTCCCCCTCTTATGTCTCCCACATCGTCACTATTCTCCCCCACTATTAAATCCCCCCCCCACCCCCACCACCACCCTTCCCCCCCCCCTTTTTCGAAATTTCCGCGGCATTTACAACGGCAATTTTTGATGCTCCCGGACAGGGAAAATAGCCACGATCAGCTAAACTT
>WNGS01061674.1:9625034-9627534 GCA_020271785.1 Procambarus virginalis | reverse complement strand
GCTAGGTAAACAGGCAATCAGGGTGAAAGAAACTCTGCCATTGTTTCCGCCCCGCCTGGGGATCGAACCCGGAACCAAGGACTGGTAGTTTGGGAGCGATCATGCCACCTCACCCCGGGTGTCTATGCCAGGCACTGTACACGAGCTCCCCCCCCCCCACCCACCGTCCCAAAATCTTTATCCGATCCCGATTCAACCAGTGCTATAATAGTCATAATTCCCTCCCACACCCAGAGGGCTCACCATAGCCCGTGCTACTTGTCCCACTTCCTGGTGCCAGGTAAGTCCACTACGGGCTCACCATAGCCCGTGCACTGTCGCTGCCG
Source organism: Procambarus virginalis (assembly GCA_020271785.1). Classification (NCBI taxonomy): domain Eukaryota; kingdom Metazoa; phylum Arthropoda; class Malacostraca; order Decapoda; family Cambaridae; genus Procambarus; species Procambarus virginalis. The sequence continues at coordinate 9,627,208 of WNGS01061674.1, read as the reverse complement.
TAGCCTGGTACCTAGCCGTGCACGTCCGTCCTGTGCCAGGTAAGTCCACTACGGGCTCACCATAGCCCGTGCCGTGCACTTGTCCCGCTCCTGTGCCAGGTAAGATCCCTACGGGCTCACCATAGCCGTGCTACTTGCCCCGCTCCTGTGCCAGGTAAGTCCACTACGGGCTCACATAGCCCGTGCTACTTGCCCCGCTCCTGTGCCAGGTAAGTCCACTACGGGCTCACCATAGCCCGTGCCCGTGCTACTTGCCCCGCTCCTGTGCCAGGTAGGTCCACTACGGGCTCACCATAGCCCGTCCGTACTACTTGCCCCGCTCCTGTGCCAGGTAAGTCCACTACGGGCTCACCATAGCCCGTAGCTACTTGCCCCGCTCCTGTGCCAGTAAGTCCACTACGGGCTCACCATAGCCCGTGCCCGTGCTACTTGCCCCGCTCCTGTGCCAGGTAAGTCCACTACGGGCTCACCATAAGCCCGTGCTACTTGGCCCCGCTCCTGTGCCAGGTAAGTCCACTACGGGCTCCCATAGCCGTGCCGTGCTACTTGCCCCCGCTCCTGTGCCAGGTAAGTCCCTACGGGCTCACCATAGCCTGTGCTGCTTAGGAACTTTTGTTCGAGTAGCTGAATCGAAAACATCATCATCATCCCACACCCGCTAGTCAAGACTGGGTGGTGGTCGTAGGAGTTCATCTCCTTCATCACCTGGTGGAGTTGCTCTTAGTTCACAATTCACTAAGAATTCTTGCAATTGTGTGTGTGTTGATGTATATACTGTGTGGACTTAACTTTATTAAGTGTACTAAGGCAGTTGTATCCCAGGTGTTAAAGTAACTTTTATTTGTTTATTAAAATTTAAATTTATATTTTAACAAGTGGTTTTCTGACTTTACTTCTGTTCCCCCATATTCACATTGCAAAGTTTCTAGCGTTTTTTTTATGCTGCGTGAGCATAATATCAGTTGGATACTGCTGCAGTACCTCGTTTCATGTAACAATATATGTATAGTATATATATAAACACATACACACAATTACTTACATTACCCACGACACCAGCACCTGGTGTTCTAATCCCTTAATCCAAGACTGGCTTCCTGCCAGTCACTATAAACTCCCGCCCTCCACAAAATCGTAGTCTCAGGAGATCAACTTGGCTCTCTCAAATTACGGCCCTTCTTAACAACTACTACTCACAGTGCCACACCTTTCAAGACCACTTCAGGCTATAGTTTCTGGCCGTGCTGGACCACTGAAGTTAACATCAGATTCTCACCACCAGCCTTGTACTTTGCGAGAGAGCCTAACTAAAATAATTATATCTACGTCACACCACCACTCTCCTCTGAAGCGCGCATGTTCGCATACGCTCAAGCGACACACAAGCACTTGGATATGACAGGTGCGGTTATATCCTCCAATATGTCTCATAAGTACCCCAAGGTACTTATGAGAATTTACTTATAAGAATTTACTTATTGGGGTACTTATAAGTACCCCAAGGTACGTTTCTCAATCTCAAGACTGAGAAACAATGTACACGTTCGTAAGTGCTTGCGTAAGTGCTCGTGAATCTGGCCCCTGGCTCTCGGCTCGTTGAGCGCGTCATCAGAACAAGGCCATTACCGAGAGAGAAACCACACACCCTCCCCCCCCCCCTTCCTCAAACCACCTGGACAGTTGTCTAGATATTTGTGATGGTTGGAAATCATTAACGGTTCTAGTAACAGGTACTCTTTCACCCTTCAGTTACAACAGGCACCATTTAAGTCCGGGTGGCACCATACAGGTCCAGGTGGCACCATACAGGTCTGGGTGGCACCATACAGGTCCAGGCGGCACCATACAGGTCCAGGCGGCACCATACAGGTCCAGGTGGCACCATACAGGTACAGCGGCACATACAGGTCCAGGCGGCACCATACAGGTCCAGGTGGCACCATACAGGTCCAGGGGGGCACCATACAGGTCCAGGTGGCACCATACAGGTCCAGGTGGCACCATACAGGTCCAGGGGGCACATACAGGTCCGGGTGGCACCATACAGGTCCTGGGGCACCATACAGGTTCAGGTGGCACCATACAGGTCCAGGTGGCACCATACAGGTCCAGGTGGCACCATACAGGTCCGGGTGGCACCATACAGGTCCAGGCGGCACCATACAGGTCCAGGC
>WNGS01061674.1:9603838-9625009 GCA_020271785.1 Procambarus virginalis | reverse complement strand
CACACACACACACACACACACACACACACCACACGAACGCAAAACTTCACGTTCTGATTGCTTTGGATATTTGCTCGGTAATTCCTCTCATAGGACGGGTGCTCCGAGAGACATAGCCCAAGCATTAGCCACTAAACAGTGGTGTTGGTCTCGATCTGTCGCAGTACACTATTGTCTTTGTGACGCGGAGCGTCGATTCAGAGCTAATGTTTAGGAAATGTCGTTTGAAGCTACAAAGAAGATGGTTGTAAATTGCAGCCGCCGCGCGTGTGTGTGTGTGTGTGTTGTGTGTGTGTGTGTGTGTGTTTGTGTGTGTGTGTGTGTGTGGTGTGTGTGTGTGTGTTTACTCGCCTAGTTGTGCTTGCGTGGGTTGAGCTTTGGCTCTTTGAATCCGCCTTTCAACTGTCAATCAACTGAATTTTTTTTCGCACGCACCAACTCACACCCCCCAAGAAGCAGCCCGTAGCAGCTGTCTAACTCCCAGGTACCTATTTACTGCTAGGTGAACAGCCACATCAGCGTGAAAGAAACTCTGCCCATTTGTTTCTGCCTCTGCCGGGGATCGAACCCGGGACCCTTAGGACTTTGACCCCAGAGCGCTGTCCACACAGCCTCGAGGCCTCTCGGTGTACTCACCTAATTGTGCTTGCGGGGGTTGAGCTCTGGCTCTTTGGTCCCGCCTCTCAACCGTCAATCAACAGGTGTACAGGTTCCTGAACCTGTAATTGTGTGCTTTTGTGTGTGTGTGTGTGTGCTTGCGTGTGCTAGTAAGTGTTTGGTCGTACTGGTGGTGGTATTGAAAGTTACTGAAGGAGGTAAGACAACACGCGTGAATTGTTATTTCACCTGCCTCGGTGAGCTGCATTGCGGCTGTGGGCCCCACAGTGGCTTGGGTTAAAGTCGCAGGCTCCTCGCAGCCTGGTGGGTCCCCCAGAGGCTTGGGGGACACCTGGTGGGTCCCCCAGAGGCTTGGGGGACACCTGGTGGGTCCCCCAGAGGCTTGGGGGACACCTGGTGGGTCCCCCAGAGGCTTGGGGGACACCTGGTGGGTCCCCCAGAGGCTTGGGGGACACCCGTAGGGGCCCTTAGAGGCTTGGGGGACACCTGGTGGGTCCCCCAGAGGCTTAGGGGACACCTGGTGGGTCCCCCAGAGGCTTGGGGGACACCTGGTGGGTCCCCCAGAGGCTTGGGGGACACCTGGTGGGTCCCCCAGAGGCTTGGGGGGACACTTGTAGGGTCCCCCAGAGGCTTGGGGGACACCTGGTGGGTCCCCCAGAGGCTTGGGGGACACCTGGTGGGTCCCCCAGAGGCTTGGGGGACACCTGGTGGGTCCCCCAGAGGCTTGGGGGACACCTGGTGGGTCCCCCAGAGGCTTGGGGGACACCTGGTGGGTCCCCCAGAGGCTTGGGGGACACCTGGTGGGTCCCCCAGAGGCTTGGGGGACACCTGGTGGGTCCCCCAGAGGCTTGGGGGACACCTGGTGGGTCCCCCAGAGGCTTGGGGGACACCTGGTGGGTCCCCCAGAGGCTTGGGGGACACCTGGTGGGTCCCCCAGAGGCTTGGGGGACACCTGGTGGGTCCCCCAGAGGCTTGGGGGACACCCGTAGGGGCCCTTAGAGGCTTGGGGGACACCTGGTGGGTCCCCCAGAGGCTTAGGGGACACCTGGTGGGTCCCCCAGAGGCTTGGGGGACACCTGGTGGGTCCCCCAGAGGCTTGGGGGACACCTGGTGGGTCCCCCAGAGGCTTGGGGGGACACTTGTAGGGTCCCCCAGAGGCTTGGGGGACACCTGGTGGGTCCCCCAGAGGCTTGGGGGACACCTGGTGGGTCCCCCAGAGGCTTGGGGGACACCTGGTGGGTCCCCCAGAGGCTTGGGGGACACCTGGTGGGTCCCCCAGAGGCTTGGGGGACACCTGGTGGGTCCCCCAGAGGCTTGGGGGGACACTTGTAGGGTCCCCCAGAGGCTTGGGGGACACTTGTATGGTCCCCAAGAGGCTTGGGGTACACCCCTAGGGGCCCCCAGAGGCTTGGGGTACACCCCTAGGGGCCCCCAGAGGCTTGGGGTACACCCCTAGGGGCCCCCAGAGGCTTGGGGTACACCCCTAGGGGCCCCCAGAGGCTTGGGGTACACCCCTAGGGGCCCCCAGAGGCTTGGGTACACCCCTAGGGGCCCCCAGAGGCTTGGGGTACACCCCTAGGGGCCCCCAGAGGCTTGGGGTACACCCCTAGGGGCCCCCAGAGGCTTGGGGTACACCCCTAGGGGCCCCCAGAGGCTTGGGGTACACCCCTAGGGTCCCCAGAGGCTTGGGGGACACCTGGTGGGTCCCCCAGAGGCTTGGGGGACACCCCTAGGGTCCCCCAGAGGCTTGGGGGACACCCCTAGGGTCCCCCAGATGCTTAGGGTACACCCATTGGGTACTGAATAAAAACAATAGCCTATGACGTCACAATTTTAAACTCAAAAATGTTATTTTGATATTGCATAATTTGTTGCAATAATTCCGCAATTAATATGCATGCAGATAACGAGATAAATATATTTATGTACCCATTGGTTGTTAATGCAGTTCCGAATTGCGTTGTTAGGTCATTACGGAGCGGTAATTAAAATGGAATGCACATACCTGGCAACTATTGCAGCTACTGATGCCAGTTTCATTAGATTATGATTTTGGCCGTTGCTTCTATATTGAATTTAGGGTCTTTGATATTGTATTTGATTTATTTTCTCTGTATACTGTATTATTGCTGATTAGTGAGAGTAATTGGCAATAAATCACTCACAGTTGGAGCCTTTGGTGATGTATTTTTTTTATACACGCGTGGCACTGTTTACAGTGACAAGAGTTACAGTGAAAGACTGTGATTTTGTGAATATGCATGTTTTCACTGTAGGGAGGTGGTGAGGCACTGTATGGAGGTGGTGAGGCACTGTAGGGAGGTGTGAGTCACTGTTGGGAGGTGTGAGTCACTGTAGGGATGTGTGAGTCACTGTAGGGATGTGTGAGTCACTGTAGGAAGGTGTGAGGCACTGTAGGGATGTGTGAGTCACTGTAGGAAGGTGTGAGGCACTGTTGGGAGGTGTGAGTCACTGTAGGGAGGTGTGAGGCACTGCAAGAATGTTCCAATTCTCGACTCTCAAAAAAATATGATTTAAAAATATGAATATAAAAAGGCACACACAGAGAGAGAGAGAGAGAGAGAGAGAGAGAGAGAGAGAGAGAGAGAGAGAGAGAGAGAGAGAGAGAGAGAGGTGGGGGGGAGGGGGTGTTAGGGGAGAGTCTAACGGTGAACGATTTCAGTTCACACTCGTAAGGCCCAGGTTCGAATCCTTGCTGAGGAAGAAGCTTAATTGGCAAACTTCCTGACCTGATACCCATTTACCTCGTAGCAAATTGGTACGTAGATTGAAGATACAAAGAACGTCGCTTTTCGCTCGTATGCGTAACCCAAGACCAAAAAATTGTCGTATTGGAAAATGGGAAGCGGCTGGCGAAAGTGTCGTACTGTCCCGTTTTCTGTTTTGGGTCCTCTGGCAGGTTAGGAGAGACTACTTTAAATTGACCGTTTTCTTGATCTTAGGAGGACGGGCTTAGACATGATGCTCTGCTCCTTCCTGATCAGAGTTTCGTATTTTACCTCTCTCAGCTTAAATTTAATACGAGATAAGGTTGACATAACATTTACAAGATTTTAAGAAAACATTTTCTCAATCATGGACTCCTAAGTCTGCATTTACTAAAAAAGTTTTTACAAGCTCCGAAGCTCTTGCTAATTCTGGATGATTCAGATACTCTAATACTCAGAATTTCAGTTCGTCGACCCATCAGAAAGAAAGGGCCGCGAACTGCCAATTAGGAATCAGTGATTTATCGAGTTTGGTCACAGGTCTTGTTAGTGAATTCCGCCTCAGGAATCTACTGTAATTCTGTTCTAGACTTGACGTTTGATATCTCGTTAGTTTAATGTTTGATATCTCGTTAGTTTAACGTTTGGTAATTCGTTTGTTTAATGTTTGATATCTCGTTAGTTTAACGTTTGATAATTCGTTAGTTTAATGTTTGATATCTCGTTAGTTTAACGTTTGATATCTCGTTAATTTTTTGTGTGTATATTTGAAGGTCGTTTTTACGTCGTATGGTGGATCGTGGCTAGTAGGGAGGGGATAGGCACACGTCGGGATGCATAAGATAGAAGGGATAGCTATAGGGAGAGTAATGACGTATATGATATAGTGTGTGTGTGTGTGTGTGTGTGTGTGTGTGTGTGTGTGTGAGACTGACGTTTCAAGCCACAATCGCGATAGCTGTTATCTATATTCGTCCATGAGGATGCTGCTGCATTCAGGAATCCCATTGTGATTTATTTACTGTCTCTAATTAGGATAGAGGGAATGAGGAAATGTACAGGCGCGCGCGCACAACAGCCCTTTGCTCTTCATTTCCTGTTTTCTGTCTGTCTCTCACCTTTACCTGTTTCTCTGTCTCTCTCTCTCTCTCACCTTTCCCTGTTTCTCTTCTCCCTCATTTCCCGTCTCCCTGCTTCGTCCGTCCTCCTATCTTCCCTTACAGAAGATAAGTCTGAATTGTAAGTTTCAACTTAGCAACTTAGCCTCCGATCGCGGTTTTAGTTCGTGTGGAATGCAGCGGGTAGACTCGTGTCTATGAAGCTGGAATAGGTAGTTATAAGTAGCCTTCGGAGTCCCCGTCCTCTGCAATAATGCAAGCTTTTGGGGTGGTTCACTCACCTCCGGCAACGCTTGAGTCGTAGAGTTAACATTAGTATTCTTGCCCCATGACTGGAGTCTCTCTGCTGCTTCAGTCGTGGGATTAAATTTACCAATTTGGTTTGACTCCAAAAGGAAGAGTCGAGACGGAGGAGAGAGAGAGAGAGAGAGAGAGAGAGAGGTCTGCGACCCAGCACAAGCTCCATGACCCACTCTTAGTCTATCTCCTGTCCTTTGGCTTATTGTTGTTTTTTAGATTCAGCTACTGGGAGCAAAAAAAAGTTCCAAGTAGCACGGGCTATGGTGAGCCCGTAGTGGACTTACCTGGTACAGGAGCGGGGCTGTAACTGTGACTTTTTGCAGCTTAACAAGCCAGTCTTCACTTGTGGGAGATAGTGAGGTAGTGATCAAGCAGGGGTGGCAACCCGTCCTCCTCATAGAACGTCGTATTTTGACGTATAGTCTCCCTAAGACCAAAAATCGTCGTACTAGAAAATGGGTAGCGGATCGCGAGATTGACATACTGTTCCCGTTTTCTGTTTTGGGTCCTCTGGTAGGTGAGGCCAAGGGCGGGGGCACTTTAGTACGACAGTTTCTTGACGTTGGTGAACCTTAGGAGGGGACAAGCTGGGGAAAAAAGAGCATAGGAGAGAAAATGTAATTTGTCTGAAGAATATTTCCATAAATATTTATATTGTGATCTGTGTTGACTTCAGAGACCGGCCGAGATATTTTTCCCAATCTACCTCATCTGATTGAAGCATATCTAGTTAGAAATATATTTTTAATTTGCGTTTTTTTGATTGTCTAATCTGATATCCGGATTTGAATTTTTAGGGGTGGTGGTGGTGGGGGGGGGATGGGGGGGGATTATGGGCTTATGAAATGTGATGGACATATCTGCATTTATAATTCAGCTAATCGTGATTCACAGTGTGTAAATTGGTAATTATGGTGCATTTGCCGTTAATTGATGATTGGGGGGAGTAATTGATTAAGCCCTTACTCACACTAATTTGGCCGCCGGGCACGGCTAATTACCTCCCCTGCACACGGTCCCTAATGCCAGAACGAGGTCAACTGCTTTGTTGAACTACAAAATCCACGCCAATTAATAGATAATAACTTGATATTATTTTATGGGGATTTTACGTATCAAGTGGAATGTTGTCTGTTAGAAGTTGCTTCTATCGTCTGTGCGTGTCAAGATTGTAAGTGTGTGTGTGTGCGTGTGTGTGTGTGTGTGTACGGGTACATTGGGCGGCTGTCATTGTCAATTCTTACAGTGTTTTATATCATATGTTTTGAGTAATGTTGCAATATTCGTTGTGTAGCTGTTGCACATATTGAGTCCTCCAACCTACTTTCTGATGAATAAATCGAGGAAGTGGGCACATAATCATGGGTAAAGCGCCAAGCCATTACCACAATATAGCACTTGGAAAGGGGGGTTAGGATAAGGATTTGAGATGTGTAATGGACTGAGAAAGGATTGGAGTAACTCTGATTGCACTACGCGAGCTGGCCAATCACCTTGAGACGACAATCAAGAAGCTTTATAACGTAATCACAACCCATACACTGAACAGTCTGTAAGAATGCTAGCTCAATAGCCCCCCCCCCCCCCCCGGGTACTGGTACCCTAGGCTAGGTCTTGCAGATGTTGCGAAGCCATTGCAACGGATCCAGATGACCCAGGTCGAAAGTGATAACTTTTTGGGGAGATTCTCCATAGATAATTGGGTGTCTATGGGGATGAATCCATAGACACCCAACTTGGCACACTTTGGATACAAAATAACAAAGTAGTGTCTTGCAAGCACTTATGCAAGCAATCGTCTTGTGCTCTGAGAGATTTATCTCTCACAAATATCATAGTTCATATCATCAGTATCAGAGTTATCAACATTATTGTTCTTCATATCAATATTATTATCCTATTCATTAATATTACTGTCCTTGTCAACATATCTTTCTCATAATATTATCGTCTGTCATCAATACTATCATCCCTATCAACATAATAAATTATTAATCATGGTTATGATTATACATATGTTTTTGTATGGACTGCTGAATTATTTTGATTATTTGTTAATTAATAATTTGTTCTTTTCAGGTAATGCCAGTTAGGTGTTCAGAGGTGTGGAGGCGGCAGGCGGACAGGTTAGTGTGTGAGAGAGAGAGAGAGGAGGGGGGGGGGAGAGAGAGAGGGGGGAGGGGAGGAGAGAGGGGGGGGAGGGAGGGGGGGGGGGGGGGAGAGAGAGCAAGCAAGCAATCATTTTCATTGGCTGGCGTTTACCTTCTCGTTCCTGATATTCAAAATAGAGCATTGTCCAATATTATTAAACAAAGCAATTCCGATTGTTTATACAGCCTATAGGCCTCCTGTTTAGTTAGTGCTTGTAGTAACGATGTGGATCATCGTATATTGACGTAATGGACAATTAGGAGATGTAATTTGGTAGTATTGATTTGTGGACAAACAGGAAAATGTTTTTGCATTTATGTTGCTAATAAAACCTAACCATCTTAGGCCTAATATAGTATATATAGTATATATATATATATATATATATATATATATATATATATATATATATATATATATATATATATATGTCGTACCTAGTAGCCAGAACGCACTTCTCAGCCTACTATGCAAGGCCCGATTTGCCTAATAAGCCAAGTTTTCCTGAATTAATATATTTTCTCTAATTTTTTTTCTTATGAAATGATAAAGCTACCCATTTTATTATGTATGAGATCATTTTTGTTATTGGAGTTAAATTAAAGTAGTTATATGACTGAACCTAACCAACCCTACCTAACCTAACCTATCTTTATAGGTTAGGTAGCCGAAAAGTTAGGTTAGGTTAGGTTAGGTACGTTAGGTATTCGAAAAACATTAATCATGAAAACTTGGCTTATTAGGCAAATCGGGCCTTGCATAGTAGGCTGAGAAGTGCGTTCTGGCTACTAGGTACGACATATATATATATATATATATATATATATATATATATATATATATATATATATATATATTATATGCTATATTAGGTCTAGGAATATTTTAGTTGGTGTTTAGCTATATTTTTAACCGGACTCCTATAAGGTGGATTGTACCAAATCTAATTGTCCCATACGTCAGAATATGTACGATGGTGTACATAGTTACAATATGTACTATCTAAACAGGAGGATGAGTTGAGTGCGGACTCCCATGTGGTGGGAAGGCAGGAAGGTATTGTATTAAAAATACAGGTAGGTATTGTATTAAAAAGACAGGAAAGTATTGTATTAAAAAGGCAGGAAGGTATTGTATTTAAAAAGACAGGCTAAGATGGAGTCACGTTCCCATGAAAGCTGTTATACAAGGCGTGTATCGCCATTCTATCATATACATCATACAATCAGACAAATTGTATTATGTCAAACCTACCTATCACAATCACCGTGTGCAGGGGATTGTGACGCAATGTACGACTAATTCGTGAGAGTAAATACCAACATCTAATCCAAATTAAAAAACAGAACAAACACTAAACCAAAAAACAACAAATAAAACACTAAACCAAAAAAACAACGAATAAAACAATAATAGATCACCATTACCGCCACACGAAAACATCCCATTCATATTGTCTCTCGGTCAAATGGAACAATAATATTTACTTTTTTTTTTTTTGCAATAATTTTTGCAATAATTTTGCAATAAGTGTTGGGTGCATATTGTTAGGCTAAATACGTATTGCAGCGGGAGGACTGTTGATATAGCTCAAAACATCCCATTTATTATATTAATGAGTTAAAACTCCTCGTTAGGTCCGGGGTCGTTCCCGGCTCGTTAACGATGCGAGATTAATATAATATATGGGCAATCACCGCGTAAGTTATCGCACTGACAGCTGCTTGTTATCGCTGCTATCGGGAAATGATATTTAGCGTACAGCAGCGAGAGCCGGGAGGATGGTTAGGACGATATCTGGTTTATTTTCGCAGGTATTGTCAATGTGTAGATGTATTCAAAACAATCTTCTCGTGGACCACGCCCATTTTCAGTACCACAATCACTAGTAGCACGACAGCTACCACAACCACCACCCCGCCCACTACCATCACGCCTACTGCCACCACAATCACGCCCATTAACACCACAACCCTCACTATACCTATTATAACACCACGGCCACCAGTTCGACTCACCACCATGAACACCACCACCACTATCACCACAACCACCACCACCATCACCACAATCACCACCACCATGCCCATAATTCTCAGCAAAGAGCAGACAAAGTGCAGCACATGATAAAGGAAAGAAGAACTCGAAACCTGCCAATATTATGCATGGGGGGTTATGTGCAAATTCAGATGTTCAGGAAAACTAATGGAATATGAAAATATAAGCATATAAAAAAAATTGGGATACCCTCAGTTCAGGTAAATGTCATTCAAAAAATTTGCAAATTTTTCCACCCAGAATTATGTGAAAGGTCATTAAATAATGATGCTGTGTCAGAAACTGCCCTAAATTTCATATCGGAGGAACGAGGCGAATAAATCTAACTGAACGCCAAAAAATTATGAAAACCACCTGCAGCCTTGTATATAAAGACTCCCTTTTGTTTCTTATCTTTCTTCTTTTTTGCAAGAGAAAGATAAGAAGGGTTAGAAATGACAAGATCACCAACTTCTAGATCACTAACACGGTCTAATTATAGATGGAGCACAAACACAGTGGCACCCTTTCTAGAGCTAAGGACACTAATGCCAAATAAAACTCCCAATATTTCCGTAAATATGATGACATCATTCGCATTTGCTAACATTTGAAGTTATCAAAATACGTTAAACAAATTCTACTCATAACTGCCCTCAAATGAGGCAAATGAAGGGTTTGCTGTCTTAACGGAAAATCAAAAGAATGAGAGTCATTTATGGATATCAGAGTTGTGCTAAGCACCTCAAGTGATATGGTGGAAGTGCTGATAATCCAAAATAAAGATCCAAAATGTGATATTTTCCTTGTATATAAATCACCAGAGGCAAATCTTCAGCACTTTAAAGACCTAAATTCAGTTCAAACACTGAAATTCAAATAGACCTAAATATTCTATTCAAAGAAGAACACTATTTAGAAAACTTGCCAAACTCTGCCCCAAACATCATCTTGCTTGGAGGCTTCACCTACGGCACCCAAAATGGAAAAAAAGTTAAATCAGAGAGAACACCAGGAAGCAGTCTAAATGACCAGTCACAGTGTAGAACCCGTCCTCTTAAAAATAACGTCGCCTTTCGCCCGTATGCGCGCTATGGCCAAGAATGGACGTAATTTGAAATGAAATCGGCTCATGCAAGGCCAGGTGCCACCCCCTGGTACAAGGCCTTGTACCACCCCTGATACCAGGCCAGATACCACCCTCCTGATACAAGGCCTTGTACCTCCCCCTGATACAAGGCCAGATACCACCACCCCTGGTACAAGACCAGGTACCACCCCCCCTGGTACAAGACCAGGCGGTACCAGTACACGATGGCGTACCAGGCCGGGTACTAGGTAACTCTGCTGCCTGGTTTATTTATATTCACATTAGACCTGCGGTAGTATTTCCTGCTGGCAGCAGAGCCCGGGGCCCCGGGGAGTGATGGGCGCAGACCCGCTGCACAAGCCAATTACGACGCTAACAAGGTAGTTGGAGGCTGTTAAGAAATGAAGGTGTCGCCATTCCGAAGGTTTCTCTCGAGATGGGCGCGATTAGGTTGTTTGGCAGATATTGAGCTGTTAAGGCGGGATTCAGGGTTATTGTGTCGCAGCTCTGCTCGGGGTAACTTTCGCTCTTATGTGCGGTATTCCGAAGGGTGATTTTTGGGGGCATCGACAAGGACGTGGTGCTGTTCGAATAGCCTCGTCTGGGCTCGATGCCGTCCGTGTCAAACGCATGTCCGTGCGTGGCGCCGTGTCCGTGCGTGGCGCCGTGTCCGTGCGTGGCGCCGTGTCCGTGCGTGGCGCCGTGTCCGTGCGTGGCGCCGTGTCCGTGCGTGGCGCCGTGTCCGTCAGGAGGAATGAGGAAGTAGTGACCAAATCAGAAACTTGAGAAACGGCGACGTTTCGGTCCGTCGTAGAGCATTATCAAGTGAGAGAAGAGAGGTTGATTGATGAAGATTATGCCACCTGGTCGAGGACCGGGCCGCGGGGACGCTAAGCCCCGAAATCTTCTCAAGATAACCTCAAGATAACCACCCAAGAGGCGGCACGGGCATGAGTAGCCCGCAAGGAGAAGAGAGGAAGGTACACACAAATAAATAAGAGGGAGGTGCTGGTAAGAGGGAAACGAAACAGTATAAGTAAGAAGAAAGTTAAGAAGATGAAGGTAAAAGGAAAGGTAAGACAAATATAAGGGGAAAGCCCTAAGACGGATCACGTTTGTCAAGAAGGTTGGGGCATTTGAGTATATACTGTGAAAGGGAAGAGTCAAAAGCAACATAGCCTGGACTAAGGCTCATGTTGGGTATGTTGTCTATCTTGAGGTTATCTTGAGATGATTTCGGGGCTTTAGTGTCCTCGCGGCCCGGTCCTCGACCAGGCCTCCACCCCCAGGAAGCAGCCCGTGACAGCTGACTAACACCCAGGTACCTATTTTACTGCTAGGTAACAGGGGCATAGGGTGAAAGAAACTCTGCCCATTGTTTCTCGCCGGCGCCCGGGATCGAACCCAGGACCACAGGATCACAAGCCCAGCGTGTTGTCCGCTCGGCCGACCGGCTCTGTCAGAACAGAGTCGACAAGACGGCGTCTGTGTAGAGTAGAGGCAGGAATGATTATTTTAGAAGACGACCAATCAATAGGATGATTTGAATCCCTAACATGGCAGAAGAGAGCATTGTGTCTGCAGACTTAACACTTCTTTTGCGTTGCTTAAGTCTGTCATTCAGTGTACGGCTAATTTCATCGAAGTATTGGAGGAGACAAGACGAAACAGGAAATTGAATAGACACCAACAGCATTAGAAGCAGGAGGATCCTGCTCCTATCCTGCTCAAAGAAGACAAATCTAATCATCCCGTAGATTGATCTTCTAAAATGATGTTTCCTACCTCTGCTCAACACAGACGCCGTCTTCTGTTTAGAGGTAGAATGTTAGGAAGTTACGTATGCATTATGTATGTCCCTGGTGTATATACATGTGTATAAACATACACACACCATGTATATTCACCGTATTTAACTGCATGTGTTTTATCTTCCCTCCCATTCAGATATACTTGTTAAAAATTCCAGTGTATTTAGGTTTTTATCTCCAAACACATACAAACACGCTTGTTGAGTGTATTAATTATGAATTGGTGTTTTATTAGGCATTCATGCAAATAGGCCTATGTTAGTCATGCATTTTGCTGGCCACGACAACCCGCTAATAATACTTCGACGTTGAGTTTCGTGTTTAACTTGTATTTCTCCCTTGCAACCTGTTTACCACTTCCCCCTGGTACCAGGACCCAAGACCTGCTTACCTCCTTCCCCTGGTACCAGGACCCAAGACCTGCTTACCTCCTCCCCCTGGTACCAGGACCCAAGACCTGCTTACCTCCTCCCCTGGTACCAGGACCCAAGACCTGCTTACCTCCTTCCCCTGGTACCAGGACCTGCATTCCTCCTTCCCCTGGTACCAGGACCTGCATTCCTCCTTCCCCTGGTACCAGGACCTGCATTACCTCCTTCCCCTGGTACCAGGACCTGCATTCTCCTTCCCCTGGTACCAGGACCTGCATTCCTCCTCCCCCTTGCAACAAGACTCAACATAAAGCTGTTGATCTTGCCAAGAGCCACAATCTCCTAATTAATCCCTTTTCGCTTGATAAACTTAACGGGTCAGAATGCTCAGAGGATTGTTCTTATTAATTATCCTCTTGATTGTCCTCCCTTCAACTGGAAACCCGGTTATAGCCCCAATTAAGGCTAACAAGCAGTTATTAAGGCGCAACAAATGAGGCCCCCGTTAACCTGTCTGGCTCTCCCAAGGCGATGCTTGCTAACTGGTTGTGGTGGTTGGAATTGGTAGTGACCAATTAGGACAAATTGGTCATTTTAGTTGTTAAATAGAATGGTATTTGCAGCAGGCTGAGGATCTTGCGGGTTGAATGTGTGATTGTGCTAAATTAGTTGCTAAATGGCATTCGTCTTTATTGCGCTGTTTGATTTGATCTCCGGCGGTGCCCGGGCTTTCCTGTCTTAGTCGTTTTTTCTGTCTTATATCTGTCTTCTGTGTTTCTTTGTCTCTGTCTCACAGTGGTTGTCTCTTGAACACTTTCGTATTGCGGCATGTGTGTACTCACCTAGTTGTGCTTGTTGGGGGTAGAGCTCTGGCTCTTTGGGCCCGCCTGTCAACTGTTAATCAATTGATATTTTTTTGTTTTCCCCACACACACCCCTTCCCCAATTTCACCCAAAGCAGCCCGTAGCAGCTGTCTAGCTCCCAGATACCTATTTACTGCTAGGTGAACAGGACATCAGGGTGAAAGAAACTCTGCCCATTTGTTTCCGCCTCCGCCGGGGATCGAACCAGGATCCTTAGGACTACGATCGCAGAACGCTGTCCACTCAGCCGTGAGAAAGACCTGAGTGAGACTAGCCCCTAATTTCTGGCATCGAACTTGAAACAAAAAGATATATTCTAATTTATAGATATTGGTATATGTGTGTACATGTCATGTCCAAGTTTATATGTGGTATGTTAACCCATCCTAGGGAGCCGGTCGGCCGAGCGGACAGCACACTGGACTTGTGATCCTGTGGTCCTGGGTTCGATCCCAGTCGCCGGCGAGAAACAATGGGCAGAGTTTCTTTCACCCTATGCCCCTGTTACCTAGCAGTAAAATAGGTACCTGGGTGTTAGTCAGCTGTCACGGGCTGCTTCCTGGGGGTGGAGGCCTGGTCGAGGACCGGGCCGTGGGGACACTAAAGCCCCGAAATCATCTCAAG
Source organism: Procambarus virginalis (assembly GCA_020271785.1). Classification (NCBI taxonomy): domain Eukaryota; kingdom Metazoa; phylum Arthropoda; class Malacostraca; order Decapoda; family Cambaridae; genus Procambarus; species Procambarus virginalis. The sequence continues at coordinate 9,611,296 of WNGS01061674.1, read as the reverse complement.
ATAACCTCAAGATATCCTCATGTTTAGATAGTACTTTTTGTAACTATGTGCATCATAGTACAAACATTGACGTACTAAGCAGTTATATAGTAGAACTTTGTACTATTCACTCTATTGACTCAGAAAACAAGAAGCTAAAATAACTAAAATATTCTTATGGCTAATATAGCACACGTATATACTATATTACGCCTCATATATAGCGTGTATTAGGCCTAGGAAGGCTTAAGTTAGTTCGTCGTTGCAACATAAGTCGAAAATCGTTTTCCCGTTTTATTAAATTCAATAGTAGCGATTTCTACTTTTGAATTGTACGTCGGTATATGTACTATGGTGCTCATCCTTACCTATAAGTACTAACCTAACCTAACCTTACCTATAAGTACTAACCTAACCTAACCTTCCCTATAAGTACTAACCTAACCTAACCTAACCTAACCTTCCCTATAAGTACTAACCTAACCTTCCCTATAAGTACTAACCTAACCTAACCTTCCCTATAAGTACTAACCTAACCTAACCTAACCTTCCCTATAAGTACTAACCTAACCTAACCTATAAGTACTAACCTAACCTAACCTTCCCTATAAGTACTAACCTAACCTAACCTTCCCTATAAGTACTAACCTAACCTAACCTTACCTATAAGTACTAACCTAACCGGAGGATGGGCTGGGTATGTTGGCATCAGTATAACCAAAGTATGTTATATGCCAGAAACGCTTTGCGTAATAGTGGCTTTAGGCATTGTATGTATTAGCCCTATCTATAAATCAATTATTCTTTGTAATATCTCTTGAATGTATGTACCTTATCTAAATAAACATTTATTTATTTATTATTTTATATTACTGATTGATTATACTTGGTCTACTCCCTGGATACACAAACCTAAACTGTCTCTATTTTCCGCTTGTTACAACTTGTAATAACGTTGTTATATCTTGGCTTAACGTGTTTATGACGTATTAGAACGTTGTTACAACTTGCTATATTGGTTGTTATAACTGGTTAGGTGTTAAAATTTGTTCGAACGTTGTACCAACGTCGTAGTTTCGGTGTGAGTTTGGCGGGAGCTAGCCACTTTTTTATAATTTATGCTTATCACAATAGAAGATTAATGAGATCGCTTATAAGGACTGCTGCACCACCATTGGGGAGGAAAGGTGAACACGAGACTGTTATTAAAATATGCAAATTAGCTTTAGGTATAAAGAATCTTGCCAGTAAATACCTCGTTCCCTTCTCTATTTTTGTTTTCACTGGAGAAGGAAGTAGAAAAATTAACTCTCCGAAGTTCATTTTAGAATTTGATTAAGGCCTGATGATAAGAGAAGCGTTTCGTTAACTCTTGTCAACAGTATCAGAGACAGAGTTCGAATGGTTACAAGTTTGTTGTTGTTTAAGATTCGCTACTTGGAACAAAAAGTTGCAAGTAGCACGGGCTATGGTGAGCCCGTGGTGGACTTACCTGGCACAGGAGCGGGGCTGTAACTGTGGGTTACAAGTTGATTGATAAAGATTAAGCCACCCAAGAGGAGGCACGGGCATGAATAGCCCGTAAACCAACTTACCGATTACAAGTTTTGTGCTGCCGGATATATAGCCAAATATGATATGAAGGTGAAGCCCCCCCCCCTCACTTATGGACCAATTGGCTCGTTGTGGCTTACCAGTCTCCTATGGTTTCCATGATGGCTGAGGCAGTATGTTGTATGTTTCGGTGTGTTGTCGAGGAAGACTGTGTACATTGGTGTTAGTGAGCTGTTGATAGTTGGCTTGGTTCCTTTGACTGGCCCTCGTAGATGTCCAGTGTTCTGTTGTCGCTGTGTTGTTCATTATACCCAGATTCTTGGGGGCCTGACAGTGCCCAAGTGGGCACCTTGTGTAGCTTACGGGGATCAATGGCCTCGCGGCCCTTGTGGAAGCACCAGAGTCATTTGTCTCCTTCAAGGCGTTTTGCTTGGCCTCTTGAGTTTTTCCATGAGCAAGTTGGTGGTCTTTTTGCTGTTATTGTATATAATGCAGTCTTCTGATTGGTGTCGGCAGAGGTCACCGACCGACACTAACTTCCTTCACCTCATTTTGGGATATCTTGCTGTTATCTTGAGATGATTTCGGGGCTTAGTGTCCCCGCGGCCCGGTCCTCGACCAGGCCTCCACCCCCCAGGAAGCAGCCAGTAGCTGCTGTCTAACTCCCAGGTACCTATTTACTGCTAGGTAACAAGAGCATCAGGGTGTAAGAAACATTTGCCCATTTGTCTTCGCCTCCACCGGGGATCGAACCCGGTACCTCAGGACTACGAATCCGAAGCGCTGTCCACCCAGCTGTCAGGCGCCCTGGGTGGAGATAAGACCAAGTAGACTGGGTGTATCTCTCTGTTTCTCATGTTCTCTTGTATCTTCAATTACGTGTTTATAACTTCCTCTCCTGATCTTGTACAAATGTTGAAGATCAGGAGAGGGATCAGGATCTAATCCCGAGGGATCAGGATCTGGTCCCGAGGGATCAGGATCTGGTCCCGAGGGACCAGGATCTGGTCCTGAGGGATCAGGATCTGGTCCTGAGGGATCAGGATCTGGTCCCGAGGGACCAGGATCTGGTCCCGAGGGATCAGGATCTGGTCCCGAGGGACCAGGATCTGGTCCCGAGGGACCAGGATCTGGTCCTGAGGGATCAGGATCTGGTCCCGAGGGATCAGGATCTGGTCCCGAGGGACCAGGATCTGGTCCCGAGGGACCAGGATCTGGTCCCGAGGGACCAGGATCTGTTCCCGAGGGACCAGGATCTGTTCCCGAGGGACCAGGATCTGTTCCCGAGGGACCAGGATCTGTTCCGAGGGACCAGGATCTGTTCCCGAGGGACCAGGATCTGTTCCCGAGGGACCAGGATCTGTTCCCGAGGGATCAGGATCTTGCGTTTCTTGTCTACTGTTGGAGGCGGGTTCTCGATTCCCGATCTATCGCTCTGTGATTTAGGTCGCTCATGATTACTAATTTTATTCTCTGTACGCTGCTGTCTCTACCCTTTAGTGTTCATCTATGCGTGCTTTGTCGCATTCTTGCTAGCTAAGAATATTAACTATATTAATTGACTAACTTTATTGACTAAATATTGACTATATAATATTGAATATAAAGGAATATAGGCAAGCAATCTAGTTTACTGATGGATTGCACATTACCATGGCCATTTTATTTTGACCATATACTGTCAGATTTTCAATTGTGTAGTTATATATATGCAACCCGTCCTCACAAATTCGTATAGTCAATATTGACTTATTAAATAAGTCAATATTGACTAAACGAATTTGCGAGGACGGGTTGATATATGTATATTGAAGTTTCTTAAACTTCCACTTTCTTTTAGTTAGCTGAGCACCTCTGTATACCTATCGTGGTTATCTTGCTAACCACACGGATTCCCATCGGAAAAACTTGCAACAAAGCTCATTTGGCGTGTTAAAAGTATTTACATATAATCCATATGTAAAGAATATTAACACTGTTCTTTACATATCTGATCGTGTTTGTGTGTGTATTGAAGGGCTAGGAAACTTGGCCTTTGAAAATACTTGTCAGGAAAATGTCTATGTATCGTGAAATTTATTTACTGACGCTCAGGGCGAAATAAAGTGACGAGGGAATATTACTGTAACCTGAATGGTATCGAAGGCTGGCAAATTGACAGGGTTGAGAAGAATGGCTGGCAAATTGACAGGGTTGAGAAGAATGGCTGGCAAATTGACAGGGTTGAGAAGAATGGCTGGCAAATTGACAGGGTTGAGACGAATGGCTGGCAAATTGACAGGGTTGAGGAGAATGGCTGGCAAATTGACAGGGTTGAGGAGAAATGGCTGGCAAATTGACAGGGTTAAGAATGGCTGGCAAATTGACAGGGTTGAGAAGAATGGCTGGCAAATTGACAGGGTTGAGGAGAATGGCTGGCAATTGACAGGGTTGAGAAGAATGGCTGGCAAATTGACAGGGTTGAGAGAATGGCTGGCAAATTGACAGGGTTGAGGAGAATGGCTGGCAAATTGACAGGGTTGAGAAGAATGGCTGGCAAATTGACAGGGTTGAGGAGGAGGATAAAGATGCAACTGACTTGATTACCTTCATAGGTTTCGTTACTTTTGAGACGAAACCTTTTGGTCCCTCGACGATGTCTCGGGTAGGGCTTCAACTCTCCAAAAGATCTTGACCCCTCTTCAAGGAGTTTTTTTTCAGCTACCTTAAGATGGTTTCGTGTATCAATGTCCTAGCTTTCCGGCCAGTGACCTGGGAGCCAGATTCACGAAGGATTTACGCAAGTACTTACGAACGTGTACATCTTTCCTCAATCTTTGACGGGTTTGGTTACATTTATTAAACAGTTTACAAGCATGAAAACTTGCCAATCAACTGTTATTGTTATAAACAGCCTCCTGGTGCTTCGGAGCTCATTAACTGTTTAATAATTGTAAGCAAAGCCGCCAAAGATTGAGAAAAGATGGACAGGTTCGTAACTGTTTCTTGCTTGCGTGACTGTTTCGTGAATCTGACCCCAGGGCTCGTGGTTGATGGTCTGATCAGCCATTCCGCTGAACGTTGCTACCGCACCCAGACATAAGAGCCACACGCATCAATCACCAGTAGAACCTCGTCAATTAGTGGCCACCGAGCTGATCCACTCTCACTGGATGTACGTGTTTGAGTGAGCAGTGCCGGGCGGGTATCTTGAGGTATCTTGAGATGATTTCGGGGCTTAGCGTCCCCGCGGCCCGGTCCTCGACCAGGCCTCCTTTTTGTTACACACCGCCAGGAAGCAGAGTATAACCCTCCCTCCGCTTTTCAAAATGGACCTGATCTTTGTTAACAGGGAACCAGTTATTCCTGATTGGTAGGCTAACTGCCCACGTCATCAAGTTACTGAACCATTCTCCGTCTGGTTTAGACAAGTCACCGTTATGTCTGTCGGCCGCTCTTCTAATATTTAGTCCTCTGCCTCGCTCTCTCCATTGTCTGCAGTCCTTGCAATGATAGCAGGCAACTGAATGAGAATATTCATGTCCATGTATCTGCGGGAATGACTTACCTGCATGGTGAATGAGGCTGAGTAGTGGAGCATACATCAGCATCCCGTCACATGATACCAGGGAAGGATACAGGTACCAGGAAAGGATACCCCTTGCCCACATTCAGCACCTTCAGCATCAGCAACAACAACTTCAACAGTTTGCTACAGTATATCTCCATTAATCTCATCAGGCACTGTGGACCTCCGCTGGTATCTCAATGGCAACTACACACACTCATTGGCACATCTTTCAGGCGAAGGATCGGAAGACCTGCACAGTAGACGGATAAATGAGACAGACAGACAGACACAGACAGACAGACCTGCACCGTCTCACAGCCAGCTTTTACGTTCCACTCAGCTCAAAAATAATTTAGAAATGCTTAATATATATTGAAAAGTGTTTTTTCTTTCGTCTTTTTTTTAAATCAAGAATTAGATTGTGGCATTATTAGAAAATGTCGTAATAAATCATCCATTTCAGAGTAGATATATTAATTAGGATTTCCCTAGGTTGCGGAAGTGATGAAGCTAATATCGTTTGTATGTTTGGAACACACACACGTTACACATTAACACAGGTGTGTAATGTGCAACACATGTGGAGACGAGGGACTTCATAACACAGACAACATGGGTTCAGGGATGGCAAATCTTGCCTCACAGGTTCAATAGAATTTTATAACCAAGCAACAGCAATTAGCCAGAAAGAGAAGGGTCGGCTGACTGGATTTCAAAATATCAGAAAGCCTTTGACAGAACCCCCATAAGAGGCCGGTGTATAAGTTGGAGAAATAGGCAGGAGTAACTGGTAATCTGTTCCAGTGGATAAGGGAGTACCTAAGCAAAAGGAAACAGAGTTACTGTGAGAATGGGGTGATGTCACAGGGTTCTGTACTCGGGCCAATCCTGTTTCTGATAGAAGTTATCTTCCAGAGGGTATAGACTCATTCCTCTCAATGTTTGCTGATGATGCGAAAATTATGAGAAGGATTAAGACAGAGGAGGACAGCATGAGGCTACAAGGTAACTAGGACAAACTGAAGGAATGATCCACAAATGGCTATTAGAGTTTAATTCAAGCAAATGTAAAGGAGTAAAGATAGGTGTAAGGAGTAGCAGGTCAGATACACTGTACCATTTGGGGGATAAAATTCAAGAATCAGGGAGAAAGAAAAGGGGGTTTGACAACCATACCAGACTTATCCCCCGAAACTAACATCAAGAGCATATCATCAGTGACATATGCAAGGCTGGCGAACAAAATAACTGCCTTTAGAAACCTATGCAAGGAATCAAGTCGAACTTTATATACCACATACGTCAGACCAATCCTGGAGTATGCAGCTCCAGCTTGAAGTCGTATCTAGTCAAGCACAAGATTAAATTGAGAAGGTTCTAAGGTATGCCACCAGACTAGTTCCCGAGCTGAGAGGTATGAGCTACGAGGAGAAACTACAGGCAGTAAACCTCTCATTACTGGAAGACACAAGAGTTAAGGGAGACATGATCACCACGTACAAAATCCTCAGGGGAATTGATGAGGTAGAAAAAGACAGAGTATTTAAGACTGGTGGTACACGCACCAGGGGACACGTGTGGAAAACTGAGGACCTAAATATGCCACAGAGACATTAGAATGATTTTGTTAGTGTCAGATTGATGTAGTGGAGGCAGACTTCATATTCAGTTTCAAATGTAGGTATCACAGAGCCCAATAGGCTCAGGACATTGTACACAATATGGAAGGTCAGCTCCCTCAAGCTCAATTTGGTGTGTGTTTAGCGAATCTGAGGAGATCACCTTCTACATAAAAAACTTTTCACTACAGAGAGACGTCTCGCTCCACGAGAGACGTCTCGCTACACGAGAGACGTCTCGCTCCACGAGAGACGTCTCGCTCCACGAGAGACGTCTCGCTCCACGAGACAGTCTGGTCACTTAGGACAATTGACGAGTCGCTTGGAAAGTCCATTACACTGTTTCTGTGATCCGCTCTATCATCCCATATTCTACTGAATATGGGATGAGGAAGACTGCCCCCTGTTGAAGTGTCAGGCTGATGAGTAGTGGCCCCTGGTGTGTTAACCCTGGTGTTAACCCCCCCCCCTGGTGTCCTTACCCTGGTGGTGAACGTCTGGTGGTGAGTACAATGAGATGGAATGTGAGAATATTGAGGGAACCGTGCCAAACCACTTAATTGAACCTTCGGGGGTTCGAACGCCAGCCATGTACGATGCATCAGCCCGTCCTCATAAATAAATGCCAATGTCCATTCCATCCACCCGCCAGACCCCTCGTTATGAATGTAAACCGGTTTACACACGACTCACCACTGATGACGTCCGAACACTTCCGGGACAAGTGCTTCACTGACGATGTACTGTGGTCCCCAT
>WNGS01061674.1:9549287-9567676 GCA_020271785.1 Procambarus virginalis | reverse complement strand
TAATCAATCGGGGGACACCTGCTGCAGTCGGTGAGAAGATGGTAAAGAAATATTAGGTGCAGTGCGTGCAGTTGCTGAAGTAAACAGGCAAGCAAGCAGGCCAGCAAGCAGGCACGCAAGCAGGCTAGCCAAGCAGATCAGCCAAGCAGGGCCATCCCAAGCAAGCACGCAAGCAAGCAGGCTAGTCAAGCAGATCAGCCAAGCAGGCCAGCCAAGCAAGCACGCAAGCAAGCAGGCCAGCCAAGCCAAGCACGCAAGCAAGCAGGCCAGCCAAGCAAGCACGCAAGCAAGCAGGCCAGCCAAGCAAGCACGCAAGCAAGCAGGCCAGCCAAGCAAGCAAGCACGCAAGCAAGCAGGCCAGGCCAAGCAAGCACCGCAAGCAAGCAGGCCAGCCAAGCAAGCACGCAAACAAGCAGGCCAGCCAAACAAGCCAAGCCAAGCAAGCACGCAAGCAAGCAGGCGAGCCAAGCAACAACGCAAGCACGCAAGCAAGCCAGCCAAGCAAGCACGCAGACCAGCCAAGCAAGCACGCAAGCAGGCCAGCCAAGCAAGCACGCAAGCAGGCCAGCAAGCAAGCACGCAAAAAACAAGCGGCCAGCCAAGCAAGCACGCAAACAAGCAGGCTAGCCAAGCAAGCACGCAAGCAAGCAGGCTAGCCAATCAAGCAAGCAGGCCAGCCAAGCAAGCAAGCAGGCCAGCCAAGCAAGCACGCAAGCAAGCAGGCCAGCCAAGCATGCAGCAAGCAGGCCAGCAAGCATGCAAGCAAGCAGGCCAGCAAGCAAGCAGGCCAGCAAGCAAGCAGGCATCATCCACCAGAAACAGCAAGCATGAGAACAAACAATCACCTTGGCTCATCACCTATATGTTCAAGTTAGTGTAGATGGCCGGACGGGGCTTCGGATGCCTCGACAATCTAATTAAAGCCACCCACGAGCTCTTCAATTAAAATGATAAATTGATAATTGCGATAATTTGATCACGGGTAAAGACAGACGCCCATTATCGCGTTCGCTAAATTGGCGAGCAGTATGGAGAGTCACAGAGCGGTAATTAGCCTTGACTTAAAGTGCTGGGGGGTGTTTGGGGGGGGGGGGGGGAGGTTGCGTCTGGGTGGTTGGTGTGTACTCACCTAATTGTGCTTGCGGGGGTTGAGCTTGGCTCTTTGGTCCCGCCTCTCAACTGTCACTCAACTCGTATACAGATTCCTGAGCTATTGGGCTCTATCATATATACACTTGAAGCTGTGTGTGGTGTCAGCCTCCACCACATCACTTTCTAATGCATTCCATTTGTCAACTACTCTGACACTGAAAAAATTATTTCTAACGTCTCTGTGCTCATTTGGGCACTCAATTTCCACCTGTGTCCCCCTAGTGCGTGTGCCCCTGCTGTTAAATAGTAGTAGTAGTAGGCATGTCTGTCCTTATTACCCTATCAGTAGTCTGTCCTATCTACCCTATCAATTCCTCTGTGTACTCACGTATTTGTGCTTGCGGGGGTTGAGCTTTGGCTCTTTGGTTCCGCCTCTCAACTGTGTGTGTGTACTCAAATAGTTGTGCTTGCGGGGTTGAGCTCTGGCTCTTTGGTCCTTTGGTGTGTGTGTGTGTGTGTGTGTGTGTGTGTGTGTGTGTGGGTGTGTGTGTGTGTGTGTGGGCAGCAGCTCCTCCTTGACCAACAGCGGGTGATGTATGTGGCTGGCAAGTCCTCCGTGGGTGTAGTGTGCTTTCATCCGCTTGACTAACAAAGGCAGTGGGATTACTCTCTGCTGGGCGGCGGACAAAGGCAAGACTGCTCTAAATGCTGCTGACTTCATCGTCCCTTGTGTGCCGTGTGTTGTGTGTAAACACCACCAAAGGATACCTGATCAACCAGGCTGTGATTCATACAAGACCATCAACCAGGAGGCCTGGTTAGAGACCGGGTCGCGGGACGTAGATCCCCGAAAACAACGCATGGTATGCAGGTGATGAGTCACAATAACGTGGCTAAAGTATGTTGACCAGACCACACACTAGAAGGTGAAGGGACGACGACGACGTTTCGGTCCGTCCTGGAGCATTCTCAATCGACTTGAGAATGGTCCAGGACGGACCGAAACGTCGTCGTCCCTTCACCTTCTAGTGTGTGGTCTGGTCAACGCATGGTATCTGCCATCCCTTTGATTTCCTGCAACGCAGGCTATGCAATCCATATTGATCTTCGTCTACATCACTGCCAATACACTTACATTGTGGATTGGACATGGAGGCAGAGGCAATTGAGGAGCCGTGTGGATGAAGATGTGCACATTTCCCAGACATAAGATCCTCCAAAAGGAAATCCCCTGCATGAAGAGCACCCACGTTTGTCAAGCAAACTATGGTTAGTTGGTATTTATTGTTGGTGGAGAGTAACAAAACTGTAACTTCTTTGTCCACGATGGGGCTGTCCAAGCTGGAGTGTCTGTTGGCTTTTGGTAGGGTTGGTCAGAATGCTAGGGCTGCCTAGGGACTAGAGGCTGCCTTGGTACCCCATTTTGTGATACATTCTACACAGTAGGGGTCATACCCCGTACAGTGTGATCTAAATAATCCAATAGAATTTCGTTGATCAGGTCATCTGGTCAAAGAAATTCTGAATGTCTGGAAGAGTAGCTTGTTTCCACTGACAGTCATTAAGGTAAAGGTTGACCACTTTTTTTAACAGGACCTTCAGAAATTTGTCAGTCTCTTCAAGTGTGTGGGCTGTTGTAAGATAAGGCATATCTCAAGACGTAGGGGACAGGTGTGTCACGCCTTGGAAGGGATAGTCATCTTGTGAGAAGATAAAACGCATCATGAATATCATTGTTTCCAATCCCATCTTCCATCCTCTTTAGGTCTGTGATTTTCTTAGCTAGGATCTCGTCAGTTGTGTTTTGTCCGAGATGAGCTCCTAGGAGAGTGCTGTCTTGCAGGCCTGATTACATGCACTCGAGGGACAGGTTGTACTCGGTGATGTTTGTGTTTGAGTAAGCTACTTCACATCTAGATGAAACTTTTTTTTTACGTCCTCCAAGAAGGAATTTATAGAACCAGCTATACTGTCATCGTCAAAGAACCAGCTATTGAACTCGCTGAACAAACTTTTAATACAACAGAAAAGAAGAAGATGAGTAGGGGGCCATCGCCTTGGTGGACGCCCTCATTGCTATACCTAGTATAGCAATGCTCTCAACCAACCGTCGTAAGGTTGCATACTTGTTCTTAAACAACTAAGCAAGGACGATATGCCTCCATTCCCCATAGTGCTTTTGAGAGTGACGTCAAAGCTGTGAAAATGACCATTAAAAGTTATCTTAAGTGCTTCTGGAGACGGTAGGAAACTGCCTCGAGCTAAGTTGTGTTTTAGCAAGTGTGGTAATATATAAATAATGAAAACATTCCAATGCAAGTTATTTTGGCTTGGTCATTAGGCCGTGGGAGTAGAGTGTCACGCTCAGGGCATCAGTTGGCTTTCCACGTGGGAGGATCCTGGACAGCTTCTTCAGGAATATATTATATAGCCGACAGCGTTATCACACTACTCAGTTGGGAGACGTAAACGCTTGATTACCTGGCTCGCTTGTGTCCCTAGTCAACACCAGAATGAGAATGGCACCTGTTTCAGGCCAGCTTGCCATGTTGCCTTAGCTTGAGCTAGTCACGCACAGTTCCCATTACGACCCATTACTGCGCCGGTGCTAATGTCGGCTGACCCATTTTTCGTGGGTATTACGGGGTGCGGTGCGGGCGAGTACAGCCCCGTGTGACGAGAAGGCACTTACACTGCTCGGTATATAGTCAACAGTAACAATAACTTGCTGAAGTGTTCACGGATCTCGGCGCAATATTCGTAGACACGCACACCGAAGTCCTCATGCGCCCGCGCGCGAGCGTACACCCACAAATATAGCAGTAAATGGTGTTCAGGAGTTACCAAGTGTGTAAATAGGGTTTTTGTTAATCATAGGAACACACACACACACACACACACACACACACCACACACACACACACACACTGGGGGGGCCAGGTAGCCTGGTGGATAGCGTGCAGGATTCGTAATTCTGTGGCGCGGGTTCGATTCCCTCACCCGGCAGAAACAAATGGGCAAAGTTTCTTTCACCCTGTATGCCCCTGTTACCTAGCAGTAAATAGGTACCTGGGAGTTAGTCAGCTGTCACGGGCTGCTTCCTGGGGTGTGTGTGTGTGTGTGGGTGTGGTGTGAAAAAAAAAAAAAAAAAAAGTAGTGTAGTTAGTAAACAGTTGATTGACAGTTGAGAGGCGGGCCGAAAGAGCAAAGCTCAACCCCCGTAAAATACAACTAAGTGAATACAACTAAGTGAATACACACACACACACAACACACACACACACACACACACACACACACACACACACACACACACACAATGATCTTGGCAATGATCTTTAATGAGTCACTTATGTCGGGAGAATTGCCCAGTTGCTGGAAGGAGGCAAATGTCGTACCGATTTTCAAGAAAGGTGACAGGGAGGAGGCACTTAACTACAGACCCGTATCATTGACAAGCATCCCCTGCAAAATACTTGAAAGAATAATTAGGCTAAGACTTGTTGAGCACCTGGAGAGCATTGGGTTTGTAAACAAGCACCAACATGGTTTCTGGACAGGGAAATCATGCCTAACAAACCTTTTAGAATTCTATGATAAAGTAACAAGGATAAGGCAGGACAGAGAAGGCTGGGCAGACTGCATATTTCTTGACTGCCAAAAGGCCTTTGATACAGTACCGCACATGAGACTGCTATACAAACTTGAGAGGCAGGCAGGAGTAAGCGGAAAGGCCCTAGAATGGGTGAAGAACTACCTAACAGGAAGGAGCCAGAGGGTAATGGTAAGGGGCGAGAAGTCGGACTGGAGAACAGTAACAAGTGGAGTACCTCAAGGATCGGTGCTGGGACCAATCCTCTTTCTAATTTACGTAAATGACATGTTTACAGGAGTGGAGTCATACATGTCAATGTTTGCGGATGACGCAAAATTAATGAGAAGAGTTGTGACAGACGAGGATTGTAGGATCCTCCAAGAGGACTTAAACAGGTTGCAGAGATGGTCAGGGAAATGGCTACTGGAGTTTAACACCAGTAAATGTAAAGTTATGGAAATGGGATCAGGTGATAGGAGACCAAAGGGACAGTACACAATGAAGGGGAACAGCCTACCTGTAACGATTCGAGAAAGAGATCTGGGAGTGGATGTGACACCTAATCTATCTCCTGAGGCACATATAAATAGGATAACGACAGCAGCGTACTCTACACTGGCGAAAATTAGAACTTCATTCAGAAACCTAAATGAGGAGGCTTTTAGGGCGCTTTACACTGCATACGTGAGACCCGTCTTAGAGTATGCCGCGCCATCATGGAGCCCCCACTGAAGAAACACATAAGGAAACTGGAGAAGGTTCAGAGGTTTGCGACGAGGCTTGTCCCAGAGTTACGAGGGAAGGGATATGAAGAGCGACTGAAGGAACTGAACCTTACGACACTAGAGAAAAGAAGGGAGAGAGGAGATATGATAGGGACATATAAAATACTCAGGGGAATTGACAAAGTGGAAATAGATGAAATGTTCACACGTAATAATAACAGAACGAGGGGACATGGGTGGAAACTGGAAACTCAGATGAGTCACAGAGATGTTAGGAAGTTTTCTTTTAGCGTGAGAGTAGTGGAAAAATGGAATGCACTTGGGGAACAGGTTGTGGAAGCAAATACTATTCATACTTTTAAGACTAGGTATGATAGGGAAATGGGACAGGAGTCATTGCTGTAAACAACCGATAGCTGGAAAGGCGGGATCCAAGAGTCAATGCTCGATCCTGCAAGCACAGATAGGTAAGTACAGATAGGTAAGTACACACAAAACACTAGGATGCAATCCACAACAGCTGCCTATAACGCCCTGGTACCTAATTGTTACTTGGTGAGAAGAGGCATCAGGTGAAAGAAACTGCACAATTGTTTGTCTCGCGGCCAGGAATCGAACCCTGGACTGTGAATCGCGAGTGCTGTCAGCGAGATCCTCTGTGTGTGAGTAAGCGTGTGAGTGCGTGTGTGCGTCTGTGAGTGCTTGTGAGTGCTTGTGAGCGCCTGTGAGCGTGCGTGTCACGAACAGCTGGAACACTAAATACGCAGATCACATTTACGATTCTCGGCGGCCATCGTTTGTGTACGATAGCTTTGTTAAATGCGATATTACGAGTTAGGAGTTTGTGGATGGTTAAGCTAATGTGTTCACTGTGTTTAGTAGAGGCCAGGTATTAGTCAAGAATAAGATCGAGTATGAGGAAGGCGTAATAAGGAGATAATGAGTAATAGTATATGAGTCATGTGCAGTTAGGACAAGAATTTGTATATATCTTATATGAGTAAAGGAGAGAGCAGGCGTGAGTGAAGGGTTCTGTGAAGACAGGAATAAGAAAGTGTCAGTAAAGGAAGATATGAAGAGAGGAAAGAAAAAGGGTGGAAACAGGGGGGGGGAGATGGTAAAGAAAGGGAGATTGCAGTGGGTTAGAGAGTTGTTAAGAAAGATAAGTGTGTAGGGAGAGGGGGGAAGGGGGTAATTAAGAGACCCGGGCATAGCTGGTGACCCTACCTAGTATGTAAAATAATTATCAAAATAAAAAAAGAATCGAGTGTCGCAGATTTAACCATTGATGAAGACCTGACCGACATTCACACTAACTCATTAATGTTTAGCTTTTATGACCAAATACATGTAATGAAATATCACCATTGAGAAATGGAAATGATGGACTGTTAACTATCAGAAAGGTGCGTTAAATTGGCCTGCCAGAACCCCAATTTTAACACCTGCGACGCGATCATTAAAGAAATGGGGATATAAATTACCACCGTTGGTGGCGATTCCGAAGGGGGGGGGGTGGAAATTGGGTTAGCCAGTCGAAATGTTCAAGAGATAATTGGAAAAGTTTCTGGCCAGGCGGCTTGATTACCCGGGCCCTACGCTACAGATGCTGGGGGGGGGGTCCTACCATACCGCCTTCAGCAATACAGATTCCGGCGCGAATACAGCTGCACCTTCCTAACGACCAGTTCAAGAGTTCCTCTGAGGCTGTTAGCAGGTCATACCACGTGACCCTGACATGGCACCTGTGCCCTCCGTGGAAGTTGCACCTGTACCCTCAGGGACGGGGGGGTTGGGTGTGGCACCACTGCTCTGCTAATGACTCGGATTAGTCATCTCTGAAGTGAGCTGATAAATGCCCATCTCGACCCGCCATTTGTATTGGGTAAGGAGCAGCAGAAGGGGAAGGAAGTGGGAGAGAGCATTTGACAAATGGAACAGAGGACGGGAGGAGTGGAAGAGGATGGGAGGGAGCATCTGGACTACCTTGAATAAGTCATTGTTGGTCTTCTGTCACTTCAGCTTGTTTTACCACGCTTAGTCAGCGCTGTACTGAACATTGTACCCAGCCCTGTACTGAGCATTGTACCCAGCCCTGTACTGAGCATTGTACCCAGCCCTGTACTGAGCATTGTACCCAGCCCTTTACTGAGCATTGTACCCAGCCCTGTACTGAGCATTGTACCCAGCCCTGTACTGAGCATTGTACCCAGCCCTGTACTGAGCATTGTACCCAGCCCTTTACTGAGCATTGTACCCAGCCCTGTACTGAGCATTGTACCCAGCCCTGTACTGAGCATTGTACCCAGCCCTGTACTGAGCATTGTACCCAGCCCTGTACTGAGCATTGTACCCAGCCCTGTACTGAGCATTGTACCCAGCGCTGTACTGAGCATTGTACCCAGCCCTGTACTGAGCATTGTACCCAGCCCTGTACTGAGCATTGTACCCAGCCCTGTACTGAGCATTGTACCCAGCGCTGTACTGAGCATTGTACCCAGCCCTGTACTGAGCATTGTACCCAGCCCTGTACTGAGCATTGTACCCAGCCCTGTACTGAGCATTGTACCCAGCGCTGTACTGAGCATTGTACCCAGCCCTGTACTGAGCATTGTACCCAGCGCTGTACTGAGCATTGTACCCAGCCCTGTACTGAGCATTGTACCCAGCCCTGTACTGAGCATTGTACCCAGCCCTGTACTGAGCATTGTACCCAGCCCTGTACTGAGCATTGTACCCAGCGCTGTACTGAGCATTGTACCCAGCCCTGTACTGAGCATTGTACCCAGCCCTGTACTGAGCATTGTACCCAGCGCTGTACTGAGCATTGTACCCAGCCCTGTACTGAGCATTGTACCCAGCCCTGTACTGAGCATTGTACCCAGCCCTGTACTGAGCATTGTACCCAGCGCTGTACTGAGCATTGTACCCAGCCCTGTACTGAGCATTGTACCCAGCCCTGTACTGAGCATTGTACCCAGCGCTGTACTGAGCATTGTACCCAGCCCTGTACTGAGCATTGTACCCAGCCCTGTACTGAGCATTGTACCCAGCGCTGTACTGAGCATTGTACCCAGCCCTGTACTGAGCATTGTACCCAGCCCTGTACTGAACATTGTACCCAGCGCTGTACTGAGCATTGTACCCAGCCCTGTACTGAGCATTGTACCCAGCCCTGTACTGAGCATTGTACCCAACCCTGTACTGAGCATTGTACCCAGCGCTGTACTGAGCATTGTACCCAGCCCTGTACTGAGCATTGTACCCAGCCCTGTACTGAACATTGTACCCAGCGCTGTACTGAGCATTGTACCCAGCGCTGTACTGAGCATTGTACCCAGCCCTGTACTGAGCATTGTACCCAGCCCTGTACTGAGCATTGTACCCAGCGCTGTACTGAGCATTGTACCCAGCCCTGTACTGAGCATTGTACCCAGCCCTGTACTGAGCATTGTACCCAGCGCTGTACTGAGCATTGTACCCAGCCCTGTACTGAGCATTGTACTCAGCCCTGTACTGAGCACTGAACTCGGTACGGCAGCACAACCATTATTACACATGAGACATGTACACAACTAACATGAAACGTGACTAATAACATCATGAGACATGATTAACAACATGACATGATTCATTAACAACATCACAAGGCATGTTAATTATCAGTAGGAAGCACTGATCCATTACGACTATAGAACACTTGGAAAGAAGATAAGGATTTAGGATAGGACGGGGCGGTTGGGGGGAGAATGGTGCCCAGCAAGTTGGACGGTCGGGGATTGAACGCCGACCTGCATGAAGCGACACCGTCGTTCCGCAGTAACATCATTAGAGATACTGTGAAACGTCAGATTACACTTCAGTGCGACGCAGACAGAACTGTGCAGCTGTACACCCCCCAGAGAAACGAAGCACCGTGTAGCTGTACACCTCACAGCGAGCAGATATACAGAGGGTAATGAGGGAATTGTGCAGCATTGCACCACATTTCCCAACATGCAAATAAAAAAATCTAATTTTGGCCTCACCGCGTGGTGTGCTTGCCAGAAATCAACCAATTTGTGTGCTGACACAATGACCCGTGGCCCCAAAGGCCCCTTGCTTATTAAAGTAATTTGGAACATATCCAGTGATGGTTGGCTTCAAAGCCCCTCGAAAGCATCTGAATGGCCTCAATAGGTGGGTGGCTCCTCTGATGTGTTGAGGGGCCTCTCGTGTTTTGTTCTGCATACTCACAATTTGCACAGAAGCTTCACAAATTGCTAATGTTTCTCAAAATTATGAGCCGACTTACATTTGCTTTTCGCAGTCTGGGTTGACTCTTTTTTCTCTCCGTATTATTGTAAAACATTATGCGTTGATCTCACCAAAATTAAAAAAGTCATAATAATTACCCTTGAAAAGTCTGAAATACCAGGCCATTGCTGATCACTGACCTTATCTTCAAGATGATCTTGTTCTGAGAGAGTTGGGGGGGGGGGAAGAGACCCTCTAGGATTCAATGGCAAACACACGCACGTGCGACGAGGGCCTGTGGCTGAGTGGACAGCGCTCGGGACTCGTAATCCTGGTACCGGGTTTAATCCCCGGCGATGGCAGAAATAAATGGGCAGAGTTTCTTTCACCCTGTTGAACCCTGTTACCTAGCAGTTAATAGGTACCTGGGAGTTATACAGCTGCTACGGGCTGCTTCCTCGTGTGTGGTGTGTGTGTGTGTGTGTGTGTACTCACCTAGTTGTACTTGCGGGGGTTGAGCTCTGGCTCTTTGGTCCCGCCTCTCAACCGTCTCTCAGTTGGGTGACGTCAGTTGAGAGGCAAGTCGAAAGAGTAGAGCTCAACCCCACAAGCACAATAGGTGAATACACAGACACACACACAGGGCCTCGTGGCTGAGTGGACAGTATTCGGGTCGTAGATCTAAGAACCCGGGTTCGGTTCAAGCGAAGGCAGAAGGGAAGGAATAATCAAGAGTGGAAGCGCCAAGTCATTACGACTAAATAACGCTTGAAAGGAATCAGGATAAGGATTTGGGATGGGACCGGGGGGGGGGGAGGGTTAGGAAAGGAATGGTGCCTATCCACTTATAGCCGGTCGGGGATTGAACGCCGACCTGCATGAAGCCAGACCAGCGAGCTATACCATCCAGCCCAAGTGGCTGGGCAGGCGAAGGCAGAAATAAATGGGCAGTTTCTTTCCCTGATGATCCTGTTTACCTAGCAGGAAACAGGTACCTGCAGAGTTACACAGTTCCAACGGGTTGCATCCTGGGAATGTGCTGCGTGTTAGAAATATATATTCAGTAGGAGGAAGGAGGAAGAGAGGTCGGAAGTGGGTACTTTAGGCAACGGACGGTTAGAAAGGTGGGTCCCAAGGTGATTGATTAAGATTACGTCACCAAGAGGTGGCACGGGCATGAATAGCCCGTAAGGGGACCCAAGACTCCCCTTCCCCCCCACCTTCACGTTTCCGGGACTCTCCTCGAATGATTCATTTCGGACCGTCTACAAAATCATGTTCAAAATCCCTCCAGTTCAAAATCCCTCCAGTTCAAAATCCCTCAAATTCAAGCCAAGCCATTGAGATGAATTTCCTACCGTCAGTTTGTCATCAAAATACTTGTATGTTGTAGTGCTCTGAGCTGCCATGCCATGCACGGGGTTGCCATGCACGGGTTGCCATGCCCGGGTTGCCATGCACGGGGTACCATGCACGGGGTTGCCATGCCCGGGTTGCCATGCACGGGTTGCCATGCACGGGGTTGCCATGCCGGGGTTGCCACGCCCGGGNTGCACGGCGTCTGGGAGCGCTGCACGGCGTCTGGGAGCGCTGCACGGCGTCTGGGAGCGCTGCACGGCGTCTGGGAGCGCTGCACGGCGTCTGGGAGCGCTGCACGGCGTCTGGGAGCGCTGCACGGCGTCTGGGAGCGCTGCACGGCGTCTGGGAGCGCTGCACGGCGTCTGGGAGCGCTGCACGGCGTCTGGGAGCGCTGCACGGCGTCTGGGAGCGCTGCACGGCGTCTGGGAGCGCTGCACGGCGTCTGGGAGCGCTGCACGGCGTCTGGGAGCGCTGCACGGCGTCTGGGAGCGCTGCACGGCGTCTGGGAGCGCTGCACGGCGTCTGGAACCGCTGCACGGCGTCTGGGAGCGCTGCACGGCGTCTGGAACCGCTGCACGGCGTCTGGAACCGCTGCACGGCGTCTGGAACCGCTGCACGGCGTCTGGAACCGCTGCATGGCGTCTGGGAGCGCTGCACGGCGTCTGGAACCGCTGCACGGCGTCTGGGACCGCTGCACGGCGTCTGGGACCGCTGCACGTCGTTTAAAACTGCTGCACGTCGTTTAAAACCGCTGCACGTCGTTTAAAACAGCTGCACGGCGTTTAAAACCGCTGCACGTCGTTTAAAAACAGCTGCACGGCGTTTAAAACCGCTGCACGGTGTCCCGAACCGCTTCGTGACTCTTCCTATCATGGTAGAAAAAGCCTAACGGAGAGAGACCCGGCGAGAGGCTGCCAAGGCCCAGATTCACGAAGCAGTTACGCAAGCACTTACGAACGTGTACATCTTTCCCCAATCTTTGACGGCTTTGGTTACATTTATTAAACAGTTTACAAGCATGAAAACTTCCCAATCAACTGTTGTTATTGTTATAAACAGCCTCCTGGTGCTTCCGAGCTCATTAACTGTTTATTGGAAACAAAGCCGCCAAAGATTGAGAAAAGATGTACACGGTTCGTAAGTGTTTGCGTAACTGCTTCGTGAATCTGGCCCCTGGAGTGGAAAATTACCTTTACTGAAACTGCCTTTACTTACACCAAATCACCCCAGCGACTCTTGTAACCTTTTGGTTACTTTTTTTTTTAAGATTCCGAGGATCAACGTCCCTGCGGCCCGGTCACTGACCAGGCCTCCTGGTTCGTGTTCGTACGTGGTATAAATGTCGTAGAATCCTTAATTAACGCTGTGGAAATGTTGAGTAGAGAATCTAGGATAAATATGACAAGGGAATACGCTAAATGTTCAAGTCTGTGAGTCGCAAGATTGATGGTGATACACAGAGTGTATTGAACAAAATGAATGAACATGTGATGATGAGGATAGTTCATAGATGAATGGATGAACATGTGACCTGATGAGTTTGGGGAGGGAGGGGGGGGGGATTATCATGGGGAAAGAGCCAAGCCATTACGACTATGCAACACTGGGAAGATGGGGTCAGGATAAGGATTTGCGATGGGAGGGGGGGGGGGTAGAAAGGGATGGTGCCCAACCACATGTGGACGGTCGGGGATTGAACGCCGACCTGCATGAAGCGAGACCGTCGCTCTCCCGTCCAGCTCAAGTTGTTGTTGTTGTGAGAAAGTGGATAGTGAACAGAACGGAACTATCAGGGAAAGCACCAAGCCATTACGACTGTATAGCACTGGGAAGGGGTCAGGATTAAGGATTTGGGATGGGACGGGGAGAAAGGAATGGTGCCCAACCACTTGGACGGTCGGGGATTGAACGCCGACCTGCATGAAGCGAGACCGTCGCTCTACCGTCCAGCTCAAGTTGAGTGAGAAAGTGGATAGTGAGTCACCATTGCACAAAAGGGGAGCAAAGCTAAGTGACGACAGCTGATGAAGAGGGGAAAGTAAAGTCAGATAAGATTGAAAGTAAGAATTAAAAAGTAAGATGCCACCAGGGAACAGGTTTCAGAGCCTCCTTGGTCTCATGAGGAAGTGTTTGATGCGTGATTGTTTTAGTCACGGGTACGTGAATATGGGTGGGAGGAAGATGACTTTGGATAGATGTTAAGGGATGGTTTAAAGGAGAATGGATGGGGCGAATAGTTTAGAGGATAGACAGGTGGTGGTGGTGAGGGAGTCGTGAGAGGGGAACCTATCCGTCAACCACAAGAGCTGGCGACACATGAGCTGGTTCTCAACTCCTGGCGGTGAAAGCTGAAAGCTTCTCAAGAGAAAGGGGAGAAAAAAGAATGAATTTCAGGGAGAAAGGGGAGGTAGTGGAGGAGAGCCGGTGGGTAAAAATATATTAAGGAACTAGAGTGAACGAGACAGAATGGGAAGCAATGGAAATATACCAATGTGTGTGTGTGTGTGTGTGTGTGTGTGTGTGTGTGTGTGTGTGTGTGTGTGTGTGTGTGTGTGTGTGTGTGTGTGTGTTTACCTGTTTGTGCATTTTAAAATCGATCATGTGATTCTTGGACCCCCGATCCAACCCTAAGTTTTGTAATGACTTCCGACCTTATTTTTTTCCTCTCATACCTACTAGGCCAATTACTGACCTACCCCCCTCCCCCCCCTCCAGGATGCAACCCATAACAGCTGAGTAACTCGCGCGAGCATTGGTTGCGAGCTAACGACTTAGCCTACTGCGCTACACAGGACACTGTGCCTGTGGAGGGTAGGGGGGAAGAGGAAGGTGTTAGCTCCATGTATTTTTTCTCACATATACACTACACATGGCCTTCACTGTACTCCTCATCACTACATACGACCTTGATTGCAACAACCACCTTTCAATACACACTCTCATAGACTGTGACGACCTAGATAAATAGACTATCGTCACATAGATCCTCCGATAGACTCTGTCGACCTTGTCTTCACGACACACACTTGTTTTCGTCGTGGAATACTGCAACATTCACTCTAACAGCCCCATTCAAAGCAGGAGAAGTTACTGTGACTTGGAGAACGTGGTGGAGAGATCTTCCACTCCCTGTCACCCAATATATCGGCTCGGATTTCCTTTTAAGAGTATGAGTGCGAGATGATTGACAGACTAGTATTCTTAGTGGATTGAGCATTGTTGGATCTGCTGTGAATTAAATGTTGATGTAATATTTCCAGATTGTATAAATGTTTTGTTTCGTGTTAAAAGTAAATCACAATTAATATATATATATATATATATATATATATATATATATATATATATATATATATATATATATATATAATATATATATATATATATATATATATATATATATATATATATCTTTTATATCGTTTCTCCCCATACCCCCGAAAAATCTAAAAAAAAAATACATATTAAAAATATTTATATCCATTTGCAGTTGACTGTGCAATCCAGGTGATAGCTCACACACAGGCCAAAACGGGGAGAGGGACAAATGGACGTCCAGTGACAGGAATATGAACAAAGGAACAGGGATAGGGATAATTGGACAGACTGGGACACAATGACGGACCTAACAGGGTAAAGACAAACATTGATAAGGAGAGGAATAAAGAAACAATAGCAGAGAGAGAGAGAGAGAGACAGGACATTGACCAAAAATGAAATCCGAGACAGACAATAACAAAACGACGCGATAATAAATCGGACAAACTGACAGACTGAGGCAGACAGTTCGTTCATAGATTTTGTTTTGTTCTTTTTGTACGATTTGTTTTTTTCGAACGGTTCCACCTTGAATTTTTCGAACGATTCTACCTTGGTTTCCTCATATGGTTTTAACTTGCTTTTCGTATCGTTCTAACTTTTCGTATAGTTCCTCAGTCTTTTCGTAAGATTTCTCCATATTCATACGGTTTCATCTTGCTTTTCTGACGAGTTCTCCCTTGCTTTAGGGACAGATTCCTCACAAAGAGGAGTAGTATGCTATCGAATTACGGTGCAAATACTTCCAAATTATTGTGTATTCAAATCGTCCAGTTCCCTCGAAGGTCTCGTGAATGGTTTAGTATTTCTCGTTGTACATTTTTAACAGTCGGGACGTCAAACCGGTCTTGTTTAATTAATAACGGTGTTAGTAATAATTAGGCCAAACCTGGCCAGCCTGTGTGTGTCCTATACCCCAGACCCAGTGTCCCTGCAAAGTTGGGTGGGGCTAGCCTCAAGCGTCTGGTTTCCAACCTTGGACCGACAGACAGACAGACGTATTCTTTTCGATTGGTGGTCACCAGGAGACTTATTGCGATATCTGTGGACACTTGTAACAGTGACTATGGACACTAGTAACGGAGTACATAGATCATTACACTGCTGACTTGCTTACAGTGTGCATTAGGACCGGCTGTGTCCAGGATGAGTCAACTGCCCCATCGTAATGAGCAAACAACCCGATCAGGAAGGCACTTGTAGGTAATGCCACATGCAAATCTGCGTCAGTCCCTCGAACTGAATCCGTTTCGTCGACTTAAAAGGAAATTGAAATGCCACTTGTATAGATATTAGTGCTGGTGATCGTGGGTACACAGGGAGAGTGGGTCACACAACTGTAGTTCGAGGGTGTAAAGGAAGGGGTAGGTGGGTAGGGAAGCCCACCTTACAGGCCCGAGTGCTCTTGTGTGCTATTGCTGGCCGCGTCATCAGATACGATGGCTGATTAATGTAGCTACTTGTTAGTAGGGCTTTGGTGTGTGTGTGTGTGTGTCAGCGTCTCTGAACACCTGGTAGCAATCCTGTCCAAAGACCTGGATGTTATTAATTAATTAACAACCCAATGAAACAAGTGTCCCAACTACACGGATCATGTCAGGTTGGATAACAAGAATCTTGTAAACAGGACTCCCCTAACCACCCATGTCACATGTTAGGACATCAACAAGCTGGTACCCTGTTGCAGATTATCTGCAAGTGCACATTATCTGCAGAATATTCAAACAATTTACAGTTCGAATTCTTCAATAAATACCTTAGTTATTGGGACCTCTTACAAGGTCTCGAAAGAATGGGGGAAAATGATCTCTATTGGAAGGTGAGATGCAGTACATGTACTTAATATTAATTAAGGAGGTCACCTAAGATTGGTCATCGCATAACTTCAGTTGTAAGTGACATTAACTGTGTTCAGTCGTGAATCTGATTAACCAAGCTGTGGTAACTGCGAGGGAGTGTGAGCAGCGAGCATCAGCAGTTAATCAGATCATATCATCAGCCAGAATACCCTGTTGTTGTCAAGCCGCGCGCCCGCACGCAAAACCCCCACGCGCGCGCACACGCAAAAACCCCCACGTACGACCGCTAGCGGAAAGAAGAATAGGGGTGACCGGTGGGAAGGAGGAGGGACAGGGTGAACAAGTAACACCAGAGGCAGAACAGGAGTCGAGTCGGTGAGAAGATGGTAAGAAATATAGGTGCAGTGCGTGCAGTTGCTGAAGTAACCAGGCCAGCAAGCAGGCACGCAAGCAAGCAGGTCAGCCAAGCAAGCAAGCAGGCCAAGCAAGCAAGCAAGCAGGCCAGCCAAGCAAGCAAGCAGGCCAGCCAAGCAAGCACGCAAGCAAGCAGGCCAAGCAAGCAGGCAGCCAAGCAAGCACGCAAGCAAGCAGGCCAGCCAAGCAAGCAAGCAGGCCAGCCAAGCAAGCACGCAAGCAAGCAGGCCAAGCAAGCAAGCAGGCCAGCCAAGCAAGCACGCAAGCAAGCAGCCAAGCAAGCAAGCAGGCCAGCCAAGCAGGCACGCAAGCAAGCAGGTCAGCCAAGCAAGCAAGCAGGCCAGCCAAGCAAGCAAGCAGGCCAGCCAGCAAGCACGCAAGCAAGCAGGCCAAGCAGGCAAGCCAAGCAAGCACGCAAGCAAGCAGGCCAGCCAAACAAGCACGCAAGCAAGCAGGCCAGCCAAGCAAGCACGCAAGCAAGCAGGCAGCCAAGCAAGCACGCAAGCAAGCAGGCCAAGCAAGCACGCAAGCAAGCAGGCCAGCCAAGCAAGCACGCAAGCAAGCAGGCCAGCCAAGCAAGCAAGCAGGCCAGCAAGCAAGCACGCAAGCAAGAGGCCAGCCAAGCAAGCACGCAAGCAAGCAGGCCAGCAAGCAAGCACTCAAGCAAGCAGGCCAGCCAAGAAGCAGGCCAGCCAAGCAAGCACGCAAGCAAGCAGGCCAGCCAAGCAAGCACGCAAGCAAGCAGGCCAGCCAAGCAAGCACGCAGGCGAGCCAAGCAACACGCACGCAAGCCAGCCAAGCAAGCACGTAAGCACGCGGGCCAAGCAAGCACGCAAGCAGGCCAGCCAAGCAAGCACGCAAACAAGCAGGCCAGCCAAGCAAGCACGCAAACAAGCAGGCCAGCCAGGCAAGCACGCAAACAAGCAGGCTAGCCAAGCAAGCACGCAAGCAAGCAGGCTAGCCAAGCAAGCAAGCAGGCCAGCCAAGCACGCAAGCAAGCAGGCCAGCCAAGCATGCAAGCAAGCAGGCCAGCAAGCAAGCAGGCCAGCAAGCAAGCAGGCCAGCAAGCAGGCAGGCCAGCAAGCAAGCAGGCCATCATCCACCAGAAACAGCAAGCAATGAGAGCAACAATCACCTTGGCTCATCACCTATATGTTCAAGTTAGTGTAGCTGGCCGACGGGGCTGCCCTCGACAATCTATTAAAGCCACCCACGAGCTCTTCAATTAAAATGATAAATTGATAATTGCGATAATTTGATCACGGGTAAAGACAGACGCCCATTATCGCGTTCGCTAAATTGGCGAGCAGTATGGAGAGTCACAGAGCGGTAATTAGCCTTGACTTAAAGTGCTGGGCTGGGGGGGGGGGAGGTGCGTCTGGGTGGTTGGTGTGTACTCACTAATTGTGTTTGCGGGGGTTGAGCTCTGGCTCTTTGGTCCCGCCTCTCAACTGTCAATCAACTCGTATACAGATCCTGAGACTACTGGGCTCTATCATATCTACACTTGAAGCTGTGTGTGGTGTCAGCCTCCACCACATCACTTCCTAATGCATTCTATTTACTAACTACTCTGACACTGAAAAAATTCTTTCTAACGTCTCTGTGGCTCATTTGGACACTCAATTCCACCTGTGTCCCCCTAGTGCGTGTGCCCCTGGTGTTAAATAGTAGTAGTAGTAGTAGTAGTAGGCATGTCTGTCCTTATCTACCCAATCAGTAGTCTGTCCTTATCTACCCTATCAATTCTCTGTGTACTCACCTATTTGTGCTTGCGGGGGTTGAGCTTGGCTCTTTGGTTCCGCCTCTCAACTGTGTGTGTGTGTACTCACCTAGTTGTGCTTGCGGGGG
>WNGS01061674.1:9486021-9501343 GCA_020271785.1 Procambarus virginalis | reverse complement strand
TGGTCGAGGCTGGAGCCGTCTGGTCGAGGCTGGAGCCGTCTGGTCGAGGCAGGAGCCGGTCTGATCGAAGTACAGGCTGCCTTGGATGGTGTTCTGTAATGTTTCTGCTGTAGTTTTTGCGTTTTCTTTGCGACCATCTGGTTGAAACAAGAACTATTTCCACCGATTATAATGCTGAGAGCTGTATTTGGCACTTATCATAATTATGAATGCTACAGTTCTTGTAGTTTTATTAATTAGAATCTGAATCAACTCGTGTGTTCTTGAGGATATCCTGACAAACTACGGGGGTGTGTAAGAAAAGGAAGCCTAGTCGAGGACCGGGCCGCGAGGACGCAAAGCCTCGGAATCATCTTAAGATAACTTGAAAAGATACCTTGAGATGATTTCGGGGTTTAGCGTCCTCACGGCCCGGTTGTCGACCAGGCCTCCTTCTTGCTGGACTGGTCAACCAGGCTGTTGGACGCGGCTGTTCGCAGCCTTACGTATGAGTCATAGCCTGGTTGATCAGGGTTTTTTTTTTACAAGAAAATCAGGTGTCATTAACATAGACACAATCTATGTAACACTTGATACTAGTCTTAGTGCAGCTGCAGAAATCCAGATGTGTATAAGTAGACTAATAAAATATATATACATTAATATAAATTTCCGAAGTGTGCGCGCGACAGGACCGGAGTGGATGGACTTGCTGTCAGTGGCCACGCAAGACTTCATATATATTTTGATATATGATCTATATATAGTTCATATATTGTTGCGAATAGTGAATATATATGTGTGTACTCGCCTAGGTGTACTCACCTAGTTGTACTCATCTAGTTGTGTTTGCGGGGGTTGAGCTCTGGCTCTTTGGTCCCGCCTCTCAACCGTCAATCAACTGGTGTACAGGTTCCTGAGCCTAATGGGCTCTATCATATCTACACTTGAAACTGTGTATGGAGTCAGCCTCCACCACATCGCTTCCTAATGCATTCCATTTGTCAACCACTCTGACACTAAAAAAGTTCTTTCTAATATCTCTGTGGCTCATTTGGGCACTCAGTTTCCACCTGTGTCCCCTAGTGCGTGTGCCCCTTGTGTTAAATAGCCTGTCTTTATCAACCCTGTCGATTCCCTTGAGAATCTTGAATGTGGTGATCATGTCCCCCCTAACTCTTCTGTCTTCCAACGAAGTGAGGTTTAATTCCCGTAGTCTCTCCTCGTAGTTCATACCTCTCGGCTCGGGTACTAGTCTGGAGGCAAACCTTTGAATCTTTTCCAGTTTAGTCTTATGCTTGACTAGATATGGACTCCACGCTGGAGCCGCATACTCCAGGATTGGTCTGACATATGTGGTATATAATGTTCTGAAAGATTCCTTACACAAGTTTCTAAAGGCCGTTCTTATGTTAGCCAACCTGGCATATGCTGCTGATGTTATCCTCTTGATATGAGCTTCAGGGGACAGGTCTGGCGTGATATCAACCCCCAGGTCTTTCTCTCTCTCTGACTCTTGAAGTATTTCATCTCCCAAATGATACCTTGTATCTGGTCTCCTGTTTCCTACCCCTATCTTCATTACATTACATTTGCTTGGGTTAAACTCTAACAGCCATTTGTTCGATCATTCCTGCAGCTTGTCCAGGTCTTCTTGAAGCCTCAAGCTGTCCACCTCTGTCTTGATCCTCATAATTTTGGCGTTGTCAGCAAACATTGAGAGGAATGAGTCTATACCCTCTGGGAGATCATTTACGTATATCAGAAACAGGATAGGTCCAAGCACAGAGCCCTGTGGGACTCCACTGGTGACTTCACGCCATTCTGAGGTCTCACCCCTCACTGTAACTCTCTGCTTCCTATTGCTTAGGTACTCCCTTATCCACTGGAGCGCCCTACCACTTACTCCTGCCTGTTTCCCCAGCTTATGCATCAACCTTTTATGGGGTACTGTGTCAAAGGCTTTCCGACAGTCCAAAAAAATGCAGTCCGCCCATCCTTCTCTTTCTTGCTTAATCTTTGTCACCTGATCGTAGAATTCTATCAAGCCTGTAAGGCAAGATTTACCCTCCCTGAACCCATGTTGATGGGTTGTCACGAAGTCTCTTCTCTCCAGATCTGTTACTAGGTTTTTTCTCACAATCTTCTCCGTCACCTTGCATGGTATACAAGTTAAGGACACTGGTCTGTAGTTCAGTGCCTCTTGTCTGTCACCCTTTTTGTATATTGGTACTACATTAGCAGTCTTCCATATTTCTGGTAGGTCTCCCGTTTCCAGTGACCTACTATACACTATGGAGAGTGGCAAGCAAAGTGCTCCTGCAAACTCTTTCAATACCCATGGTGAGATTCCGTTCGGCCCAACAGCTTTTCTCACATCCAGCTCCACATGCCACCTAACGGTCGTGTGTGTGTGCGCGAGTGTGAGAAGATATGGTGGAAGCCAGACTCCACATACAGTCTTGAATGTATTTATGGAAGCAATGGGCATTTCAAATTAATATTTATAAAAATTACTGACCTTTTCTCCCCCCCCCTCTGTATAACTCACTAAATTAAAGCAAGGCGCAAAAAAAAACAGCACAAACACACACACAGCACGGAAAAAACATGAATATGATAATGCAGTTAATTTTTCCACGGAAATGACATCCCGGACACACACACACACACACACACACACACACACACACACACACACACACACACACACACACACACACACACACACACACATTTCCCTTTGAAATCACACAGCAAAACAAGGTTACTATAAAAAAAAACATTCTTCATATGATCCTGGGGAGTGGGGGGAGGGAGGGACGAATTATCTCATGTTTATAAAGAGCTGTTTCAAAGCTGCTTAATAATCTCGTTTTCGACCGATCGGTGGGTGTGCATAGGAGTGGAAATCCCCCTCCAGAGGAGTGTGTGTCGGTGCGGTTTATATAGGACATAAACAGGAGGGTTGGCGTTGGTCGCGGCAAATACGCAAAATAGGGAATGTTTGTAACGGTCAGTAACGGTTCTAACGGTCAGTAACGGTTCTAACGGTCAGTAACGGTTCTAACGATCAGTAACGGTTCTAACGGTCAGTAACGGTTCTAACGGTCAGTAACGGTTCTAACGGTCAGTAACGGTTCTAACGGTCAGTAACGGTTCTAACGATCAGTAACGGTTCTAACGGTCAGTAACGGTTCTAACGGTCGGTAACGGTCCCAACGGTCAGTAACGGTCAGTAACGGTCCTAACGGTCGGTAACGGTCCCAACGGTCAGTAACGGTTCTAACGGTCAGTAACGGTCCTAACGGTCAGTAACGGTCAGAATCGGCCAGTGCCGGTAATGGGGGCAGGGGAAGGGTGATTAATGGGGCGGGAGGGGACTAACCCCCCACCCCAACCCCCTTTCATTGTACACGGGTAGATTTGTTGTGGTTCTTCTAACATTGAAACCCCGTTGCTTTAAGCAGGTGTTTCATTGCGGAGGTTTCATGTGTAATTGGTGTATACAATGACTCGCTTCTGTATGAACAGGTGTATTTAGACATGCCTATTAGCGGTTGTTACACTAGGTGAAACAGGTGTTTAATTAACGCATGACTTATTAACATGTTTCATTAATGAACATTAAATTAACATGAGTTTTGGACACGTTGGTTGTCATGCTGGTAGTAAGGGGGTGTGGGGGTGAAGCAGTCTGGTGGCGGGGGTGAAGCGGTCTGGTGGCGGGGGTGAAGCTGTCTGGTCGCGGTGGTGAAGCGGTCTGGTGGCGGTGGTGAAGCTGTCTGGTGGCGGTAGTGAAGCTGTCTCTTGGCGTTGGTGGTGTAGCTGAAACGTTTCAGTGATGAAGCTGTCACATGGCATGTGCACTAAGCCATCGACACAAGGGAGGGAGCAAAGCATTGGCAAAGAATTATAGACCAGTTGCACTAACGTCCCACATAATAAAAGTATTTGAGAGAGTGATCAGGAGTCAGGTCACCAGGTTCATGGAGACCAATGACCTTCACAACCCAGGCCTACATGGATTTAGAGCAGCAAGATATCATGCCTCTCACAGCTACTTGACAGCTCGTACAAAATCACTGAGACAATAGAAGAAAACCACAGCATATAGCTGTGGTTTGTACACGGACATTGCAAAGACATTTGAATACAGAGAATATACATGACATATATATATATATATATAGACACTAAAGTACCTAAGTTATTGGGTTCGTCTTAAAACTGTCAAAATGTACTTTCTGAAAAGGAGATGAGAGGTTATCTTGAGGTTATCTTGAGATGATTTCGGGGCTTTTTAGTGTCCCCGCGGTCCGGTCCTTGACCAGGCCTCCATTCCCAGGAAGCAGCCCGTGACAGCTAACACCCAGGTACCTATTTTACTGCTAGGTAACAGGGACATAGGGTGAAAGAAACTCTGCCCAATGTTTCTCGCCGGCGCCTGGGATCGAACCCAGGACCACAGGATCACAAGTCCAGCATGCTGTCCGCTCGGCCGACCGGCTCCCCTAGCAAATAATATGCATGTGGATGATACTGGAGGGACAGGTTCCAAATTTGCACAGTGGAATAACATACTTGATGGGAAGGGATAAGGATTTAGGATGGAAAAGGGGGAAGGAACGATGCCCAGCCATTTGGACGGTCGGGGATCGAACGCCGACCTGCATGAAGCGAGACAGCTGTTCCACCGTCCAGCCCAAGTGGTTGGGCAAGTATTGTGGGAACAACCGTTGACATCTTCAAGCGAAAACTAGATAGTTTCCTGCAAGAAGTGCCGGACCAACCGGGCTGTGGTGTATGTGTGGGACTGCGGGCCGCTCCAAGCAACAGCCTGTTAGACCAAGCGCTCAAAAGTCAAGCCTTCACCCGGGCTGGGCTTAAGGGAGTGGAACTCTCGGAACCCCATCCAGGTAAATACAGGTGAAATTGACTCGTGGCAGTAAAACTGGTAGGTAACAGCTGTGAAGCTGACACATGGCACTAGTGAAGCTTTCTTGTAGTGATGGTAGAAAGACCGCTTTTTACCATCACGATAAAGTCCACGAGACCGCTTCACCACTGTCTCGTGGCACTGGTGAAGCTGTCTGGCGAGGGGGGATACAAAGGGTAGGATGTTGTTAGTGGTGTGTAGCATTCTGGTTCTGGTGGTGAACCAGTGTAGTAGTTGTAGTGAAGTAGTCTTTTCATGTTGTGGTGAAGCAGTCTTGTGGTTGACCTGTAAGTGGGATATGAGGCAGTCACTTCATTTCCCATCTCACTTTACAGATAAGCAGGAGAGATGTTAATCTCCATTCTTGAGGAACGGGAAATGAGAACCAATTCTAATTCCCCCTCATTCGGAAGTGACTCTTTAATCATCATTATGAGTGAAAAATGAGGTCGTCTGTTAATTTCAATTCCATGTTGAAATTAGAGAGACTTGTTGATCATGCATATTTGGAGAACGGGGTAAAGGTGAGTATGTTAATTCCTCTGTCTATTGAAGAGGAATGGAAGGATAGACAGGCAGGTTATCTTGAGAGGTTATCTTGAGATGATTTCGGGGCATTTTTTAGTGTCCCCGCGGCCCGGTCCTTGACCAGGCCTCCACCCCAGGAAGCAGCCCGTGACAGCTGACTAACACCCAGGTACCTATTTTACTGCTAGGTAACAGGGGCATAGGGTGAAAGAAACTCTGCCCAATGTTTCTCGGGTAACCATTATTTTATTCTGTCTTGTAAGGTTTCACATAAAGCCTGGTCCCAGGCCGGGCTTGAGTAGTAGAGCAACTCTGGGAACCCACTCCAGGTATACTCCAGGTATGACACTGTTCCTTGGTCAACTTTGATGGTATGCTACATGATGCATTTCGTTATCTTACTAATTTCGGATAAAAAAAATATAGATATACAGATGGTGCAAACTCCTTCGTCCTGGTGCTGACTGCCCTCAACTCGAGGTGAAACAAATTGGGCTTGTTAGGACGTGTGAAGCTGTTTCGATACACTTAATTGGGATTGTTAGGAGCACGGAGGCGGTTCTGATGCTGGACGAGACATTTTTAGAAGCTGAATCATTATCAGTCCAGCGGTACTTACAGCTGCCTCGCCACCGGTACTTACAGCTGCCTCGCCACCGGTACTTACAGCTGCCTCGCCACCGGTACTTACAGCTGCCTCGCCACCGGTACTTACAGCTGCCTCGCCACCGGTACTTACAGCTGCCTCGCCACCGGTACTTACAGCTGCCTCGCCACCGGTACTTACAGCTGCCTCGCCACCGGTACTTACAGCTGCTTCGCCACCGGTACTTACAGCTGCCTCGCCACCGGTACTTACAGCTGCCTCGCCACCGGTACTTACAGCTGCCTCGCCACCGGTACTTACAGCTGCCTCGCCACCGGTACTTACAGCTGCCTCGCCACCGGTACTTACAGCTGCCTCGCCACCGGTACTTACAGCTGCCTCGCCACCGGTACTTACAGCTGCCTCGCCACCGGTACTTACAGCTGCCTCGCCATGGAACATCATTGCTCCGGAATACCCCAAGATTTCGCACAAAGGTCATAGTAATAATGAAGTCTGGGTGTATTACACACTTGTACATTACAATTATTTCTACTCGTATTCCCTACACTCTTCTGTATACTTGTCTCCCTCCACACACCTGTATCCCTGCCCCCACCTCGTAACTCCCTCAGCTCGTATCCCGGCCCCCACCTCGTAACTCCCTCAGTTCGTATCCCGGCCCCACCTCGTACTCCCTCAGTTCGTATCCCGGCCCCCACCTCGTAACTCCCTCAGTTCGTATCCCGGCCCCCACCTCGTAACTCCTCAGTTCGTATCCCTGCCCCCACCTGCCTCCCCCCCCCCCCGAGGCCGGATCTCACACCTGCCCACTACACCTGAACCCCCCAAACACCTGCTTCCAAAAGAATGGAACTGCACAAATGCCACTGCTCCTCCAGATCTACCTATCCCACGGTGCCCAGTTCGTCAACCCACACGTCGAATCTTCTGGCTACACACACGCACGCACGCCAGCCCGACCTCTCAACTTGCCACTCCGTAAAAAATGCATCTGTTTTGGCTATCCAGAAACGTACAAAGATGAGTAATCCACTGAAATATATCGAGGCCGATGCAAATAAAAACTCAATATCACGTTATTTTGTACTCACACGAAATAATTTTTTAACGGCTTGGTCGATTCCGTTAAAATGCGACGCGTTAGACGAGATGATGGGCTGATGGGGCTGAAAGCCGTCGGCTTGATCAAAGTCGAGTGCCTCTAGCCTGCCTCCCATCACTCAGAACCACATCACAATATTAAGTGGGTAATTACCAGAAATTCCACGAGAATAAAAGGAAACATCAGAGCTTTAATTAAGTACTTACTTGATTGTATTTGTTTGGAAAATTATCTAAAAGCTTTTTGTCGTTGGCACAGGCTTTTGGAGGGAGAGGGGAGGGGGGAGGGGGAAAGAGTGTTTTATTATATGAATACTGACAATGGAAATGTGCTTGTGTGGAATTGAAAATCAACATTTTCATGATCGGAGTAGGTGGAAAGCAAAAGTAATGGGCCTCTGTGTGTGTGTGTGTGTGTGTGTGTGTGTGTGTGTGTGTGTGTGTGTGTGTGTGTGTGTGTGTGTGTGGTGTGTGTGTGTGTGTTGTACCCACTTATTTGTGCTTGCGGGGGTTGAGCTTTGTGTCTTTGGTCCCGACAAAGTCCCTTTGTGTGTGTGTGTGAACCGCACCATGGCGAGCCATACACACAACAGAGGGCGATGAAAATACAGTGCCTGTACCAGTGTACACAAACTATGGCACCATGCCGAGTGCCACAGTGAAACAGTCTCTGGTTATTGACAAACCCTTCATGTAGGTGTATGTTAAAAGTCCCATATTTTTCTCTCAACTGACGAACTATTATGTGGATACGTATTTAACAAAAATAGCAGATTGCTAATGTCAAAATGTTGTTTATAGTGATTGGCAGGGGTGGGATATTGAGCATATTGTATTTTGGAATGGCTTAGGCTTGTGCAGTGCATGAATTTGGGACTGTGGGAGCATGTTGGCTAGGTAAGCGGTCTCCAGTCCCTCAGTAATTGTCAGTGGGAGGAACCTCACTTAGGCAGTGCCTCTTGTCATTGTTGCTAGTTAATTATTGTTTCACATTCCACCTTAAAGCCTGAAATATGTTGACCAAACCCTCACACTAGAAAGTGAAAGGACGACGACGTTTCGGTCCGTCCTGGACCATTCTCAAGTCGATTGTCCTGGTCCAGGACGGACCGAAACGTCGTCGTCTCTTCATCTTTTGGTGTGTGGTTTGGTCAACATATTTCCGCCACGTTATTGTGACTCCTCGACTGCACATGAAGCCTGAAGCTTGTTGGCAATGAACTTCGACGTACTGCATCTTCGTTCTACTGCTGTTTAATTTGAACATTGCTACTCTGTCTACCTGGTATGTTATCATCGGTTTCTCCTGTTCTTCATTTTATCCACTGAGGTGAACGTCAGTTCAGTGTGTCTTGTGGCAAACCTTTTGACTCCCATTGTGTGTTCGATTCTTTAAGGGGAAGATAGGGAAGGGGATGGGGGGGTGTTGTTCCATCCCGCGGGGATGTTGAACCAAGAAATCATCATCGCATGGTAACCGCAAGGTACCGCAAGGTATCGTCCGGAACACTCGCTTGACGAAGATCCCGAAGACTCGCTTGAAGTTCCTGAAGGCGCTCTTCTGGTGCTGGTACTGATGATGATATTCTGCTTCCGTGTGCCTCTGGCGTCTCAGATCTTCGGGTGTCTGCTGAGAAAAAGATTTCTCCTTTTTCTGTTGAGGGACGCTGTCTATCCTCTATCCTGGATAAGTTCTCACTCTGAACGTCTGTCCTCGTGATCAGCCAGTCTCTTGGTGGTGACCAGAAGTTTTTTTCTGTTCACCTCTAAGGGTCTAGTATTTTATGCGGTGTGACGCAGTGTGTTGTAAGTTGTAAATAATATTAAATAGGAAGTAAATCAGGGATTGAACGAGAGAGAGAGAGAGAGAGAGAGAGAGAGAGCGAGCGAGCGAGCATCCCGTATTAAACATCACTTAGCAAAACCTCGGATTTAAAATTTACATATTAACGCGAGTTAAAATTGTTACGCAAATTTTGTCTAAATTGTTCGTTTCCACTACAAATTTTTAAAGCACCCCCCCGTGATCAACCTGGCTGTGTGTGCCAACAATCAAGTTGCGAAAGACCAACATGCACTAGGAACGTTGATCTACTTGACAAATCCCCTCCAGTAGTATCACTCACGCAACACATTAGCATCACAGACAACTAATTGACTCCCAGTCCTGATCATGTTTCATATTAGTTATTTAATTTACCTTTGT
The DNA here is from genome assembly GCA_020271785.1 of Procambarus virginalis. Taxonomy (NCBI): domain Eukaryota; kingdom Metazoa; phylum Arthropoda; class Malacostraca; order Decapoda; family Cambaridae; genus Procambarus; species Procambarus virginalis. The sequence continues at coordinate 9,491,980 of WNGS01061674.1, read as the reverse complement.
AAACTCTTAGGTTTACGCAAATAATAATTCTGTGTTTTTAAGCTCATCATTCCCAGAGCCAAAGTCCCGGCAGGGGTGCATTTACATGTAAATTCCATTTTAAAATGTAATAGCATTATGCGATGGTCTGTGATTTACATAGATGCATATTGAATGAGCCAATTAAAGAGGATGTCCTGTTATTAAACGGTGCGGGGCTGTTTAAGGGTTCACCTGCAGTACATGGAGCGGATTACCTCGTCCAGTGTGTAGGTAACTTGTGGGAAATTAATCCCCAGAGCTGCTGCAGGCCGCGTCACTGCAGCAGCAGCAGCAGCAGACAGCAGCAGCAGCAGCAGCAGCAGCAGCAGCAGACAGCAGCAGCAGCAGCGGCAGTGAACTACACCTTATGTACTTCCCCCGAGGATTTTAAATTCAACAGTATTGCATTGTTGTCGTTGCAAGACCTCCACTGGAATTGTTGTGCTTTTGGCGAGAAATGTAAGAGAACGGAAGCTCCTTTTCAATCGTGGATACTCGGACGGCTACGGCGATGAACAAATTAAGACGAATAGCCATGCAACCGCTGATGAAAAGGGCAATATTGCAGATTCTGACTCGCCTGTTAAACTATTCTGCAACGGCCCACAGGATACAGAGAAATAAAAGAGTTCTGAAAGATATAATTGACAAAAACGTGATGCTCTACCAACGTTAACTACTGTACCGACGCTCACTGTATACTACAAAATACACTGTATACTACAACATACACCATATACTACAGTAGCATGAAGACAACTTAAGTCTTGCTCATGAATAACACTCCAGACATCAAGCAAAATGGCATGACAGAGAAAAATGTCGTCTGGTGCCTTTTCATGCCTACTTAGGGGGGGAATGTCAGCCCAAATGATCTCAATATTCAGGCAAGACAACATCCTCTCTCTCAAGGTGCTTCACAAATGCACAAATAAGGCTTTATCACGGATCATATCATTTCTTCACATAAGCAGATCACCACCAGAGATATCCTGACCAGCAATACCAAAATCTATTCAATACAACGATTATAGGTTAGACGTAGCTGAAGCACTACATAACAAACACGCGTCCAACTATCAACACCCATAGTTGGGTGTTGCCCTAATGGGCAAAGTTTCTTTCACCCTGAATGCCCCTGTTACCTAGCAGTAAATAGGTACCTGGGAGTTAGTCACCTGTCACGGGCTGCTTCCTGGTGTGTGTGTGTGGTGTGGAAAAAAAAGAAAAAATAGTAGTTAGTAAACAGTTGAGAGGCGGGCCGAAAGAACAAAGCTCAACCCCCGCAAACACAACTAGGTGAATACCCAGTTTACACTTGCGTGTGTGTGTGAAGAATATAGGAAATATAGTGTGTATAATATGAAATCAAAACCAATGATTCTAAATCAAAATATTGATTTAGAATCATTGGTCTAATGCATTTAGTGACACTCTTGATGGTGATGTTTCGTCATCACCACCACTGCCCTCCCCATCACACCTTAATCACCATAATCAGAATGCCTAACATCATATCATTATCGTGAAAATTCAGAGAAGCCGTGATGAAGATTCGAACCTATGTGCTGGGGTATTCCCAGCTGCACGCTCTAAACGACTACGCCACGACATGGTCAAAAGAATTGCAACCTGGGGTACTTCTGCACCCTCGTGGATTCCCGAGGCTTCCACTGAAATCGAAGTGGCGTAGTGGTTCAGAGCATTCATCTGGGAACACCCAGAGCATAGGTTCGAATCCTCATTATAGTTCCAGTGGATTTTCTCATCGATATATCATGATAACATGAGTTATCTGTGTGTTATCATCACCATCATCACATCTAGTATCAACATTATATTATAAAAATACATTAATCTGACATTTCTCTCTTAATTGCAGGTAAACGATATTTGCGATGACATCAGTGAGGTACAACAGGTAAGGCACCTGAGCCGACGGAGCAGGAGCTGGAGCTCGTATACAATTGAGGATCTGGAGGAGTGTGTATATCCTCCTTGGAGGAGGTAGTCGAGGAGTGGGAAGGGAACTTTCTAAAGAGAACGCCAGGCCATCGCGACTATGAATCACTTGGAAGGGATAAGGATTTGGGATGGGACGGGGGAAAGGAATGGTGTCAAACCACTTAGATTAGCATGTTAAAAGCATTACAATCACTTTGTGGTTGATTGTTCTGTAAATAACCGAACTATATGTTCAGCAGATCTCTAACCCTGTCCATGGAGGACAGAAGAAAATGGATATATGCTGGTTAGCAATGTAAATGTGTGGCCACGTCTGTGGTAGACAAATAATACAAATAAATTGGACGGTCGGGGATTGAACGCCGACCTGCATGAAGCGAGACCGTCGCTCTACCGTCCCGCCCAGGTGAGGTGAGACAGGTGTGTGTGAGAAAGACAACAGTGAGAGACGAGAGAAAGCAGTTAAGGACAAAAGAGAGATTAAATAAAATGAGGAAAAGAAGGGACCAAAAGTCCTTCAAAACAAAAATTCAAGTGTATACGTGAGGTTCCCGAGTTTATCTTCCGGCCGCCCTTTCCCTGGCCAGTGTGGGTTCCAAAGTGAGAGTTGAGAAGGGTGACAGCGAGAGAAAAGGTAGGATATGCCATGAAAAGGGAGCGAAAGGAGTGTGAAAGGGAGGGGGGAGGGGGGGACACTCCAATAGCAAGATTGGCCGTCTTAAACAATCCTGTCAAACAGTTTCCTCTCATCCCCCCCACCCCCCCCCCCCACCTCTCACATGACATGACATGCCTGGCTTCCCCCTCACATGACATGCCTGGCTTCCCCCTCACATGACATGCCTTACCTGCCTCTCTCCCCCCTCTCTTCGGCCACTTTTCCCATCCTGTTACCCATTTCTCTTTTGCCTCGCTACTTCGTTTGCTATCTCAGATGACATGTTATCTTCCACTCGTTACTTGTACCTCACACTACTCACCCCCTCACTCCATACCTCACCTGGTTCTCTCTCACTCTACTCAATCCTCCCCCTTCTTACCTTTTCTTCTATCTACCTTTTCATTTCCTCCATCTTCTCTCCATCACTTTTCTCCTCTCCGTATCGTCTTATCTCTCCCATTTCCTCTCTAGTCTGTGAAACCTGAGTCCTCCAACTTGAAAAGCTCAGCCTCCTCCAGGGAGGGGTCCTTCCCCAGTGCTCCTCCTCAGTCTCATATTCGACAGGGACAAAGAGAAAATTAAGACCCGCTCCTGCATGAAGTGCCGGACCAATCAGGTTGTTTTGGATACGCAAGCCTCTGCGAGCCGCTCCAAGCAACAGGACTATGCAACCAAGTTACCGCAAGTCGAGCCTGGCTCCAGTCCGGTCTTGGCGAGAAGAATTATTCCCCCTAGAACCCATTCCAGTTATACATGTGTACCCAAATTCTAGGTCTGTATCATCCTTTGCAGATGCCCGTATAATCTTTGAATAGCATCTGTAGTGGATACATTAAACTTCTAAACTTAAGCTAGGTTTTCAATGGGCTAAAATGCTTAACTTCATGAAGTTTAATGGAGGGAACGTGGAGGTAACTTTTACTCTTCAGATCATTTCAATAAACGTAAATTATTGGGACTACTTAAACTCTCTGAAGTTGCACTCCTTGGGGAGAGTAGGTGACATACATCTGATAAACATTAGAGGGACTGATTACAAATCTGCACACTGAAATACCTACGAGCTGGAGGAGGTACGGCAGGAAGTGCAACATTAGCCCCAGTGAAAAATAGACTGAAATTGGTAATCATAAGAAACAGTTCTTTAAATATTAATGGATCGTAACTTATCAGCAGTCCTAAATATGCAAAGACCATTATCAGTAGACCTCTAACCTTGTGAAAGTGATTAGCTTGAGAATCTCTCTGAAGTTCCCGAGTCTCTGGCTTGCTGTTATCTCTTGATAATTTTACAATAAACTGCTATAAAGAACATGTTATCAACTGGGCTGTGGTTGCTCGCATCGTCCACTGGGAGACCAGGCTCAGGGTTCATCAAGCAATTTGTGTGTCCACTTGCGAAACCTCTTTATCTTTCCCTAATCATAGAGGCCTGGTTTGCGTTTATTAAAGTGTTTAAAAGTGCTATAGGAAGGATATCTATAACAGTAATAGCCTTGCGAGTTTCATAAGCTCGTAGACGGTTTAATACTAACTATAAGCCGCCATGATCGAGGAAAGATGTACAGGTTTCGTAAGTAGACAGGGAAAGGCGAGAGGAATCCTTGGCTCTCGTCAGGAGATGGTCTTGTGGGGGGGGGGGGGACAGTGATCACCGCTACCACATGACGGTAAACTTCCCTGTCTCTTTACTCGTCTACTCTTTTGTTCTGTCTTAATTCTGATCTCTCTCTTACACCCCCTCCCCTCTCGCACGCAGACACGCACGCACACACACACAACCCACGCACACGCACAAATAGGAGAATTTGCATATTACCATTAAGACCGCTCATATAAAATAACAATGAGAACAAACAATAGCCAATAGCAAGCTCTAGTAAGGGAACACGCATCTAAATTTCCCCCTAACAAGGACAACAAGCAACAAAAAAAATATACAAATAAAAACTATCTGTCGAAAGACGATACATACATTTCATCCTCGAGAGAGACACAGGTAAACTACGGCAATATTTCCGCACTCAACCGCTGCAAATGAGGAAGACAGAAACACATTTTTTTTTTTAATATTGAAACAACACTCCGAAAAGTGTCCTCCACGTGGGAATATGAAGCTTTATACACACGAGCCTCTCTCTCTCTCTCTCATCCTTTACTTAAAACATCTGTCCAATGGGGCATAGCAGTGTGTTGTTCCCCGCTCTAACCCCCTCTTCCCCACCCCCAACCACCTCTTCCCCACCCTGCTCTACCCCACCTCGCTCTACCCACCTCTTCCCCACCCCGCTCCTCTGGGCATTACAGGGAAAAAGAGGGAAAAAAAGCTTCAAGCTGCTGGAAAACCGTCAAAGTGGCGGGAATATCGTTCATAAAGAGGACGACGGATTAGGTTACATTTCAAGGCGCAGACAACTGGATGGAGCGACGATGGAGAGGGAGGGGGCAGGGCACCGGGAGGGAGGAGACCAGAAGATAAAGAGATGGAGAGAGAGAGAGAGAGAAACCTATTTAAAACACACACACACAACCCACAAACACACAAACACACAAACACACAAACACACACACACACACCCACACACACACCCACACACACACCCACTACACACACCCACACACACACCACACACACACACACCCACACACACACACACCCACCCACACACACACACCCACACACACACACACACACACACACACACACACGACACACACACACACCACCCACACCCACACCCACACACACCCGACACCCACACCCACAGCCCACACACACACAAACAACACACCCCCACACACACACACACCCACACACACACACACACACACCACACCCACACACACACACACAGCACACACACACCCACACAACCACACACAAACACACACAAACACACACACACACAAACACACACACACACACACACCCACACACACACACACACACACCACACAACACACACACCACACACACACCCACACAAACACACAAACACACAAACCACACCACACACACACACACACACACACAACCACACACACACACCACACACACACACACACACCACACACACACACACACACCACACACACACACACACACACACACACTATCCATAGAGGCGCGTGTGTGTGAGGGGGGGGGTGTAGTAGAAGGGTCACCCAGGATAGTCTCTCATCTCTTTCATTTCCTCTTATCCTCGCCCTTCCCCTCTCCTCCCCTCCAACCTCAGTCAGACATTTCCATTTATTTATATAAAGGGGATACCCGGCTTTCCCTCTCTTTCCATCCTTTCCCCACTCTTCGCC
>WNGS01061674.1:9467140-9478059 GCA_020271785.1 Procambarus virginalis | reverse complement strand
TGGACATCTTAAGTCATTCGACAAATGAGGTTAGAACGTCGTGTAAGGGACTCAACTATCATGATCTTACCTTGATAGTTAAGTAAGAACAAAGGTAACTGCAGAAGGCCTATTGGCCCATACGAGGCAGCTTCTATTTATAACCACCCAATCCCACTCATATACATGTCCAACCCTCGCTTGAAACAATCGAGGGATCCACTCCACAACGTTACGCGGTAATTGGTTCCACAAATCAACAAGCCTGTTACCGAACCAGTATTTACCCAAGTCTTTCCTAAATCTAAACTTATCCAATGTATACCCATTGTTTCGTGTTCTGTTATTGCACCTACGTCTATAGATGTCATAACTTTTGCATTGTTGCTAACTTATCTCGTTCAATTGAACGGAACAGGCAACACAAAAAATACTGAGGTACAGGATTCTATGTTGGGGGGGGGGGGGGTGCTTGGTGGGGTTGGAGTAGTTGAACTCCTATATGCTCCTGTGAGGAGTAGGCTACTCATCTCCGGTACTCGAGTACCATCTCGAGGTTATCTTGAGATGATTTCGGGGCTTTAGTGTCCCCGCGACCGGTCCTCGACCAGGCCTCCACCCCAGGAAGCAGCCCGTGACAGCTGACTAACACCCAGGTACTATTTACTGCTAGGTAACAGGGCATAGGGTGAAATAATCTCTGCCCATTGTTTCTTGCCGGCGCCTGGGATCGAACCCAGGACCACAGGATCACAAGTCCAGCGTGCTTTCCGCTCGGCCGACCGGCTCCATACCGTACTGTGAACGAACGCGAGGGGACACTAATTACCAAGACATGAAGGACGAGTTAGAGGGGACAAAGTGAGCATTAAGAAATCAGCCTTAACTTAAAGGTAACAATGAAGGGTTAAACCCTGACCAGGATATACATTAAGTGATGATTACGACCCCCCTATATGATGAACAAACCACAAGGGCAGTGACGAGGATTCGAACCTGCGTCTGGGAGCATCCCAGACGCAGATGTTCGAATCCTCGTCACGGTCCTTGTGGATTGGTTCATTTGATGCATCACGTTAGTGTGATCTCTGTGTGCCCCTATATTGAGATTTTTCTTTAAGCTCACAAAATCATACTCCACTTAACTTAATACCTCTTAAAATAATGACCCAAAAAAAGAATGGGTCAATATATAGATTTCAGATTAATTGTTTATACTTGGGAAGAAGTCATGTGTAAGTGAATACGGATTGGAAGGGAAGGAAATTTTCAAGGGAAAGCGCCAAGCCATTACGACTATATAGCACTTGGAAGGGGTCAGGATAAGGATTTGGGATGGGCCGGAAGGGAAACGAATGGTGCCCAACCACTTGCCGGAATAAGGGTGGAGGAAAATATAATATAAAATATATGGCTAAACTAACAACAATCTTAAACAAAACAAGATTAACACAAAAGGAAATATGAAGTGAGGATGGCAAAGAGGCAAAGTCGGAGTATATAGTGTCCTCATACTTAATTATTTTTAAAGATTAAAGTAAGAGTTGGGGCCATTGGACTCAGTATAACTACGGGTTCACCATAGCCCGTGCTACTTTTAACTTTTTGTTCCAAGTAGCAAATCTTAAACCACAACAAAATGGACTCAGTTATTAACTTGTAGAAGAAATGACTGCTATTGTAAGTCATTATTTTATTCTTGGACCTGACTAATGAAGAACTTGTCAATGTACGCGTAGTTCACTCAGTTTATTGTAGGACAGAATGTAGCAAGTAATTTAACAATTATACAGGGGAAGGTAGTTAGCAGAAGGTATATGGACTAAATAAACTCGAAGTCAATCCTTTGTATGATACATACATATATAGACTTAACAAGTGTCTGAAATTGGGCATAGCTCTAGTCATATGGAGAGTTGTGTGAAAGTAGTTCCCAATTATTAAAATGGGAACATGTCACAGGCATCAATTTATCGTCCAATTCTTTACCGTCATTTATAGGAAAATGATGCAGGCGATGAGTCACAATAACGTAGCTAAAGTATGTTGACCAGACCACACACTAGAGGTGAAGGGACGACGACGTTTCGGTCCGTCCTGGACCATTCTCAAGTCGATTGAGAATGGTCCAGGACGGACCGAAACGTCGTCGTCCCTTCACCTTCTAGTGTGTGGTCTAGTAAACAGGAAATTATTTTAAGCTGTAATCACAAATTGCTATTCGTTCTAGTTAGAAACATAGTAGATTTGTAACATGACTTTCAAAGGTCATTCATGCTTGATAAATTTGCTTTCTCACTTTTCAAATATATTGAAATTAGACAGTAGTAAATTGACGATATTATATGCCGTGACTTTACGAAGGCTTTCGTAAAATTATATAGGGGGAAGAAATTATATAGGGGGAATTAGTATAGGTTAGCATTAGATATAGCCTTGAATAAGGGGAAATATCCAATCCAATCAACTGTTTTTTTCCCTTACAATTTACAAGGGGTCGGTCCAGTGTCATCATATATCCTTTTTATTCATGGGGTGTTATAGGCACTTGTTGTTGTTATATAGGGTATAGGAAATTGTTGTTGTATATATATCTGGGCTGAGCAAGGCCACTGACGCCGTGCTACCTGGAGGGCTACTGAGTTCTAAGCACACAGCCTCGGGAGAACATCTCCAAGTGTACCTCAGTAGAGAGAAGAATAACAGTGTTGACGCACGATGCTTGGGTTCGCAGCAGTGTGTATGTGTGTGTGTGGGATTTTCCTGTGGATTTTCCTGTTGATTTTCTCATCCCGGAGCTGCATAAAGTAACTTGGAACACGTAGTCTCTCTCCGCCCTGCAATGTAGCGTCTGTCCGCATGATTGGGCTCCATGTAATAGCATCAAAGACGTTGCAATGAATGGATTGTTGAAATGAGGTTGGTGAAGCCTCCTCCAGCGAAAACCTCTGTGGAGCTTCTCTGTCTCATCTTTCATCCAACACTGCCACACCACCTGTCTACCCTGGGGCCCCTTCCTACCCTGAACTCCACCCACCCTGAGGCTCCTGCGTACCAGGGGGCCCCTTGTATATAAATCACCAGATATAAATCCTTAATAGCTTAAAGACCAACTAATTGTTAATAGAATACTGCTTGGAAAGCCTTACAGCCCAGCACCCAATCATCATCCTGCTTGGGGACCTCCATCGACACACAAACTGCAGGATCGAGTTGTTTGGTCTTGGTAACCGACGGTTGTCTACTGTTCTCACTCCAGTCATATTTGAGCTCATCTATTGCTACTTATAGTTCTGTTTGTGTGTGTGTGTGTACTCACCTATTTGTATTCATCTATTTGTGCTTGCGGGGTTGAGCTCTGGCTCTTTGGTCAGGCCTCTCAACTGTCATCAACTGGTGTACAGGTTCCTGAGCCTATTGAGCTCTATCATATCTATTCTTGAAACTGTGGTATGGAGTAACCCTACTCCACATCACTAACTAATGCATTCCATTTATCAACTACTCTGACACACAAAAAAATTCTGTGGCTCATTTGGGCACTCATTTCCAAAGGTGTTCCCCCTAGTAACGGGCGCCTGACAGTGGGTGGACAGCGCTTCGGATTCGTAGTCCTGAGGTCCGGGTTCGATCCCCGGTGGAGGCGGAGACAAAGGTAAAATGTTTCCTTCGCCCTGATGCACCTGTTACCTAGCAATAAATAGGTACTGGTATTTACAGCTGCTACGGGCTGCTTCCTGGGAGTGTGTAACAAAAAGGAGGCCTGGTCGAGGACCGGGCCGCGAGGACGCTAAGCCCCGAAATCATCTCAAGATAACTTCAAGATAACCCTATCAATTTCTTTGAGAATCTTACGTGTGGTGATCATGCCCCCGAACTCTGTCTTTCAGTCCGACCGGAGGTTTAATTCCCGTAGTCTCTGCTCGTAGCTCATACCTCTCAGCTCGGGTACTAGTCTGGTGGCAAACCTTTGAACCTTTTCCAGTTTAGTCTATCCTTGACTAGATATGGACTCCATGCGGGGCTGCCTACCTCCAGGATGTCGTGTGTGGGTGTGGGTGTGTGTGTGGTTGTGTGTGTGTGTGTGTGTGTGTGTGTGTGTGTGTGTGTGTGTGTGTGTGTGTGTGTGTGTGTTGGTGTGTGTGTGTACTCACCTAGTTGTACTCACCTAGTTGTGCGGCGGGGGGTGAGCTCTGGCTCTTTGGTCCCGCCTCTCAACCGTCAATCAACAGGTGTACAGTTTCCTGAGCCTATTGGGCTCTATCATATATCTACACTTGATATGTGATACACACACAAGTGTAACACACTTGAGTGTGATACACGTGTGTGTGTGTGTGTGTGTGTGTGTGTGTGTGTGGTGTGTGTGTGTGTGTGTGTGTGTGTTCACCTAGTTGTGTTTGCGGGGATTGAGCTTTGCTCTTTCGGCCTGCCTCTCAACTGTCAATCGACTGGTGTACAGGTTCCTGAGCCTATTGGGCTCTATCATATCTATATTTGAAACTGTGTATGGAGTCGGCTTCCACCACAACACTACTTAATGCATTCCATTTGTTAACTACCCTGACACTGAAAAATTCTTTCTAACGTCTCTGTGGCTCATCTGGGTACTAAGTTTCCACCTGTGTCCCCTTGTTCGTGTTCCACCCGCGCTAAAGAGTTTGTCTTTGTCCACCCTGTCAATTTCCCTGAGAATTTTGTAGGTGGTTATCATGTCTCCCCTTACTCTTCTGTTTTCCAGGGTTGTGAGGTTCAGCTCCCTTAGCCTTTCCTCGTAACTCATTCCTCTCAGTTCCGGGACCAGTCTGGTTTCATACCTCTGAATCTTCTGAATGTTTGTGTGTGTGAGAGTGTGTGTGCTTGCGGGGGTTGAGCTCTGGCTCTTTGGTCCCTCCTCTCAACTGTGTGTGTGAGTGTGTGTGTGTACACCACACACACACACACACACACACACACACACACACACACACACACACACACACACACACACACACACACACACACACACACACACACGCACACACGCACGCGCGCGCGCGCGCACGAAGACAGATGTATAAATGTCGTATTTAATAGCCGGAGTTGCGTAGGAAGCCGAAAAAATGTTAAATTATGTTGAGATAACTCCTGCGCAGTATGACTGAATAGCAACATGGAATGGGGTGCGAGGACAGGATAGGAGCTGGGATGGGAGGAGGGTGTGAGGGAACCATGTCAACATCTAGAACAATACGGGATCGAACGCGGACCTGCAAGAAACGAGGTTATGTTGACCAGACACACACCAGAAGATGATGGAACGACGACGTTTCGGTCCGTCCTGGACCATTCTCAAGTCGACTTGAGAATGGTCCAGGACGGACCGAAACGTCGTCGTCCCTTCACTTTCTAGTGTGTGGTCTGGTCAACCTACATCAGCCACGTTATTGTGACTCATCGCCTGCAAGCGAGGATGTCACTCAATTCTTACCAGTTGAAGCTTGAGCAGCCTTTCAATCCGAATTTTCGTAAATACATTTTTTTGGTAACATTATACTGCATTATTGATGCAGTATATTGTATTGTATATGCAGTATTGATTAATATTTTCATTGTATAATTTATTTGGTATAGGTTTTTTGTTACTTAAAGCCAAATTAACTTGGCAACCTGGCGTAATTGATATATTCCTATTTCTTTTAAATACTGTCTATAGAAATTCTATAGATCCTATAGAATAGAGGATCTGTTGCATTCATATATTTTAGTTAGTAAAACTAGATAATGGTAATTAATGATATGTTAAAATGTCAATTTCATAAAAATCTTATAAAAATTATAAGAAAACAAAGTGTCTCTCTGGATATTAGACAGAAACCTTCTATGTCTATAAAAGAAAATGTCTCTCAAGGTTTGAGGTTAGACGTTTGTGGCTAGTCTCGCCAAACTTTGCAGGATGGCTGGTGTCGGTGAGGGATTGTCACAGGGGAGGAGGGGTTTGTGGACCAACATGGCCACACCCTCTTTGATATCTTCTTCTAACCTCACTAAATAACCAGCTTCCAATTATCACTAGATTCATATTAATTTTCTACAGAAGATTGTTGAGTAGAAAAGTGGTGCAGAAAAGGGAATGTATTGATCTTGGTGATTGTATTATTGTATCCTGGCTGTGCCAGTCTACAGTGTAGCGGCACTTTATATATATATATATATATGCGAACAAGCCTGAATGGTCCCCAGGACTATATGCGAATGAAAACTCACACCCCAGAAGTGACTCGAACCCATACCTTATGTCCGGTCGTGATGGTCAAGTGGTTTAAGGCATCCCTGTACATACCAGTTGCGTTGCTCCTGGGAGTATGGGTTCGAGTCACTTCTGGGGTGTGAGTTTTCATTCATATATATATATATATATATATATATATAATATATATATATATATATATATATATATATAATGTATACCACATACCAAAGAATAGGGGTGGTAGGAGAAGAAAATATCAGTGTTCAGTGAGGATCCACAAGGCTTCTCTGTACTCTTTATTTTCTTCTCCGAGGCTATGGGTCCTACACTTGCACCAGAGGTGGTACCCCTTCTAGGTTAAAAAAATGTATATATATATATATATATATATATATATATATATATATATATATATTATGATATTTTTTTAGCAAACTCCTTTGGAATGATTTATTGTTTTAATAGTGAGTTGGACGGAGGAGCGAGCGCCTCGGGCAGCATCTGCTCTATTATTGAGGCCAGACGCGTGAATCGCAATCCTCAAATGACAATTTATAGTTAATTTTGGAACATTTGGTTGTGTCGGGCGTGAGGCTGGCGGGAAGGGAGGGGGTATAGTAGGTGGTTCCTCGCGTTGGATCTGCTATATTGAAACTTACTTTCCCGTGCTGTTGCTTGTTGCTGGAGTGTTGATATGCCAGTGGCCTGGCATACACCTGTGGTCTGTTGACTGTTGGCATCACTTGGTAGGAAATCTCTTGATCTGTTTTTGTTTATGGCCTCTCATGCGCCTCTATTACAGCCTGGGATGAATCCCTCTGATCATAGCTTGCCGTCAGGACTTGGCATGCATCTCTGGGTGTACTCATGACTTTGCTATGATCTTTACCTACTGTTTACATCTGCATAACCTGCTTTGACAAACTCTTGAAGTGCACACCACGCACAGCCCCGCTCCTGTGCCAGGTAAGTCTCACATAGCCCGTAACTACTTGGAACTTTTTGCTCGTAGTTGCTGAATCTAAAGCAGATCATTTCTTGAACTGAACCAAGACTAATTATGAAGTAGTCATCGGTGAAATTGAGAGCAGATACAACGCAAAATCCGCAGTAAACACAAGCTCTAGTACTGGCCCCTTGCTTAAGGGGAGGACCACATACCATTTAGTGAATGATAAGGACCCCCCATACCCTTCCTATGAGTGGTAGTGGACCCCCATACCCTTCCTTGAGTGGTAGTGGACCCCATACCCTTCCTTGATGGTAGTGGACCCCATACCCTTCCTATGAGTGGTAGTGGACCCCATACCCTTCCTATGAGTGGTAGTGGACCCCCATACCCTTCCTTTGAGTGGTAGTGGACCCCCATACCCTTCCTAGTGAGTGGTAGTGGACCCCTACCCTTCAGTGGAGTGGACCCCCATACCCTTCCTTGAGTGGTAGTGGACCCCATACCCTTCCTATGAGTGGCAGTGGACCCCCATACCCTTCCTATGAGTGGAGTGGACCCATACCCTTATGTCGGACCCATCCTCCTTGAGTGATAGTGGACTCCGTACGCTTCCTATGAGTGTGGACCCCACACCCTCCTGAGTGGTAGTGGCCCATACCCTTCTTGGTACTGGATGCATACCCTTCCTTGAGTGGTAGTGGACCCCATACCCTTCCTGTGAGTGGTTAGTGGACCCCATACCCTTCCTATGAGTAGGACCAGTCCGGAGTGGAGTGACCCCATACCCTTTCACACCCTCCGAGTGGTAGTGGACCCCATACCCGTCCCGTGATGATAGTGGGAGACGTTACATAGGAGCATATTGGGCTCATGATCTAATCCTAAATATTCAAAGAGCAAAAGCAAGTAGTGAGTAAATTACCAAGTTTTATCATAAACAACTGTCCAGTCACAGTTTTGACAGGTTTAGCTTTGCTTATATGACGGATATAAAGTCATATAATGGGTTCACGACCTGAACCCCCCCCCTCCAGTGTTTTTATAGGCAAAACAATTTACATTTATGATGTACTAATTTCAGGTTTTATTGACTCAGATTTGTAATAAAGTTGCAAGGGCATTGATCTGTGTGCTGTGACTAATGTTTACTATACAGGGTCATGGCATGAGCCAGTGTGAGACTTGCCAAGCTGTGGCACATGTGGCACCTGTCGCATATGTGGCACATGTGGCAACTGGCAAGCTTGGGGGGATACCTGACTAGGAGTTTAGGGTATTATGTCATCCCAGATTAACTATATGGAGAGTTATTAGAGACGAGAATGAGGTTATCTGCAAACTCTTGGATTTGTTTTCAGATTCATTTACCAAGTCACGTAAGAAAACGTGAATAAGTTTGTTTACAAAGCTTGCGCTTGGGCAGATGGCCTTCAGCAGGTGGCCTTCAGCAGGTGGCGCAGACGCAAGCATGCTGTGTCTTGACGAGGGGATTGTAATCAAGGATGGCAGTCACAGTCAACGCATCAACTCTTGATGTGTGTCCTCGTTTGAGTACAAACCAGTAATACCAACCCGTCCTCGACTCGAGTCCATTCCATTCAATGGTCGACCCCACAGACGCATTTGTAGATTTTCACATTCTGTGCCTTAAAAACAGGAATTTTATCAATTATAAATTAATATAAGATATTACCATATTGAGCATATATAGGCAGAGGTTTAGGTTAGGTAGTTTAGTTCTGTTGGGATTATTTGTATTGTAGTACGTGGGTGAAGCATTTACAGCGTTGTGGTTCGAACAAAATTCTCAGTGAAGGCACTTCAGTCAGGCTGACTCCATACATCAGTTTTAAATGTAGAGATATGATAGAGCTCAGTAGAGCTCGGAACTGTACACCAGTTGATTGACAGTGAGAGGCGGGACCAAAGAGGCAAAGCTCAACCCCCCGCAAGTACAATTTAGTGAGTACTTGGTTCGAAAAGTGTTCGACACGTCAACAGTTGTAGAGTCGTGTATAAACCGTTTTCATTCATAAACAGCGGGGTTTTGGCGGGTGCATAGGAATGGAACTTTTGGGCTCTTTGTTTGGAGGACGGGCTGGTAACACAGTCAGTATTCTCTTAGAACTTTAAACGAAATCAAATACGGCAAATCTCGCCCAAAAGTTTCCCCTCTTGGCCGAAGATCAAGCGATCATCCTCGCTTGGAGTGGGCGTAGTTCATTATACCCTCTCCATGAGGGAGGTTAGGGCTCCAGGACCACTGGAGGGAGCGGCGCTCCCCCGGCAACGGACCAGCTCGCTTCCCCACTTCAAGGGATTTGCCTCGAGCGGCCCGCCGGAGGGATGCCAAACTTCTGATTTTAGGGATTATGTAAAGGAGCGCATAATTGAATCCCACCGTAGTTCTCTTGTAGCCCGTCCGGCCATCCCCAGGGGCCCCCTGATGGAGGTAAATAGCGCTGGATTTACTAAAGTGTCCTGGAATTGGGGGGCTGGACGCGCTCAACCCTTTTCCCCATTCTTCCTATCCCGGTGAGGGGATTAGGTGGAAGGGGTTTGTGAAATAAAGGGGGGAGGGGGGGGATTTAGCAAGGAAAGTAGTTGCAGGATGATGGGTAATAGTTGAAGGGTTGTGGGTAGGGGAGGGATGAGGGGAAGGGGCAGTAGGGGAGGGGTTGAAGGGAAGGGGCAGTAGGAGAGGGTTGACGGGAAGGGGCAGTAGGAGAGGGTTGAAGGGAAGGGGCACTAGAGAGGGGTTGAGGGGGAAGTTAAGATATGAAGAGGTCGGCGGGAAGGGCGCACTGGACATCTGTATTCATATATTTTATTTACATGCAGATGTGGCAGCCGTGTTTGTGGGAGACTGGTTGTGTACCCGTTACTGCTTCATTATGGAACTATTGTGGCCCTGGCCAGTGGTCCACGGTGCCAGCTACCTCTGGAGAATTTTGTAGGGGTTGATCATGTCTCCCCTAACTCCTTCTGTCTTCCCGGGACGTTGAGGTTTAGTTTCTTGTAGCCTTTCCCTCGTAACTCATACCTCTTAGTTCTGGGGACTAGTCTAATTTGCATACATCTGAATCTTCTCTTAATTTGTCTTGTGTTTAACTAGGTATGGACTCCAGGCTGGACTTGCATACTCCAGGATTGGGTCTGACTATACGGGGTATACAAAGTTTTGAATGAGTTCTTACACAAGTTTACTAAAGGCAGGTTCTATGTTGCCAATCTAACCTATTCCGCTGATGATTATATCCTTTTGATGTTGGCTTCTGGGGGACAGGGTTCTGTGTGATATCAAACCCCCAGATCTGTCCTCTCTATTTGATCCTTGCAGGATTTCACCTCCTAGATGGGACCGTGGGTTCAGCCTTCTGCTCCAGTCATCTAATTCCTTTACTTTACAATTACCTGAATTAACCGGTAGGATCCATTTTTCTAGACCATGCCTCCAGTTCAGATCCGTCCTGTAGTCCTCTGTCTATTTTCATCTGTCTGGATTCTACTCATAATTTTTAGCATCATCCGCAAACATTGAGGGGAATGAATCTCATTCTTGAGAAGCCAGGTTTACATATATCAAGAAACAGGATGGGTCCAAGAACAGAGCCCTGTGGGACTTCCGCTGGTGACATCTCGCACTCTGAGTCTTACCCCCCCCCCTCACAAATTACATCGCTGTTTGCTGTTGCTTAGATACTCCCTTAGTCACTGGAGTCCATTACATTTTATTCCTGCCTGTTGCTACAACTT
>WNGS01061674.1:9455339-9466140 GCA_020271785.1 Procambarus virginalis | reverse complement strand
AAGCATTTACAGCGTGTGTGGTTCGAGACAAAATTCATCATTGAAGGAGCCTTGTCAGTCAGGGCTGACTCCTACACAGTTTTCAAATGTAGTAAGATATGATAGAGCTCAGCTGGCTCAGCATCTGTACACCTAGTTTGATTGATAGTCTCGAGAAGGCGGGACCAAGAGCCCAAAGCTCAATTCGCCGCGCAAGTACAATACTTGTTCCGGAAGTGTTCGAACGTCAACAGTTGAGAGTCGTGTATAAACCGTTTTTTCATTCATAAACAGCGGGTTGGCGGGTGCATGGAATGGACTTTTTGGGTCTTTGTTTGGAGGACGGGCTGGTAACACAGTCAGTATTCTCTTAGAACTTTAAACGAAATCAAAATACGGCAAATCTCGCCCAAAAGTTTCCCCTCTTGGACCGAAGATCAAGCGATCATCCTCGCTTGGAGTGGGCGTAGTCATTATACCCTCTCCATGAGGGAGGTTAGGGCTCCAGGACCACTGGAGGGAGCGGCGCTCCCCCGGCAACGGACCAGCTCGCTTCCCCACTTCAAGGGATTTGCCTCGAGCGGCCCGCCGGAGGGATGCCAACTTCTGATTTTAGGGATTATGTAAGTAGCGCATAATTGAATCCCACCGTAGTTCTCTTGTAGCCCGTCCGGCCATCCCCAGGGGCCCCCTGATGGAGGTAAATAGCGCTGGATTTACTAAATGTCCTGGAATTGGGGGGCTGGACGCGCTCAACCCTTTTCCCATTCTTCCTATCCCGTGAGGGGATTAGGGGAAGGGTTGTGAATAAGGGGGGGGGGGGATTTACAAGGAAAGTAGTTGCAGGTGGATGGGTAATAGTTGAAGGGTTGTGGGTAGGGGAGGGGATGAGGGGAAGGGGCAGTAGGGGAGGGGTTGAAGGGAAGGGGCAGTAGGAGAGGGGTTGACGGGAAGGGGCAGTAGGAGAGGGGTTGAAGGGAAGGGGCACTAGAGAGGGGTTGAGGGGGAAGTTAGATATGAAGAGGTCGGCGGGAAGGGCGCACTGGACATCTGTATTCATATATTTTATTTACATGCAGATGTGGCAGCCGTGTTGTAGGAGACTGGTTGTGTACCCGTTACTGCTTCATTATGGCACTATTGTGGCCCTGGCCAGTGGTCCACGGTGCCAGCTACCTCTGAGAACTTTGTAGGTGGTGATCATGTCTCCCCCTAACTCTTCTGTCTTCCCGGGCTTGAGGTTTAGTTTCTGTAGCCTTTCCTCGTAACTCATACCTCTTAGTTCTGGGACTAGTCTAATTGCATACATCTGAATCTTCTCTTAACTTTGTCTTGTGTTTAACTAGGTATGGATTCCAGGCTGGAACTGCATACTCCAGGATTGGTCTGACATACGGGGTATACAAAGTTTTGAATGAGTTCTTACACAAGTTTCTAAAGGCAGTTCTTATGTTGGCCAATCTAACATATTCCGCTGATGATATCCTTTTGATGTTGGCTTCTGGGGACAGGTTCTGTGTGATATCAACCCCCAGATCTTTCTCCTTATTTGACTCTTGCAGGATTTCACCTCCTAGATGGTACCTTGGGTTCAGCCTTCTGCTCCAGTCATCTAATTCCTTTACTTTACAATTACCTGAATTAAACGGTAGGATCCATTTTCTAGACCATTCCTCCAGTTCAGATCGTCCTGTAGTCCTTGTCTATTTTCATCTGTCTGGATTCTACTCATAATTTTAGCATCATCAGCAAACATTGAGGGGAATGAATCTCATTCTGGAAGACCATTTACATATATCAGAAACAGGATGGGTCCAAGAACAGAGCCCTGTGGGACTCCGCTGGTGACATCTCGCCACTCTGACGTCTTTACCCCCCCCCCCTCACAATTACTCGCTGTTTGCTGTTGCTTAGATACTCCCTTATACACTGGAGTCCCTTACATTTTATTCCTGCCTGTTGCTCCAACTTTTGTAACAGCCTCTTATGGGGTATTGTATCAAAGGCTTTCTGGCAGTCTAAAAAAATACAGTCTGCCCACCCTTCTCTTTCTTGCCTAATTATTGTCGCCTGGTCATAGAATTCTAGTAAACCTGCGAAGTTACATTTACCTATTTACCTATTAAACCTATTTACTCTCTCTGAACCCAAGCTGTTGGTGTGTTACAAAGCTCTTTCTCTCCAGATGTTCTACGATCTTTTTCTTCCCCCATCACCTTGCACGGTGATGGGGAAGTTGTATATAGCGTGTCCTTTCTTCAGTCCATGTCGATCAATGCACGCCTATCCACCCAACATTGTCATGTGGCGAGGCATGGCACCACCCACACCCACTTTACATTGTCATATGACAAGGCATGACACCACCCATAACTACTCAGTATGGACACGTAGCAAGGCCTCATTATAGCTGTGTACAAGACAACTCCGTACACAAGCACGTACAGAAGCACGTACACAGCACGTACGGAAGCATGTACACAGCACGTACATTATAGCAGCAGCCAGTGCCAGTAACTCCGTACTGGCTGCTGCTATGCTGCAAGCTTCTATTAAAATAATTGTGTTTCCTTTGAGAACCGAGTGAAAAAAAAGGCTGTTGGTCCCTTCCCATTTGAGCAGCTATTTGATCATCATAATCGTATAATGATCATAGAGGAGCGAAGTAAACTCCTGGGTGGTATTTTACTTGTAAACCAGAGAACCATTTACAACCTCATGTGGTCTACGGTTGTTCTACTGATATAATTATCTGGAATGCGTGTAATGGAGAGAAGAGCCTCTATAATCACGTTCAGATGATATCAGGTATCTGGTTGGGGGAGACACCCAAGCTTAGAACTGCCTGGGGAAGGTAGTGTGAGCATAATGGAAGCTCCAAGTAGTGAATGTCTCATGAATTTACATATGAATTACAGCTACAAGGACCAGTTATGTTTGTGTGTGACAACGGGTCTGGTAGTTGTGTGTGTCTTAAGTGTTGGTCACTTGCTTATAAGCATATTGGAGGCGTAATACTGTGTATTCATACGTCAGAATGATGCATACTTATATGTATGTATTACTATGTAAATGCGACGTACATACGTGTTTTGTTGAGGTTATCAAGTACACAAACACTCCAACCAGCGTCAGCAACCACTTGGGCTGGACGGTAGAGCGACGGTCTCCCTTCATGCAGGTCGGCGTTCAATCCCCGACCGTCCAAGTGGTTGTGCACCATTTCTTCCCAATCCTTATCCTGACCCCTTCCCAGTGCTGTATAGTCGTGATGGCTTGGCGCTTCCCCCCCCATGATAGTTCCTTTCCCTTCCCTTCCCACCAGCGTCAGCTTAAGCAGACAGGCTGGCAAGCAGAGTTGCGCCTCTGACCCGGTAGCGTCTTACAGAAGCAATTCTACAAATGTGATTCATATTAGTATGATGTAAAGTGAGGGCGGGAGATTTATGGGCAACCCGGGGGGGAACATAAGCTTGATTCATCCCCCACTTAACACTGGCAGACGGGTGGATGCTGCGAGATTGTTGTAAGATGCTGCTAGAATGCGCGGATGATGCTACGAGGATGCTGCATCTCTGCTAGCCCTGCTCTGCTAGCTAGATGATTGGGGCTAGATGATTAGATGATTGGGTAAGGCAGCCCTAGCCCCAATCATCATCCCGCTTCGGGGATTTTGGGGGATTTTTGCTTCACATCTCTGCTAGCCCTGCCAGGAGGGAGGGAGGGAGGGAAGGAGAGACAGACAGACAGACAGACAGACAGACAGACAGACAGACAGACAGACAGACAGACAGACAGATTCTTCGGTTCTAAGGGTTCTAGTAGTCGTTACCCTTGTTTAGTAGCTAGTAAGATAACTCTGGTCTTTTCTTGTTTTTGCTAAAGGAAGTTCCATTAGGGATTTTATGCATTAGGATTTCCTGCAGACTGTACGGCAGACAAGGTCCTATCCATCATTATCATGGTTCTTGGGGATCAGGTGCCTCCTCGGCCCTGTCTCGTAGTTGAGTGTGATCAGGTAGACTGTTGGTGTATGCAGCGCGCATTCAGACATTATCATACGAGTCCGGTTGATAGGGTATCCTTTGCAGGTATTTATCTTTTTTTTAACGTGATTGTTGGCATGTTAGTAATTCATCTTAGTGATGAAAACCCTTGAACCATTCATATTTGTAGTATGGTCTGTCTTTTTATTTCACACATGGGTTCTGTAGGTCTACAGGCGATGAGTCACAATAACGTGGCTGACGTATGTTGACCAGACCACACACTAGAAGGTGAAGGGACGACGACGTTTCGGTCTGTCCTGGACCATTCTCAAGTCGATTGAGAATGGTCCAGGACGGACCGAAACGTCGTCGTCCCTTCATATTTAAGTAGGTCTGTTTTGCACGTTCTGGTCTTGTAATGGATTATTAAAGTAATGACCAAACCATTCATCAGAAAGTGAAGAAATGATGACGTTTCGGTCCGTCGTGGACCAAGCTGTGTGTGTAGTTTGACGACGACCGAAACGTCGTCGCTTCATCATCTTCTGATGAGTGGTTCGGTCATCATATCATCAGCCAGGTTATTGTGACTCATCGTCTGACATTATTAAACAGTTAAGACCTCTACACATAGAACTAGTCATTCTATTTGTGTCCAGATGTAGTATATATAATGTATATTACATATGCATCATGTATATCCTTGCACGTTCCAGGAATTACAAATTGAAGGGTTTTAACAGGTCCCAATAATTTATATATTTTACGGAAAGAACTCAAACGGAAATTGTTTTAGGCAAATTCTCCAAATAGGCAATTTCCTCTCAGTGATGTTTTTTGACTACATTTTATATAAGGTTCTTATTTTCATTTTTTTGCTTTCCATAAAGTAGGAGTTGGAAAGCGTTTGCATTGAATATATATTTTTTTGTGTAGCCCATTAGAGGCCTTGGATTACTTTAGTTTAGAATTTTGATGTGTTTTCTGCAGTGTTTTATTAAGTAAGTATTATAACACCGTCAGTGTAGGTTGATGTAGAGCATTACACGCATCTCTGTAAGTACGGGCTCACCATAGCCCGTGCTACATGGACACTTCGTTCTGAATAGCTAAATCTGAAACAACAGTCTCTGCGAGACTGTTGTAATGAGATAATGAGAGTATTGAAGCAAGCACTGACCCTTGCGGTACAAATCCACATGAGCCGTGACGAGGATTCGAACCTAAGTCCGAGATCAGCCCAGACGCTGCCTTAATCGACTAAGCTACGACATGGTCATAAGAGTTGAAACCAGAAGTTGTACCTAACTTGGATCCTGCAACCTCTCAGAGACACAAACCAGGGTTTTACACAACTCCCCCATTCACTCCAGCTGTGTGTGTACTTGTGGTAGTGTTTTTCAAGGCGGGCGGGCTCCTGGGGACAGATTCACGAAGCAGTTACGCAAATACTTACGAACGTGTACAACTTTCCCCAATCTTTGACGGCTTTGGTTACATTTATTAAACCGTTTACAAGCATGAAAACTTCCCAATCAACTGTTGTTCTTGTTATAAACAGCCTCCTGGCGCTTCGGGGCTCATTACCTGTTTAATAATTGTAAACAAAGCCACCAAAGATTGAGGAAAGGTGTACAAGCTCGTAAGTGCTTGCGTAACTGCTTCGTGAATCTGGCCCCTGATCTCTCTGCCTTGTTGACACATTAGTCTTTGGGTTGAGTTGTGATGAAATGTTAAGATCTTCTAATGTTGTATATTTGTGTGTTGCATTACCAGCGGCTCTCGAGAGGTTTGTGAGTAATGTGTCAGTGTTTGGCATGCCTTCTAATGCATCGTAGATGGGGTCGAGTGTCTGGTCGAGGCAGGAGCCGTCTGGTCGAGGCAGGAGCCGTCTGGTCGAGGCTGGAGCCGTCTGGTCGAGGCTGGAGCCGTCTGGTCGAGGCTGGAGCCGTCTGGTCGAGGCTGGAGCCGTCTGGTCGAGGCAGGAGCCGACTGGTCGAGGCAGGAGCCGACTGGTCGAGGCAGGAGCCGACTGGTCGAGGCAGGAGCCGACTGGTCGAGGCAGGAGCCGACTGGTCGAGGCTAGGAGCTGTCTGGTCGAGGCAGGAGCCGTTTGGTCGAGGCAGGAGCCGTTTGGTCGAGGCAGGAGCCGTTTGGTCGAGGCAGGAGCCGTTTGGTCGAGGCAGGAGCCGTTTGGTCGAGGCAGGAGCCGTTTGGTCGAGGCAGGAGCCGTTTGGTCGAGGCAGGAGCCGTTTGGTCGAGGCAGGAGCCGTTTGGTCGAGGCAGGAGCCGTTTGGTCGAGGCAGGAGCCGTTTGGTCGAGGCAGGAGCCGTTTGGTCGAGGCAGGAGCCGTTTGGTCGAGGCTGGAGCCGTCTGGTCGAGGCAGGAGCCGTTTGGTCGAGGCTGGAGCCGTTTGGTCGAGGCTGGAGCCGTTTGGTCGAGGCTGGAGCCGTCTGGTCGAGGCTGGAGCCGTCTGGTCGAGGCAGGAGCCGTCTGATCGAAGTACAGGCTGCCTTGGATGGTGTTCTGTAATGTTTCTGCTGTAGTTTTTGCGTTTTCTTTGCGACCATCTGGTTGAAACAAGAACTATTTCCACCGATTATAATGCTGAGAGCTGTATTTGGCACTTATCATAATTATGAATGCTACAGTTCTTGTAGTTTTATTAATTAGAGTCTGAATCAACTCGTGTGTTCTTGAGGATATCCTGACAAACTACGGGGGTGTGTAAGAAAATGGAAGCCTAGTCGAGGACCGGGCCGCGAGGACGCAAAGCCCCGGAATCATTTTAAGATAACTTGAAAAGATACCTTGAGATGATTTCGGGGTTTAGCGTCCTCACGGCCCGGTTGTCGACCAGGCCTCCTCCTTGCTGGACTGGTCAACCAGGCTGTTGGACGCGGCTGTTCGCAGCCTTACGTAATGAGTCAGTTTTTTTTACAATAAAATCAGGTGTCATTAACATAGACACAATCTATGTAACACTTGATACTAGTCTTAGTGCAGCTGTAGAAATCCAGATGTGTATAAGTAGACTAATAAAAATATATATACATTAATATATATAGGGAGTACCACCTCTGGCTGGAAGATGGGGACCCTTAGCCTCGGAGGAAATCACACATAACGCATTGGAGGGAATGTAGGTCCCCTCCAATACATTTTGTGTGTGCTTTTCTCCTACCACCCCCTTACTTTTTTTATGCTTTATTTATTTATTTATTTTATTTATGCTTTATACATTAATATAAATTTCCGAAGTGTGCGCGCGACAGGACCGGAGTGGATGGACTTGCTGTCAGTGGCCACGCAAGACTTCATATATATTTTGATATATGATCTAATATATAGTTCATATATTGTTGCGAATAGTGAATATATATGTGTGTACTCGCCTAGGTGTACTCACCTAGTTGTGTTTGCGGGGGTTGAGCTCTGGCTCTTTGGTCCCGCCTCTCAACCGTCAATCAACAGGTGTACAGTTTCCTGAGCCTAATGGGCTCTATCATATCTACACTTGAAACTGTGTATGGAGTCAGCCTCCACCACATCGCTTCCTAATGCATTCCATTTGTCAACCACTCTGACACTAAAAAAGTTCTTTCTAATATCTCTGTGGCTCATTTGGGCACTCAGTTTCCACCTGTGTCCCCTAGTGCG
Source organism: Procambarus virginalis (assembly GCA_020271785.1). Classification (NCBI taxonomy): domain Eukaryota; kingdom Metazoa; phylum Arthropoda; class Malacostraca; order Decapoda; family Cambaridae; genus Procambarus; species Procambarus virginalis. Next base: position 9,458,512 of record WNGS01061674.1, on the reverse strand, counting down.
TGTGCCCCATGTGTTAAACAGCCTGTCTTTATCAACCCTGTCGATTCCCTTGAGAATCTTGAATGTGGTGATCATGTCCCCCCTAACTCTTCTGTCTTCCAACGAAGTGAGGTTTAATTCCCGTAGTCTCTCCTCGTAGTTCATACCTCTCGGCTCGGGTACTAGTCTGGAGGCAAACCTTTGCATCTTTTCCAGTTTAGTCTTATACTTGACTAGATATGGACTCCACGCTGGAGCCGCATACTCCAGGATTGGTCTGACATATGTGGTATATAATGTTCTGAAAGATTCCTTACACAAGTTTCTAAAGGCCGTTCTTATGTTAGCCAACCTGGCATATGCTGCTGATGTTATCCTCTTGATATGAGCTTCAGGGGACAGGTCTGGCGTGATATCAACCCCCAGGTCTTTCTCTGACTCTTGAAGTATTTCGTCTCCCAAATGATACCTTGTATCTGGTCTCCTGTTTCCTACCCCTATCTTCATTACATTACATTTGCTTGGGTTAAACTCTAACAGCCATTTGTTCGATCATTCCTGCAGCTTGTCCAGGTCTTCTTGAAGCCTCAAGCTGTCCACCTCTGTCTTGATCCTCATAATTTTGGCGTTGTCAGCAAACATTGAGAGGAATGAGTCTATACCCTCTGGGAGATCATTTACGTATATCAGAAACAGGATAGGTCCAAGCACAGAGCCCTGTGGGACTCCACTGGTGACTTCACGCCATTCTGAGGTCTCACCCCTCACTGTAACTCTCTGCTTCCTATTGCTTAGGTACTCCCTTATCCACTGGAGCGCCCTACCAGTTACTCCTGCCTGTTTCCCCAGCTTATGCATCAACCTTTTATGGGGTACTGTGTCAAAGGCTTTCCGACAGTCCAAAAAAATGCAGTCCGCCCATCCTTCTCTTTCTTGCTTAATCTTTGTCACCTGATCGTAGAATTCTATCAAGCCTGTAAGGCAAAATTTACCCTCCCTGAACCCATGTTGATGGGTTGTCACGAAGTCTCTTCTCTCCAGATCTGTTACTAGGTTTTTTCTCACAATCTTCTCCATCACCTTGCATGGTATACAAGTTAAGGACACTGGTCTGTAGTTCAGTGCCTCTTGTCTGTCACCCTTTTTGTATATTGGTACTACATTAGCAGTCTTCCATATTTCTGGTAGGTCCCCCGTTTCCAGTGACTTACTATACACTATGGAGAGTGGCAAGCAAAGTGCTCCTGCAAACTCTTTCAATACCCATGGTGAGATTCCGTTCGGCCCAACAGCTTTTCTCACATCCAGCTCCCACATGCCACCTAACGGTCGTGTGTGTGTGCGCGAGTGTGAGAAGATATGGCGGAAGCCAGACTCCACATACAGTCTTGAATGTATTTATGGATTAATGGGCATTTCAAATAATATTATAAAAATTACTGACCTCTTCTCCCCCCCCCTCTGTATAACTCACTAAATTAAAGCAAGGCGCAAAAAAACAGCACAAACACACACACAGCACGGAAAAAACATGAATATGATAATGCAGTTAATTTTTCCACGGAAATGACATCCCGGACACACACACACACACACACACACACACACACACACACACACACACACACACACACACACACACACACACACGCACACACACACACACGCACATTTCCCTTTGAAATCACACAGCAAAACAAGGTTACTAGAAAAAAAAACCATTCTTCATATGATCCTGGGGAGTGGGGGGAGGGAGGGACGAATTATCTCATGTTTATAAAGAGCTGTTTCAAAGCTGCTTAATAATCTCGTTTTCGACCGATCGGTGGGTGTGCATAGGAGTGGAAATCCCCCTCCAGAGGAGTGTGTGTGGGTGCTGTTTATATAGGACATAAACAGGAGGGTTGGCGTTGGTCGCGGCAAATACGCAAAATAGCGGATGTTTGTAACGGTCAGTAACGGTTCTAACGGTCAGTAACGGTTCTAACGGTCAGTAACGGTTCTAACGGTCAGTAACGGTTCTAACGGTCAGTAACGGTCCAACGGTCAGTAACGGTTCTAACGGTCAGTAACGGTCCCAACGGTCAGTAACGGTTCTAACGGTCGGTAACGGTCCAACGGTCAGTAACGGTTCTAACGGTCAGTAACGGTCCTAACGGTCGGTAACGGTCCCAACGGTCAGTAACGGTTCTAACGGTCAGTAACGGTCCTAACGGTCGGTAACGGTCCAACGGTCAGTAACGGTTCTAACGGTCAGTAACGGTCCTAACGGTCAGTAACGGTCAGAATCGGCCAGTGCCGGTAATGGGGGGCAGGGGAAGGGTGATTAATGGGGCGGGAGGGGACTAACCCCCCACCCCCAACCCCCTTCATTGTACACAGGTAGATTTGTTGTGGTTCTTCTAACATTGAAACCACCGTTGCTTTAAGCAGGTGTTTCATTGCGGAGGTTTCATGTGTAATTGGTGTATACAATGACTCGCTTCTGTATTAACAGGTGTATTAGACATGCCTATTAGCGGATGTTACACTAGGTGAAACAGGTGTTTAATTAACGCATGACTTATTAACATGTTTCATTAATGAACATTAAATTAACATGAGTTTTGGACACGTTGGTTGTCATGCTGGTAGTAAGGGGGTGTGGGGGTGAAGCAGTCTGGTGGCGGGGGTGAAGCGGTCTGGTGGCGGGGGTGAAGCTGTCTGGTCGCGGTGGTGAAGCGGTCTGGTGGCGGTGGTGAAGCTGTCTGGTGGCGGTAGTGAAGCTGTCTCTTGGCGTTGGTGGTGTAGCTGAAACGTTTCAGTGATGAAGCTGTCACATGGCATGTGCACTAAGCCATCGACACAAGGGAGGGAGCAAGCATTGGCAAAGAATTATAGACCAGTTGCACTAACGTCCCACATAATAAAAGTATTGAGAGAGTGATCAGGAGTCAGGTCACCAGGTTCATGGAGACCAATGACCTTCACAACCCAGGCCTACATGGATTTAGAGCAGCAAGATATCATGCCTCTCACAGCTACTTGACAGCTCGTACAAAATCACTGAGACAATAGAAGAAAACCACAGCATATAGCTGTGGTTTGTACACGGACATTGCAAAGACATTGAATACAGAGAATATACATGACATATATATATATATATATAGACACTAAAGTACCTAAGTTATTGGGTTCGTCTTAAAACTGTC
>WNGS01061674.1:9432118-9442125 GCA_020271785.1 Procambarus virginalis | reverse complement strand
TCTCAGGTACTGTGCTTGCTCCAGTACTCTCTCAGGTTACTGTGCTTGCTCCAGTACTGTCCTCAGGTTACTGTGCTTGCTCCAGTACTCTCAGGTTACTGTGCTTGCTCCATACTGTCTCAGATTACTGTGCTTGCTCCAGTACTCTCTCAGGTTACTGTGCTTGCTCCAGTACTCTCCATTCTCATAGCCAACTTAGTACTAGAAGTAGGCATCCATCAGTCTCAGGAGACTAAGAGTTGCGCTCTGGTTGTCGGTCTGGAGTGGCCTCTCTAGGGCGCAAAGCCAGGATAGATCGATATGGAGGATAAGCTGTTAACCAAGCAGCAGCTCCCCCCTCTCCACGGCGCCGAAAGTCTCCAGTGGAAAGGCAAATGCCAATACGATTGGTTCCAGCGCCCGTCGCAGGAACTGTCAGAACGAGGTTGAGGGTAACAAACGAACTGCCCTATTTAATTCCACTTAAATAAGGACATAAACTGTAGTACAGTATCATCCTTTACTGATGGCACTAGGATTGTCATGAGTAGACAATGTAGAGGACACAGCACTCCTCCAATCTGATGTTAATCAAGTTGTTAATTTTTCCACAAAGAACGTATGATGTATGAACGTTCATGATGTATGATGAACGTATGATAAAATTAAGGTCCAGCTGTGCTATGAAAAAAAACGAATATATAAATATATAAAGGGTCAAATCACCACTATAGAACGAAAAAGTTATGTAAAAGTTCTTTGAGTAATCATGCCCGAAGAGTTTACTTTTCAAGGAAATAAAGTAACTGTCACATGAAAAATAACAGGTTGGATAACAAGAACCTTTCAAACAAGTGAAGCTGTACCAATAATACTTTTAAGACGCTAGTGCTCTCTAGGGTGGATTATTATGGCACTCTAACAACCTCATTCAAAGCTGGAGAAATTGCTGCTCTGGAGAATGTTCGAAGATCTTTGACTGGTAGAATTCCCTCAATAAAACATCTAAACTATTGGGAACAATTAATATTTATAAACTTGTATTCCTGGAGCGCTAACGGGAGAGATGCATAATTTGGAAAATATTAAGAGGGACTGGTTCCACACAGAAATAACATCACATGAGACCAGAAGACATGGCAGGATGTGCAGAATACTTCCGTTGAAAAGCAGAGGTGCAACAGGTACTCTGAGAGAGAACTCTATCAACATCAGAGGCCCGAGACTGTTCAACACGCTCCCACTACACATAAGGGGCATAACTGGCCGACCCCTCAGTGTTCAAAAAGAGAACTTGATAATCACCTCCAAAGACTACTGATCAACCAGGCTGTGATTTAGGCATCAGCTTGCGAGGAGTCGCGTCTGGCAATCTGATTGATGAAACTAAACATTGGGAAACCTGGTCAGAAACCGGGTCGCGGGGGGACATTGATCCTTGGAACAATCACAAGGTTAAGGGATCGTTAGGCAGGCAGCCAGGCAGGCAGGCAGCCAGGCACCCAGGCACCCAGGCAGCCAGCCACCCAGGCAGGCAAGCAGGCAGGCCGGCCGGCAGGCAGGCAGGCAGGCAGGCAGGCAGGCACCAAAGTAGGCAGGCAGGCAGGTAACCAGGCAGGCAGGCAGGCACCCAGGCAGGCACCCAGGCAGGCAGCCAGGCACCCAGGCAGCCATCCAGGCACCCAGGCAGCCATCCAGGCACCCAGGCAGCCAGCCAGGCACCAGCCAGGCAGGCAGCCAGGCAGGCAGCCAGGCAGGCAGGCAGGCAGCCAGGCAGGCAGCCAGGCAGGCAGCCAGGCAGGCAGGCAGGCAGGCAGGCAGGCAGGCAGGCAGCCAGCCAGGCAGCCAGCCACCCAGGCAGCCAGCCACCCAGGCAGGCAGGCATACAAACAGGGAGTTCTTTATTCAGGTTGTCACATAAATCAGACGGCAGATGGTCACTACTACACAGTAAACGAGATCAACACAGCTAGACGCGTGTTGCCGGATAACAGCTCGGTCATCACAGCGTAGCAACTGCCTTCAATTGCTAGCAAGGCAGAGGAAGAGGTGGGGGGGGGGAGGGATGGACATTATTATTTTTAATACGCTCCCGTAATAAATGAGGTACACTACGACCGTTTTGCTTTGTTATGTTTTGAAGGGTGGGTGTGTATTCACTTAGTTGTATTCACTTAGTTGTATTTGCGGGGGTTGAGCTTTGCTCTTTCGGCCCGCCTCTCAACTGTCAATTAACTGTTTACTAACTACACTAACTACTTTTTTTTTTCACGCCACACACACTCACCCTAGGAAGCAGCCCGTGACAGCTGACTAACTCCCAGGTACCTATTTACTGCTAGGTAACAGGGGCATTCAGGGTGAAAGAAACTTTGCCCATTTGTTTCTGCCGGGTGCGGGAATCGAACCCGCGCCACAGAATTACGAATCCTGCGCGGTATCCACCAGGCTACCTACCTGGCCCCGTGTGTGTGTGTGTGTGTGTGTGTGTGTGTGTGTGTGTGTGTGTGTGTGTGTGTGTGTGGTGTGTGTGTGTGTGTGTGTGTGTGTGTGTGTGTGTGTGTGTGTGTGTGTGTGTGTGTGTGTGTGGTGTGTGTGTGTGTGTGTGTGTGTGTGTGTGTGGTGTGTGTGTGTATGTTGATGTTGCATGCGCGGATCACACTATAGCAGCGGACGTCACATGTGTGGACCACTACAGCACCAGGTGGGCTTCACGGAATTTCTCACAGCAACAGCCCAGAATAGAAGTTTCCAGGATAAGATGGGACGTGGTACCCATGTATTGTTTCAAGCGTAGGTTAGACCTATTCATGCGAATGACTTTGTGGATAGGAGCTGGCTCGCGTGGGGCCACTAGGCTATCTGCATTATAATTAATTTGCATGCATGCATGCACACATGCGTACGTGGAAAGATTGAATTTCTTGACTGCTAAAACTACCTGTCCTTCTGCAACCTGTCCTCCTGCAACCTGTCCTCCTGCAACCTGTCCTCCTGCAGCCTGTCCTCATGCAGCCTGTCCTCCTGCAACCTGTCCTCCTGTAACCTGTCCTCCTGCAACCTGTCCTCCTGCAACCTGTCCTCCTGCAACCTGTCCTCCTGCAACCTGTCCTCCTGCAACCTGTCCTCCTGCAACCTGTCCTCCTGCAACCTGTCCTCCTGCAACTGTCCTCCTGCAACCTGTCCTCCTGCAACCTGTCCTCCTGCAACCTGTCCTCCTGCAACTGTCCTCCTGCAACCTGTCCTCCTGCAACCTGTCCTCCTGCAACCTGTCCTCCTGCAACCTGTCCTCCTGCAACCTGTCCTCCTGCAACCTGTCCTCCTGCAACCTGTCCTCCTGCAACCTGTTCTCCTGCAAAGAACGTCGTGTTCCGCTCGTATGCGTTACATAAAGCCAAAAATTGTTGTACTAGAATTGTTTTCTCTTGGCTTTTTAAGGTTTTCCCAGCATTATTCTGTTTTCATTAGTTGGTCTTTAAACTGCTGAGGATTTGCCTCCGGTGACTTGTATACAAGGACAATAACTACATTTAAGATCTCTATTTTGATTATCAGCACTTTCACCATATTGTTTGTGGTGTTTAGCAGCTCAGTACAGATGTGTGTGTCTTTGATGTACAGGCTGACACCACCTTATTCATGGCCGACCGGCTAGGGAGCCGGTCGGCCGAGCGGACAGCACGCTGGACTTGTGATCCAGTGGTCCTGGGTTCCATTCCAGGCGCCGGCGAGAAACAATGGGCAAAGTTTCTTTCACCCTATGCCCCTGTTACCTAGCAGTAAAATAGGTACCTGGGTGTTAGTCAGGTGTCACATGCTGCTTCCTGGGGGTGGAGGCCTGGTCGAGGACCGGGCCGCGGGGACACTAAAAGCCCCGAAATCATCTCAAGATAACCTTAAGATAACCCTGAAGCCGGTGTTTCCTGTCACATCTGAAAAGATTGTTCTCTGAGATCCATCTTTCACCATCATGGTAGTCCTTTCTGTGGGGTTTCCGTTAGGGCTGCAAACACTGCATTTGCCTCATGAAGGAGACCATCTATAAAATGAACTTTGTTAGATTTGCGTGTTGTATACCCTGAATTTTTGCAAATACAAATGATGTTATCGTGTTTGTGGAAGTGCTGGATGCTTGGTGTTAATATCTGAGGCTCTGGTAAGGAGGCCACTGTGTTTGCGTCCTCTCCAGCATTTGAGCGAGTTGGTGGTAGAGTGGACATTTTTAGCCATTCTTCTCCTCTTTCTCTTGCTAAAAAATCATCCTGGTCAATAGAGTGTGGCTAGACCTGCGACGCTGACACCACATTACAACAGCTTATTACACTCACCTTTTCCTACGACACTGACGGAGAAAGGTCCCGGGAAGGGGCAGGTCCATGGTGTTTTGCAATGTTTGGTATCATCGATGTCGTTGACAGGTTCATAAGGACGTGAGTGCCGTCGATGACTGGCTGGTTTGTAGTTAGGACGTTTCGCTGCTGACATTAATTACCTCCTTAATACTCACTTAAATACGACTCTTGGGGCTTTAGGATGTAGTAGGTGCAAGTCTGTCCTCATCAGCAAAGCTCGTTAATCCAGCACCCAAACCCCACGCTCTTGTTTATCAAATAAAACAACACCTTTACGCACGACTCATCACGGAAATAATGTCACTTCATCGAATAAGTGCTTTCGTTCCACTGGCCTCTGCTGCATGTTGTTGGTGTAGATTCAGCTACTCAGAACACAAAAGATTCCAAGTAGCACGGGCTATGGTGGAGCCCGTAACCATTGTTTGGAATCGCACCTCTTAAATGCTTCATCCAAGCACTGCAAGTTCCCATTAATTATTGGAATTTAACCACCTAACCTAAAGTTTAGCCTGGCTACGTCTACACATTATAATATGTATTTTTTTTTTTGGAGATATATACAAGAGTTGTTACATTCTTGTAAAGCCACTAGTACGCGTAAGCGTTTCGGGCAGGTCCCTGGAAATACGGATCCCCGCCCGCGAAGAATCGTTTTTCATCCAAAGTACACATTTTACTGTTGCGTTAAACATAGGCTTCAGTAAGGATTGGCGCCCAGTAAATCCTCCCCGGCCAGGATACGAACCCAGGACCATAGCGCTCGCGGAACGCCAGTGCGAGTGCCTTACCACTCCACCACGGAGACTGTAAACGGAGACTATTGATATTACCTTATGTTTAACTACATACAAAATGTTGATTGTACGTGCAAATTGAGGAATGCATCTTTGGGGTCGACCGCTGATAGGACTAGCCTGGCCCGAAGACAGGTTGGTGAATGAGGGGTTGAGGGGGTGAGGTGTGGGGATGAGAGGCGATGGGGCGGGGGTTGACGGAGGAGAAATTGATGGGGGTAGGGAGACGTTAAGCCTAATGGAAGGAGGTTGGTGTGCTTCAGTGAGACGCTAGTTCTGACAGTCCCCGGCCTTGCTAATTGACAGATCCGTCTTAGGGTGCCATCACGTGCCCGGCCCTACCACAACGCCTGGGGAGGTTGGAATAATTATATGTATAATACTGTGCTAGTGGGGGGTTTTAGGTCTGCATTTACGATGTGCACTCATGTGCTTGCAAGATCGACATGTCAGTCATTCGATGAAATGCCTCACTGAACTTTAATATTTTCATTTAAAACTGCGCATCGAATTAGGTCCGACAACTTCATGTACTAAATTGTTTATATTCATTACCCTTATAATGAAGTAGCTTCTTTTAACAAGAATGATTTAAAGGTGACTCATTTCTGTGGTCAGTCCTACGTTTGTCTCCACGTTGCTTTGCTGCTCCTCACTTTGGACATTGCTTCTCTGTCGGCTTGGTCAGCTCCCCCTTTCAATCTTGTATGTCGTTATCAATGTCTGTGCTGTTTCTACTTTCCTGCAGGTTGATAAGGTCCAGTTGCCTCAGTCTTTCATCATAGCTCGCTGTCCTCCAGTTCAGGAACAAGTCTGGTCTGATCTGTCGGTCTGTCTGCTTGTCTGTCTGTCTGTCTTTTGCAAATATGCCCCTTGAACATGTGGTTTCCTGCCTCTATTAAAAATAATTGAAATAGTGTATATATAATTTTCCATAAGTTGCCCTATGTAGGACTGTTATTGCTAAATACTAATAACAAAGTACATGCTGTCAAATTGTAGGATTAAAACAGACTTTATTCTCTAAATAACGTAGATTTATGTACTATGTTTCTTTAAGGGGAATGTTTTTAAACGCATTATGAAAGAACGAAGACAAACCCTTCGTGTATTCACAAGACCCTAAGATTAAGGTATTAATAATATACATATACAAATGTATATATCAGTTATAACATACACTTAGGGTTGCACGATGTATGTCTCTTTCAGCGTCAGTTTGTTGAGCGATTGACTGTAGGAAAAATGCAGAAGTCTGCATTATCTGCGAAGGAATTACATATATACTTTCCCATTACCTTACACCAGGAAAATCACCTTTTCCATCACGTATAGGAATACTGTTTCCTAGGTAAAAAAAAAATACAACCTTTTCCCATTGACTGTGTAAACTTTCAAGAACGTGTAAACCTCGTAATATCCTGGTTTAATGCTAGGTTGTGTACCCCCCCTCACCATGAATCCCCCCTCCCCAAATCAATCACCCCTCTCCATCATCCCCCCTCCCACTCAAATCAACACCCCTCCCTCCCACAATCACACCCCTCCCATCATCACCCCCTACCCAACATCATTCACGCATCATGCTTTTAATTCCTTGCCCCCCGTACACATTTTCCCCGTTCATAAAGTAACTATGTATGGGGTGCATAATAAATGAACTAAACTAACTAACAACTCATTCACTTGTTTCCCATCCCCAGGCATTGTGGATCAGGGGATCACCTCTCATAAACCAGCCTCATCTCATATACTGCGCATGGACACGTTTTCTCATTATTCCTCCGCTCGCTAGTTCTTATGTGGGATCCCGTATGGATGTTTAAAAGCCAAAGTAGTACTAAAATGTGAATAGTTGTGGCCGGGGCTATACATGTATACCTCGTGTGTGGGGGGCGGTATACGTGTATACCTCGTGTGGGGGCGGCTATACATGTATCCCTCGTGTGGTCAGTATCCTCTACTGTTTCTTATGTCTTCCTCCCTCAGCATCGTCTCATGAGAGGCTCTCTTTTAGATCTTAAAATCTATATAAGATTTGAGCACGTTCCGATAAAGCGTCCGCTTGAGCGCGAAGTGTTGCGAGGGGGCGGTGTGTGCTGAGGCACATCCACTTTGCATTTGGCAAGTGCCACTCTGTATTCAGGCGCGCGCCCGCTGTCACCTGCCAAATTGCATCGAACAACACCCCATTTCACATCAAAGGACATCGTTGACTGGGAGATGTGTGCCCATTGGCTGGGTGTGTGTTTTTAGGTGTGTTGTTTGGGTGGTGCGTGCGTCTATGTTATGCATGGCGAGTTACCTGTCCTTCTTCGTGTGCTTGAGTACACGCCTTGTGTTGTGGTGTGTGTGTGTGTGTGTGTGTGTGGTGTGTGTTGTTGTGTGTGGGTGTGTGTGTGTGTGTGTGTGTGTGTGGTGTGATTGTGTGCGCGCGCGCGCATACATACATGTGCATCGTACGTAACGTATCATTTTATCTGTGTTGGGCATCTCTTGAGCTTTAAGGTCGATCATCAAGCATTTAAGGACGATCTTATTCACTCAATCTTTTTTCTTATATTTGTGACATTTAAATTAGGTGTATCGAATTGGTTCGACACTTCATCAGTTCGGTCCACTTATGGGATTTAGATGATTTACACGGGAAAAAGTTCTATTCTGGCATCACATTTCAGGTCGTGTGAATGTTTGGTACTGAGGCTTCCGCAGTCGCCCTTCAGTTGATTTCCTAAAGCTGTTTTGGTTTTGCGATGTATTCGGTCCTTTACGTAAATTATTTAAGACCCGTTCATTGATCTTGGTTGATTGTTCTGATTATCCGTTCTGTGAATTGATCTGGTGATTTTTGCACTCTGACCTATTACCTCACTTTATGGAGTGTGCTATACCTATTGTTTTTATTATTCTTCGTTCATCCGCATATTGGATAGGACGGTTGTCAAGGATAATCGGATCTGGGTTCTTTTTGTGCAATGTGCATTATCTGGAACTTTTGGTTATTTGTTTACATTTCTTTGTTCAACAGTTGTTTATGAATTCAGTTGCTGCCTTGTCTTGTAGGCGAGAAGCGGCTTGATGGTCCAGTTGTGAGATATATTTTGAGTGCATAGCGGATGTGCTTATTCATCATGTAGGGTTGGGACAGAGGTTCAGCTGCATGTAGGCTGAATGGAGAGGGAGTGAGGCAGCTTCCTGTGGACGTCCACTTTTCAGTGCGAATTGTGCTCAGCAGCTCTCAATATTGAGCCTAGCAGTTTTGTTATCTATATATATCTGCAGATGCAGAGCGTGGCTGTAAATCACAGTGGAAGCCCTAGCTCCGATTCTTGACTTTAGGCCTGTGTGTCGGAATTTGCATTAGCTTTCGAAACAGATCTGAGCCCTATATGATACCAATCTCTTTTGGCTGGAGCATACCTGGAGCCAGGTATGCTCCAGGCTATAACATTGGCTCGTAGATCAGGGCATAGCTATATGGAGCCCCTGTGCGATTTCTACCTCATAAGTATTGTGTTAAGCTTCCTCTTCCATTACTCCACAGGTCCTCTGACTAATTATTTTTTCCAATTTTACCCGGGAATGCGAGGAGGGAAACTGGTCTAAGGTTTTTAGTTTGGGTTGGGATTCATCTGCTATTCTGGCAGTTTAAGTATATCATTTTGTAAGGAAGAGTAGCTGTGCGGCGACTTACCTTTGGCAAACAAGGAGAGGCTAGAGAGATTCGTAAAAGTGATTAAAAAGTCTTTGTGCAATTTTAAGTTGGAATTGAATGATCTCTCTCGTCATTTTGACTCTCTCTCTCTCTCCTCTCTCCCTCTTCGCTCTCTCTCGCTCTCGTCTCGCTCTCTCTCCCCTCTCGCTCTCTCCCTCTCGCTCCCTCTCCTTCCTCTCTCCTCTCTCTCTCTCTCTCTCCTCTCGCTAGCTCTCGTCCCCTCTCTCGTCTCTTTTCTCTTCGCTCTCTCTACGCTCTCTCGCTCTCTCTCGTACTCTCGCTAGCTCTCCTCTCTCTCTCTCTGCTCTCGTCTCTCTCCTCTCTCTCTCTCCTACTCTCTCTCTCTCTCTCTCTCGCTCTCTATCTCTCGCTCTCTTCTCGCATCTCTATCCTCTCTCTCGCTCTCTCTCTCTCTCGCTCTCTCTCCGTCCTCTCGCTCTCTCTCTCTTTCGGCTCTCTCTCTCCTCTCTCTCTCTTCTCCGAACCAGTCTCGAGCAGAGGTGGACTAAGCTCAACTATAACTCTAGAGCTCGCTCTCTCTCTCTTCTCCTCTCTCTCGCTTCTATCATCTCTCGCTCTCTCTCTCATCTGCTCGATCTCATCTAGGGCTAGGGCGTTTGGAGAAGGAAGAGAGAGGATGAAGGTCGAGTCTCTCTCAGCTCTCGCTCTCTCTCTCTCCGTCTCTCTCTCTTCTCTCTCTCTCTCTCTCTCTCTCTCTCTCTCTCGTCATCTCGCTGCTCACTCTCAGCTCTCCTCTCGCCCGCCTCGCCCTCGAATGCTCATCTCGCTCTCTCTCGCTCTGCGCGCTCTCTATACACGGCTGGTCTCTCTCCATCTCTCCGTATCTCTCCTCCGTCCACTATCCTACTCTTCGCTCTCTCTCTCTCTCGTCGCTCTAACTATCCTCAGTACATCAACACGTGATAGGAAACACGGTGGGTGGGGTTCACCCTTTACCTAAAGATACTCCTCTGCATGAGCTGCTGAACACACATGATATGTTGGAAGTGCTGATAATCCATCAAGATCCTAAATGTGGCCATTGTCTTCGTATATATGTTACCGAGAGCTAGAGGCGAGGAAACAAGTGGGCAGAGTTTCTTTCACCCTGATGCATTGTTACCTACCAGTAAATAGGTACCTGGGGAGTTAGATAGCTCCTAT
>WNGS01061674.1:9375828-9396254 GCA_020271785.1 Procambarus virginalis | reverse complement strand
AGTCTTTCTATGGCTGGTATTTCTAGTTCCCCAGAACATGATCTCAGTACAAACACCTAACTTCTCCCTTTAATTTTCTTATCTGTACTGTGTCTAAAACTTGTTATTTTGTTCCTCACCGTTTCCCTTTACCTCACTTTACCTCTGGTAAATTCTTTTCTTTTCTACATCTACCTTCTCCTTCCCATCTACCTCCCCTCTCGCATCTCCTAACACTTCAAAGTGTTCTGGGTAGATATGTTCACAGCGTGAGAAATACATCACTGCATTAACCTAAGAACATTTGGTTCGAGCAAGGAGCCTAGCTCGAACCTGCAAGCACTTCTAGGTGAGTGTACATACAATCTCGGGCCTCACGGCTGAGGGGATAACATTCGGGGGTGTTAGTCTTAAGGGCCCGGGTTCGATTCTCGGCCGAGGCAGAAACAAACGGGCAGTTTCTTTCACCTGATGCTCTGTTCACCTAGCAGTAAATAGGTACCTGAAAGTGAGACAGCTGTTAGGGCCTGCTTCCGGGGATGTGTGTATTCACCTAGTTGTAATCACCTAGTTGTGTTGGCGGGGTTGAGCTCTGCTCTTTCGGCCCGCCACACAACTGTCAATCAATCAACTGTTACTACTACTAACTCATTTTTTCACACACACACACACACACACACACACACACACACACACACACACACACACACACACACACACACACACACACACACACACACAACACACACACACAAGCCCGTAACAGCTGTCGAACTCCCAGGTACCTATTTACTGCTAGGTAACAGGGGCATCTGGGTGAAAGAAACTACCCATCTGTTTCTGCGTGCGCACGTTAGAGAGTAATATATGTAATAGACATAATAGAGGAGCAATAGATTGATTGGAATGGCGGGGTCCAAGAGCTAATAGCTCGATTCTGCAGGCACAAATAATATTTACTACCTCCAATAGTAATCACCGCACCTATTTGAACACCTCATCTTTAGTGACAAAATGTAATGACAATTTTGCCTAATCTTTCACAAGCCAAGCCTGGCCAGGGGATTAGAAGAACTCCCAGAACACCATCAAGCAGGTGAGTAAATAGGACACATGATCTGTTAAAAATTGGAACTAACTTGTTTAACAACGTTGCAGTTTTGGTCGATAAGACGCCCAAACTTCTTAAAACTTGCCCGAAAACAGTGCATTTTTTAAAGAATAGCTTTGAACCTATATTGCTCAACCAAATACAGAGCTTTACAGGCTAATCTATGTGATAATATTGTCATATTTTATAATATTTCTACTGAAACACCAACATTAATTTCTACTATTGCTCTGCGACAGGCTATCTTTAGAAGTACTTGTATATCATCATCGTCAAGGATAACCGAGAGTCGGACCAATGAGTCGAAGCTCAACCCCCGCAACCCCAACTAGGTGAGTACACTGTTGTTACCGAGAGTTAGTGGGCCAGCCAGAGGCTTAGGGCCCGCGCAGGAATTTCCCTGCAAAAAAAAAAAAAAATTCACCAAGGGGCGCCTACATGAGTTTACAGGGACGTGATGGCGCCGGAAGGAGAGACTGGGGAGATTTCAGAGGATTTCAGGGGATTTCAGGGGAGTCTGTAATCAGTCCAGCTCATTATCCATATCCGCGACAGATTTTGCTAAATGTGAGCACTTTTAAAGGATTTCCTGAAGCTGGTTTTAAGCTGTACCGCGTGTTAGTTACCCCCCCCCCCCTCTAATTCCAGCACATCTCAAGACTATGTGATCTGTGATTAATGCAGCATCCCTCAATCCACATCCCTGTCTCCCAAGCACACCTCAGACCTGCTCCCTCCCCTGTCCTATCTCTCAGATGTAATGAGTGGTTCATGTTTAATACACATTCCTAGTGCTGATGGGTGAATGTTGAATGGCTTAAGTAGAACGCGGACGTTGTGATGTGGTGGTACTGTGCAGAGTGGTTGGGTTGGGATGCCCCTTCACTGTTGTAGGTAGTTCAGCCAGTGGGTAGATAGGGTGGGGAACTCACCATTGGGGAGAGGCTACCTATCACCGTTCGGCATTCGTCGATACAATATGTCTCCAAGCAGGTTATTAACGATAACAATTTATAGTAAGATTTATAATACTAATAACAATGATGATTGCCCTGGTGACCTGGTGATGATTACCACCACCAGAACGATTATATTATGGAATTATATTATGGAACTGTACATGACTGCTGATACCCTGCTTCACTTGCACTCTTTATAAACGTTAAGCAAATGCAAAGCAGATTGGGGTAGTGGGGTCTGCGTTCCAAGCCGCGCTCTCACTTCTGATTGGGTCGTTGTGAACGCTCTAGGAAACTCAACGTTCCGGCATAACAACAAAAAAAGGTAGTTGTTGAAAATAGCTTTTGTACCAAATAATATAATATGCCTGCGCTTGGGTTCCTTCTTCCACGGCGCCGCCCACTGCTGCTGAATAAATTTATTAAAAATGCTACTGAATTTATATAAAAAAAACTAAATTACTTCAATACTCAACTTGGCTTTTACACTCTTAGGAAAATTACGATAACAAGGAAACATGAAAGTTAAAGAGTTACTGTTAATGACTCTGAACAAAGTATTTACAAAACAAAAATAACACAAGGCTACACGAAATGATGTCACCAGGACCTCCTGAAGCAGAGGTGGTGATGTCTTCACCCTGAGACCACCCGGCGAGACAGGTGGAATCGCCCTAGTGTTATTTTAGATTTAGCTACTCAGAACGAAATGTCCATGTAGCACGGGCTATGGCGAGCCCGTAAAAAGAAATCGCCCTGGACATGGGTATGTATATACATCCGTCCCGGTGACGTCACATCCTGTGTCTACGACATCGTAACTACCCATGCAGCGTAGTGAATAGTTAGAAGAGGAGGAGGTGGTCTCACTCGGTCGGGAACGTTTGTGCAAAACGTATTTACAGCTATAAACAAATTATATATATATATATATATATATATATATATATATATATATATTTATATATATATATATATATATATATATATATACACATACATACATATATATATATATATATATATATATATATATATATATATATATATATATATATATATATATATATATATATATATATCTGAAACTAAAAAGGCAAAGCTTACCATGTGGTATGGGAAGGTAAAGCTCTCAGCCTATTAACGTCAGAAGACGTCTACTCCTGTACCCACCTGCGAAAAGAAAAAGGAATATGTTAGTGAATAAATGTCGAAGTGATGAGGCAGTTGACAAATATAGAGAGGACACAGACAGTAAATGCGAGCACCCAATAAAAGTGTTCAAGCTATACCCTAAAATGTTCAAGATATACCCTAAAATGTTCAAGATATACCCTAAAATGTTCAAGATATACCCTAAAATGTCTTCACCCCCTTTTACTCAAGACACGAGTTCTAAGAGCATTTTTTTAGATGCATATATCGTAGGAAATTGACCAATAAAATGATATATATATATATATATATATATATATATATATATAATATATATTTATATATATATATATATATATATCGACGTAATGGACATCTGAAAAGTAGAATTTGGTACTAGTGAATAGGGACAAAATGAAATTG
This sequence comes from Procambarus virginalis, assembly GCA_020271785.1. Taxonomy (NCBI): domain Eukaryota; kingdom Metazoa; phylum Arthropoda; class Malacostraca; order Decapoda; family Cambaridae; genus Procambarus; species Procambarus virginalis. The sequence continues at coordinate 9,392,627 of WNGS01061674.1, read as the reverse complement.
ATTTTGTGTTTATGTTGCGAATAAAACCTAACCTAACCTTCCTGTGCCTAGGCTATAACAGACCTAGGAATATTTAATTTTTTTTATCTACATTTTCTCCGGACTCTTATCAAGTGACTAGTACCAAATTCTAGCATCTAATAGTCCACTTCGTCCATATATGTACGCTGGTGTAAGATTGTTACGAAACATACTATCTAGAACAGGGTGGTTTGTTCACATCGACAAGCGGTCTGAGCGGAAGGTCCGGCATCCCACTCCGGTAGTTTCTACTCGTTCAGTACCCGTACGTCTCAGGTCTCGAGCGACGTCTTACTCTGACGTTTCAGGTCTCGAGCGACGTCTTACTCTGACTGACGTCTCAGGCCTCGAGCGACGTCTTACTCTGACTGACGTCTCAGGTCTCGAGCGACGTCTTACTCTGACTGACGTTTCAGGCCTCGAGCGACGTCTTACTCTGACTGACGTCTCAGGCCTCGAGCGACGTCTTACTCTGACTGACGTCTCAGGCCTCGAGCGACGTCTTACTCTGACTGACGTCTCAGGCCTCGAGCGACGTCTTACTCTGACGTCTCAGGCCTTGAGCGACGTCTTACTCTGACGTCTCAGGCCTTGAGCGACGTCTTACTCTGACGTCTCAGGCCTTGAGCGACGTCTTACTTGTACGTCTCAAGCCTCGAGCGACGTCTTACTCTGACTGACGTCTCAGGCCTCGAGCGACGTCTTACTCTGACTGACGTCTCAGGCCTCGAGCGACGTCTTACTCTGACTGACGTCTCAGGCCTCGAGCGACGTCTTACTCTGACTGACGTCTCAGGCCTTGAGCGACGTCTTACTCTGACGTCTCAGGCCTTGAGCGACGTCTTACTCTGACGTCTCAGGCCTTGAGCGACGTCTTACTCTGACGTCTCAGGCCTTGAGCGACGTCTTACTTGTACGTCTCAAGCCTCGAGCGACGTCTTACCCGTCTGTGTTGCCGGTGTCCATTTGTCTCCTCTCAGTCTGTTCCCACCCAGGCTCAAATGCCTGTCACTTTCCGTCTCTCTCTCTCTCTCTCTCTCTCTCTCTCTCTCTCTCTCTCTCTCTCTCTCTCTCTCTCTCTCTCTCTCTCTCTCTGTGGCTGCTTATCTCATTGCCAGTAACTTTGCCTTCGTATTTGTATATATTACTGGCTCCCTGTGTGTAAACTTGTCTTCTTTCTTGACTGTCTGCCTCCCTATCTGTGTATGTCTGCCTTCCTGCCCGAATGTCTGCCTATCTTCCTGTCTATGCCTGGCTGCCGGCCAATCTAGCTGCCTCCCTCAGACTGCTTCTGTTTAAATATCTGTCACACGCCCAGTCGAGCAGGACGCGACAGCCGACAAAGAACACCAGAGTAATTCCCTCTAACAAATCCCCTTAAACTACATTAATTACAAATACAATTATGTTGCACATCCGGCCCTGATGACAGGATCAACTAATTTACCAGTGCTGGACCCAGCCAACATTACGGTTGTATTCGGTGCATTGAGTCCAGGACTGCCCTGGACTCCTGGGTCCAGGGAGTCCTGGACCGCTGCTCCTGGTTACAGGGGGGTCCAGGTTCAGTGTTCCTGAGTTCATTCTGTTAGGATGGCAATGGTTACTATTCTATTTGCGCTTTTATCCAGGAGTTCGGCTCTGCTGTTCGATCCGCTTGTCTAAATATTAGCTTTGTCTGCTCCAACGCCTCTCACGTGTACTTTGCCTCTGAGGGCTGCGTCCTCTGCTGCAGGGGGCGCTCGAGGGCTGCGTCCTCTGCTGCAGAGAGTGCTGAGGGCTGCGTCCTCTGTTATCTGAAGATGATTTCGGGGCTTAGCGTCCCCGCGGCCCGGTCCTCGACCAGGCCTCCTTTTTCTTGCACACCCCCAGGAAGCAACCCGTAGCTGCCGTCTGACTCCCAGGTACCTATTTACTGCTAGGTGAACAGTGGCATCAGGGTGAAAGAAACTCTGCCCATTTGTTTCCGTCTCCACCGGGGATCGAACCCGGAACCTCACGACTACGAATCCCGAGCGCTGTCCACTCAGCTGTCAGGCTCTGACAGCTGAGCTCCGTGTTCGGTCCCGTGTTGGGCTTGTTTTGTACCTGATCGTTACCCGTTACTACTTCCAGACTCTTACGACCGGCCTGTGGTCGGCTGTTAACGATCCACTGTCCAGGGGCCAGATTCACGAAAGCACTTACGCCAGCACTAACCACCTGTACATCTTTCCTCAATCTTTGGCGGCTTTGTTTACAATTATTCAACAGTTAATGAGCTCCGAAGCACCAGGAGGCTGTTTATAACAATAACAACAGTTGATTGGCAAGTTTTCATGCTTGTAAACTTTAATAAATGTAACCAAAGGCGTCAAAGATTGAGGAAAGATGTACACGTTCGTAGTGCTTTCGTGAATCTGGCCCCAGTTGTTGGTTACAGAATACAATGTTTCTTGCGCCCTTCAAATAATGTTTCAGTGTCTGCCCTGATATCTCCACAAATTTTAAGCTTAACAATACAAAAATTTCCTTCTCAATTTACTGTTACCGAAAATTTCCTTCTCAATTTACTGTTGTTAGACATGCTGACCCTCCCAACTGTTACTTGTTTCCTGTAGCACAAGCTTGTTATATTCTCAGTGCCTAGGAGCGCCACTGCCCTCGTTTGCCTTAAAACCATCTTGAGTCTTTAGTTATCTTGAGATGATTTCGGGGCTTTAGCGTCTCCGCGGCCCGGTCCTCGACCAGGCCTCCACTCCCAGGAAGCAGCCCGTGACAGCTGACACCCAGGTACCTATTTTACTGCTAGGTAACAGGGGCATAGGGTGAAAGAAACTCTGCCCATTGTTTCTCGCCGGCGCCTGGGATCGAACCCAGGATCACAGGTCCAGCGTGCTGTCCGCTCGACCATCACAAGATTTCGTAAATTGGCTTGTAAATAACAACCACAAGTGTGTCCACCAGAACCACCCTCGTACTGCTGGACACACTTGGGGTTGGGGGAAACTCAAAACATACCAGAGGCCAGATTCACGAAGCAGTTACGAAGTACTTACGAACGTGTACATCTTTCCTCAATCTTTGACGGCTTTGGTTACATTTATTAAACAGTTACAAGCATGAAAACTTGCCAATCAATGTTATTGTTATAAACAGCCTCCTGGTGCTTCGGAGCTTATTAACTGTTTAATAATTGTAAACAAAGCCGCCAAAGATTGAGAAAAGATGTACAGGTTCGTAGGTACTTGAGTAACTGCTTCGTGAATCTGGCCCCTAATCTTAACTAGCACACCTGCTTGAACGTAACTACTTAGCGTCGCTTGTATCCAAGGACAAAGACACGGTCTTCATCCATCCCCAACAAACACACGGGAAACAGCAAAACTTACAACGACAGCCTTCACAATACACTGCGTGGGGGGGAGAAATAAACAAACACAACTTGGTCTGTAAATAAAAATCAGTGCTAAATAAAATATGGTCTTAGCTGTGGCTCTCCGCCTTCGTCAGGAGGCACCGGAAAGCTGACAATCCAATATTCCTCTTCAGCGCCACTCACTCCCGCCAAATTTGTGGCCCACAACTCCATAATTCGTTGAGCACTTTTTTTTTTGGAAGAGTCGAGATGTGTTAAGTTGACGTTAAGTTTCTCAATAGAGTTCCTGGAGTCGGCATCTCTACTTGCAGCCTTCCGGCAGGTGGCGTCAAGGACACTAGTTCCCCTACTACCAATCACGGGAGACTAAGCCTACGATCCACACTCGACCTGCTGCATGGGTAACAGCTTCTCCATATCAACCTACCCTGTGCTTTGCGCCCTGCAAAGGCCACTCCAGACCGACAACCAGAGCGCAACTCCATAGTCTCCCGAGACTGATGGATGCCTACTTCTACCTCAATGACGTAAGTTCGTACATGTCTAAGGTAGGGATTCATCAATAACGAGTATGTTCTTACGAAACCTGTATATCTATCAGACTGAAGAAAGGCAACTAGAACGGAAAGCAATCCAAGAAATAAAGAAAAACCCAAAATATTTCTTCACATACGCTAAATCAAAAGCGACAACCACTGCCATTATTAGACTTATTCGTATTAGTGAAGGTTCATACACTGAGGATGACAAAGAAACTTGTGAAATCCTAAAAAAACAGTACGAGGACATGTTTAGCACTCCGATACTCAGCATGAAAGTGGAAGATTCGGACAATTTCTTTATGAATGATACTCAAACACCTGTAAATATAACTGATATCAACACGAGTGTGGCAGATTTTGAAAGAGAAATTGACAATATGCCCATGCACTCAGCCCCGGGTCCAGAATCATGGAATTCAATATTTATAAAGAAATGCAAAGTGCCAGTAGCACAGGCACTCAGTATAGTGTGGAGAAGAGCTTGGACACAGGGGAGATACCAGATGCGCTTAAAGCAGCAGACATTGCCCCTCTACACAAGGGAGGGAGTAAAGCATTGGCAAAGAATTACAGACCAGTTGCACTAACGTCCCACATAATAAAAGTATTTGAGAGAGTGATCAGGAGTCAGGTCACTAGATTCATGGAAACCAATGACCTCCACAATCCAGGCCAACATGGATTTAGAGCAGGAAGATCATGCCTCTCACAGCTACTTGACCACTATGACAAAATCACTGAGGAATTAGAGGAAAAACATAATGCAGATGTCGTGTACACAGATTTTGCAAAGGCATTCGAGAAATGTGACCATGGAGTGATTGCACACAAAATGAGGTCAATGGGTATAACTGGTAAAGTAGGACGCTGGAGACTCGATTTCCTGTCGAACAGAACACAAAGAGTAACAGTCAATCAAGTAAAATCGAGTCCGAGCGCAGTTAAAAGCTCTGTACCTCAAGGTACAGTCCTTGCACCACTGCTGTTCCTTATTCTCATATCAGATATAGACAAAAACACAAGTCACAGCTTCGTGTCATCCTTTGCAGATGATACAAAAATCAGCATGAAAATTACCTCTGCTGAAGACACTGATAAACTACAAAATAGATATTAACAAAGTTTCGATTGGGCAGCAGAAAATAACATGATGTTTAACGGTGATAAATTCCAGGTACTCAGATATGGCAGAAATGAGGATCTTAAACATAATACGGGGTACAAAACACAATCGAATCTGCCCATAGTAGAAAAACAGCATGTCAAGGATTTGGGAATAATGATGTCCGACGACCTAACATTTAGGGAGCATAACCAAGCAAGTATTGCGTCAGCCAGAAAAATGATAGGATGGATTACGAGAACCTTCAAGTCCAGAGATCCCATCACAATGGTTGTACTCTTCAAATCACTTGTGTTGTCCCGTCTTGAGTACTGCTCAGTACTCACTTCCCCCTTCAGAGCAGGACAGATTGCTGAAATAGAGGGAATACAGAGAACATATACGGCACGCATAGACGAGATAAAGCACCTAAATTATTGGGATCGTCTCAAAGCTCTCCAAATGTACTAACTGGAAAGGAGACGAGAGATATACCAAATAATATACACATGGAAAATACTGGAGGGCCAGGTCCCAAATCTGCACAGTAAAATAACAACGTACTGGAGTGAACGACATGGAAGAAAATGCAAAATAGAACCAGTGAAGAGCAGAGGTGCCATGGGCACAATCAGAGAACACTGTATGAACATCAGAGGTCCACGGTTGTTCAACGTCCTACCAGCGAGCATCAGAAATATTGCAGGAACAACCGTGGACATCTTCAAAAGGAAACGAGATTGTTTCCTTCAAGGAGTGCCGGACCAACCGGGCTGTGGTGGTGTAACACCCATGACACCCCCCCCCCCGAGAGTTCACACCCAGGGAAGCCTTCTCCAAGAGGTTAGCCCAGATGACCTCCGGATTATCTTGTATGTTTATTAAAAAAATTCCTGGGTTAGTCTTAGTCAGCTAGTTTCAAGTATGCAATATTTCATGATACTCTTGTCTAACATTGCAATGGAATTAGACCCCAGATTCTTATGTGCAAACATCAATGGATCTCCCCCTTTTAGCCAAGTCAAAGGTCAGTCACGTAATTAATAATTCCTCTCTTGAACAGTGTATGGCGAATGTCAAACAAGCTTAATGAAAATTCTTGAGTGTTTGTGCACGTGTGGCCCAACCTCTTTGGAGCTAGGTAGCAACAGCAAATCTCCCCCTTCCCACCTTTTTTGGGGTGTATATATTGGTCCTGCAGAGACTTGGGGGCAGAGAGCCGGACACCAGGGTCAGGAGTGGATCAGAGAACATCACACAGCCAGGGAGGGACTGTGAATCCACCGGAGGGAGAGACAGAGGTCTTAAGGTAAAGTGTGATCTCTGAGGGTTTGTTCCATGTCTAAATTTCTTAACTATTGGCCAGTGTTAGAGTAGAATTTATAGTGGTGACTAGCATAATTTTGTTCTCAATAAACATTTGTTAAATTTCCCATCTGTCAATTGTTGAATCCTCTTAGCCTTTTGGATATAGTGGGCTGACAACCGTCCCATAATTAATGACAGTTATAGAAAGTACTCTCCAAGTCGAGCAATGTTTCTTGCCTCGTTGTTTGATACAGTCTCAATGGTCAAGGCAGATGGTGGCAGCGTTTTAATCCTGTGTAGCATTTCCTTGTTGGCAGTGTACCTTTTGGTTCCGGTGTAACCGTCATATGTCAGCTCATATTACAGTGTTCAATAACAGTGTTACCAAGTGCAACCGATAGGAAGTGTTACTCAGGATAAATAAGTAGTAGTGTTACTTATATTATTTAGTTAATATTTTATAGTGGCGTTACAGTGGGTATGTGGGCCTGTGGGCCGCTCCAAGCAACAGCCTGGTGGACTAAGCTCTCACAAGTCGAGCCTGGCCTCGGGCCGGGCTTGGGGAGTTGAAGAACTCCCAGAACCCCATCAACCAGGTATCAAGCAGGTATCAAGCAGGTATCTTGATCAAGGTGGCTTAATCTGCGTCACTTAAACAGTTTATGAGCTCCAAAGACGAAACAATATATTTAAGCCTAACAATAATGACATCAGATCAGGACCGACCTCTTAGCGTTTTGAAACTGCTTATAAAAGCACTCTCACCAACTGAGAAACTTTCCTTATTAACACTACTCAATAGCTCGGTCGATAGAGCATCGACCTCCACGCGTGGGGTCAACGGTTCGAGTCTCCTAGAGCCCAGGGGAACGGAATCGTAAACGTCTTGCTAAATAAGGACCACACCGTCATTATTGAGAGAAAATTGTCATCTTGAGGTTATCTTGAGATGATTTCGGGGCTTTAGTGTCCCCGCGGCCCGGTCCTCGACCAGGCCTCCACCCCCAGGAAGCAGCCCGTGACAGGTGACTAACACCCAGGTACCTATTTTACTGCTAGGTAACAGGGGCATAGGGTGAAAGAAACTCTGCCCATTGTTTCTCGCCGGCGCCCGGGATCGAACCCGGGACCACAGGATCACAAGTCCAGCGTGCTGTCCGCTTGGCACCGGCGTCATGATTCGTAAGTGGACATTTACGCAGCTGTCTTACGCTGGAAGACAACAAGAAGTCTGGTCAAACTGCAGGAGAAGGCAAGACCAATGACATGTTACAACCGCTACCAGGAAGAGGCAACGGAGATGAGAAAAGGGAGCAAGGAGACGAGAAAGAATATGCACCAAGTGGAAGGCAATTACAGGAATTCGTTAAGAGAAAAAGATTTGGAGTCTATATCATTCCAAGCCTGACCCCAGACACCCACACGAACAGGGTAACATCAGCAGCATATGGGACGCTGGTAAGCATTAGAACGGCCTTTTAAGTCCTAAATAGATTCTTTCAAACTATACAGGACTGCTCCAAGGATTCAAGTTCAAGTAAGTTTACTGAGAAAAGGAAGTACTACATCTCAAAATGATAGAGTAGCTTAGGCTATTTCTACCTTCGAACTCCCTGGATAGGTTAAGGAAATTAAATATCACAACCTTAGAAGAGACTAAACAGAGGGGAAATGATCACAACATACAAGATGCCGAGGGGAACAGACTGGATGAACAAGAATAGCTTCATTAAATTGAGAGACAAGGGAAATGTACATTGATGAAAGCTGGAAACACAAAGGAGTAGAAGAAATAGAAGGAAATGCTCGTATCCTGTACGAGTGGTCAAGTGGTCTGATATAAGAAGTCAAGGAAGCCACCTCCATCCACAACTTTAAGGCCAGATTCAACAAAGAATTTAAACGACACGAAGACAAAAAGCCGTAACAGGTACACAACATGGATAACGGCAGACGGGGCATAATGAGTTTAGTCCTCACTTCCCAGCAATCACCTTGAAGTAATTGTTAGTTAGCACGCGCACACCCAACTACACATTTCGACGGCTGCAACAAATGAGGTGGTGGTGGTAGAGGCCAAAACCGTCAGTAGTTTCAACGCGTCATACGACAAAGAGTCCTGGGAAGACGGGACACCACGAGCGTAGCTCCCAACCTGTATCTACACTTTAGGTAATTACATTCACCCATCCACCCCCTTCAATTTAGCGGTCCTATCGGCTGTGGCAGCAGCTCAATGTGTTGCATTTTAACGATTCCAGCCGAAATATATCACCTCGGTCATTTTGCTTCTCGTTCGTGCGTCGTTTCAGTTCTGAGGGAAATGCAAAACGGTTTAGGAAGATCTCCCGCAGCTGGAATGGCGGGTAGGTAAGCGCCGGGTGGGGCCAAGTGTCGGCCAGGCCAGAGTAGATGCTCGCTAGTATGTAGATTGTCTCCAGGGCGATGACAGGAAGCACAGACTGGGTACAAGTTTGCTCCAAGGTGCACCAGGTGTACCTGAACTGTACCTGGATGGGGTTCTGAGAGTAGTTCTACTTCCCTAGCCCAGCCCGGGGACTGATGTGTGATAACTTGGTCTTGTCTTATCTCTCTCTCTCTCGTCACGGAGGGAACACGAACAAGGGGACACAGGTGGAAACTGAGTACCCAAATGATACACAGGGACATTAGAAAGAACTTTTCAGTGTCAGTAGTTAACAGGTGCAATGCATTAGGCAGTGATGTGGTGGAGGCTGACTCCATACACAGTTTTAAATGAAGATGTGATAGAGCCCAATAGGCTCAGGAACCTGTACACCAGTTGATTCACAGTTTAGAGGCGGGACCAAAGAGCCAAAGCTCAACCCCCGCAAGCACAATTAGGCGAGTACAATTAGGTGAGTACATCCCCCGGAAGCAGCCCGTGTTAGCTGTCTAATTCCCAAACATATATTTACTGCTAGGTGAAAAGGGGCATCAGGTGAATGAAACTTTACGTTTCTACCTCGGGACATTAGGACTACGACCCCCAGAGCGCTGTCCACTCGGCTGCCAGTATACTCAACTAGTTGTGCTTGTGGGGGGTTGAGCTGCGGCTCTTGGGTCCCGTGTGTGTCACGGGACCAAAGCCCGTTAAAACCCAGTTGTAACCGGCTTGTCCAGTATCACAACACAGACAATTGACAGTTGAGAGACGGGACCAAAGAGCCAAAGCTCAACCCCCGCAAGCACAAATAGGTGAGTACAAGGACACAAAGTACCATATAATCTTCCGTTGTTGATTTATAGAGCAAAATACCGGGTAACATAATTGCCGTAGGATCACTGGAGGGTTTCCAGCGAAGGACAGACACACATACTGTATATGAACGAGTTTGTATGGATATGAATTCGAGGAGGCTCATATAGGCCACTATGCCTTCTGCTGTTTCGTTTTTTCTCGTGTTTTGTGTCTCTGTTTGCGGATGACACGAGGATTTTCATGAGTGGACAATAGCCTCGGCAAACATGTAAACTAATGTAAAGCATGGCCTTCAATGGGCAAAAGAAAATAATATGATATTTAACGAAGACACGTTCCAGCTTCTACGTTATGCCCAAAACAAAAAAAAAACATAACTCACGTTATTTATTTATATCACACAACCGAATGACAAAGCAATATACAAGATCTGGGAGTAAACATACTGAAAGACCTTACTTTTGTCAAGGAAAAATGACAGGTTGAATATCAAGAACCTTTCAGACAAGAGATGTCATACCAATGTTGATACTCTTCAAGACACTTGCGCTCTCTAGGGTGGAGTATTGTTGCACACAAACAGCCTCATTCAAAGCTGGAGAAATTAGTAACGTGAAGAACCTACAAAAGTCTTAATATTCGAATCCACTCAATAAAAATCAAAATTTTTGAGACCGCTTAAAAATTAAAAATATGTAATCACTAGAGTTCAGGAGGGAGAGACATAATAATTTACACTTGCAATAGGTATAATAGGTGCACTGAGAGAGAACTCTATCAATATCAAAGGGCAAAGACTGTTCAATACGCTTCCACTACACATAAGGGGCACATCTAACCGGATCTCTCACGGTGTTCAAAAGAAAACTTGATAAACGCCTCCAGACACCGGACTACGAAATACGGCGTCCAACAGCCTGGTTGTGGCCAGACCAACAGCCTTTTTGACCAGACCACCAACCAGGAGGGCTGCTCAAATAACCGGCCGCGTCGACATTGATCCACGGCACCACCACCAGGTTACCTGAAGGTAAACCACACACTCCACGACAGAGTGGAGGAGCGACAATGCCAGCCGACGACGTCCAGCAAAGATTTCCATTTTTGGACACTGGGGAAGTCGCTTGTAGTGTGGCAGTTGTGAGTTAGTGGGTGCCTAACCTCGGGCCACCCCTGTTCCACCCTTCCTCCTTCACTTTCCAACAATTCCATCGTTTATTCGCTATTCTTTTCCACCGGGAAATGGTCCCATGGCCAAACAACGTGCGGTGCGCTCGCTCCAGACAAACGAGGCCTCTCTCACTTTCAAGACAAGCACCAGGAGAACCATCAAAAGTTCCTGTCGTTTGGATTTCCCAGCGCCGCCGCAACCACAATCCTGGAAGACCTCAACAAGCCCCATCGAGCCCCATCCAGCGCCCGCCAAGAAAGCATTCAAATCAACAAACGGGAGAGAAGCACAAAGCTGAAAGAGCGCGTTGAGCTAGTTTCTTGTCGCGGATGGGGGAAAAAAAACAAAAGACAAACAGGAAACGCGCGCTCGTTCTGCCATTGTTTACATTCTGGCGTGCTCTGCCTTGACGACGAATTCCCGCCCAAATGCAAAACACCCTCCATACCTCGAGCCCAACTCCCACCCGGTCTCCCTTGACGACTCGGCCAAGGGTGTCGTCAGGTGTCTCTTGACAACCAAAGCGAAGGACTCGGCACGGGGGAACTTATTCTATTCTCTGTTGTTGTTCCGCTCGTTGGCTCGGCTGTTTGCCTTAGATAGCAGCAAAAATCTTGCTGGTAATATGGACCCGCTTTCTCGTGGGTCTAGAGATAGGAAGGAGGAGGAGGATGAACAGGAGGAACAGAAAGAAAATGGGGAAAGTGGACGGAAATGGGAGAAGGAAAAAGAAGATATGAAGGGAAGGAGGGTAAATTAAAAGGGCGGAATTAAAGTAGGGGAAAAAGAGAAGGCAGCGCAGGAGAAATGGGGAAGGGAAGAACAGGTTTAAGGAGGAGGAAGGAAAGGAGGAGAATGGCAAGGAGGAATGGGAAGATTTGAGGGAAGAAAAGGAGGGAGGAGAAACAAAAGATAGAAGGAAGACGGGCTCTAGGAGGGAGATGCACAAATAAGTGTTCAAGGAGGCAGAGGAGAGCACATGAAGAATTGAGACGAAGAGGAGGAAAAGAAAATATTGAAGAATGAATGGGGAGGAGGAGGGAGAGAGAGAAAGTGGGGGTGGGGGGTTAGAGACACCTTCCTATCTGCACTGTCAAACATTCCCTGCAACAAATCCTTCCTAAAAAAACAACAACCTGCAACAATTCGCTCTTTCCACCAAACGCCAACGATTGAAAGCTTCGCTGATGGATTTCCAACTCTGAAAAGAAATTGAATACCACATAGGGCTGTCAACCAGGCAATGGCAGAGGTGCCTCCCCCCCCCTCCACAGTGCCTTCTCAAAACTCTTGCACCCCCCCCCACCCCCTTATCTCTCTCTCTCTCTCTCTCTCTCTCCTCTCTCTCTCTCTCTCTCTCTCTCTCTTTTGCATGTGGTGTACCTGGATGGGGTTCTGGGAGTTCATCTACTCCCCCCACAAGCCCGGCCCTGGGCTTAACTCGACATGTGAGAGCTTGGTCCAACAGGCAGTTGTGCTTGAAGCCGCCCACATACCACTATATTGCGTAGTTTGTCCGCCACTTCATGCAGAAAATCGTCCAGTTTTTTCCGAATTCCACTTTTCTTCCTGCAATATTTCTTGTACTTGGTGGGATACTGAACAGCCGTTGACCTCTGATGTTCATACTGTGTCCTCTGTATTGTGCCTATGGCACCTCTGTTCTTCCCTGGTACTGTTCATGCGTTTCCTTCCATACTGTTCACTCCAGTATGTTGTTATTTTACTGTGTAAATCTTGCACCTGGCCCTCCAGTATTTTCCATATATATATATTATATATATATATATATATATATATAATATATATATATATATATATATATATATATTATATATAATATATATATATATATATATATATATATATAATATATATAATATTATATATATATCATATATATATATATATATATATGCAAACAAGCCTGAATGGTCCCAGGACTAGATACAACTGAAATCTCACCACCCCAGACGGGATATATATATATATATATATATATATATATATATATATATATATAATATATATAATATAAAATAATCAAGGAAGGGGGTGGTAGGAGAAAAGCACACAAAATGTGTTGGAGGGGACCTAAACATTCCCTCTAATGCGTTATGTGTGGTTTCCTCCGAGGCTAAGGGTCCCCCTTCTTCCAGCCAGAGGTGGTACTCCCTTCCTATTTAATAAAAAAAAAATATTATATACATATATATGCATATATATACATATATATACACACACACACACAATGTCAGACCATGAAGGAAGAAATGAAACAGAAAATCCTTAAGTACTTTTATATTTAATAATACACCCTCAGAAGGGTAGATATTACAGTCAGTAGTGGCGAGCCCAACGAGCGGCCCTTAAGGGTAATATACACTCTACCACTAACTCCTAGCATGAAGACCTCGTCTCCTGCCAGTGTGGAGTCTAAGAGAGTAGTATGTGTAAACTGTTGTCATGTTACTTGGGCGGATTTTCAGAAATTATAAATTGTGCAAGTTTTAATTGGAGTTTACCATCCTCCTTATTGACGTTACTGTATACCTTGACACCTGACTATTTTTACACAAATTTTTTGGAATTAATTGCCTAGCGGCCTGGCTAAGCCTAACTCCTCTAGGTGATACAACTAGAACATTGTTTACTAAATGGTTTCCCCCACCATATAATGTCAGGGATGTGGTGGGCGGCGTCCAGGCCATGTGGTGGGCGGCGTCCAGGCCATGTGGTGGGCGGCGTCCAGGCCATGTGGTTGGGCGGCGTCCAGGCCATGTGGTGGGCGGCGTCCAGGCCATGTGGTGGGCGGCGTCCAGGCCATGTGGTGGGCGGCGTCCAGGCCATGTGGTTGGGCGGCGTCCAGGCCATGTGGTGGGCGGCGTCCAGGCCATGTGGTGGGCGGCGTGACACACACAGTGCCATGGCACCCGTCTGGCGGTGCCGTAGTCTTGATGACGCCACAGCTTCGATCAATGTGCTGTGGGGAGCCCCCCCCCCCTCCCCCACACCCCCAGCATGCACTGGGGAGCCCCATCATTGTTCCATTGGTATCATACTCGATTGCTAGCAAAGGCAATTCTATTATCCTCCTTGGTATGTCCTAGTTCTTATCCTACTCTATCTCTACTCCCTATTTTTCCCCCTTTATTCAACCAATACAACTTCTCTACTTGTAATTTACGTGTTTTTAGACTATTTTAGATTTAGACTCCTATTTCCAGAATTATTATATTCCCTAAGCCCGTCCGATAGCCAGGCTTTGTGATAAGGTGATCAATGAGGCTGTAGTTTGCAGCAGCCTACAGGCCTACGTGTCTAAGGAAACTTGTCTAATTGCCTCTGACAAAATCCACACGTGATCTGGCAACATTTTTTTTATTGAATTTTTGGGGAGGAGGCCTAGAGAGCCGTGGGTCTCTGCTGTTCATATAGACCTATAACCCTACTCTTTGAGCCTATAACCCTACTCCCTGTATTGATATAAGGATACAGGATCCCTGTATCCTTATATGCACAGTGAAAAGTTCTGTGTACCTACGGGCATAGTTCTGTCACCGCTGCTTTTCCTTATTTTCATATCAGATACAGACAAATATACAAGTCACAGCTTCGTGTCATCTTTTGCAGACAAAAATCAGCATGAAAATTGCTTCTGAAAACATTGTTAAAATTTACAAGGTGACATTAATAATGTTTTCTTCAGAAGTCATTTTGGATAAGAAGTATCACTAGAAGGCACCAAACCGGGAAGGCTATGTAGCCTGTAGAAGAAATGTGGATACCTTCTTAAGGTTATCTTGAGATGATTTCGGGGCTTTTTAGTGTCCCCGCGGCCCGGTCCTCGACCAGGCCTCCACCCCCAGGAAGCAGCCCGTCACAGCTGACTAACACCCAGGTACCTATTTTACTGCTAGGTAACAGGAGCATAGGGTGAAAGAAACTCTGCCCAATGTTTCTCGCCGGCGCCTGGGATCAAACCCAGGACCACAAGTCCAGCGTGCTGTCCGCTCGGCCGACCGGCTCCCCGTGTACCTGTGTACAATCTTTTCAGATGTGACAGGAAACACGGACAACAGGGTGGGGTCAGCTTGGTGGATGTGCTGATGACAGACATCCTAAATGTAGTGATTGTCGCCTGACAGCTGGGTGGACAGCGCTTCGGATTCATAGTCCTGAGGTTTAGGGTTCGATCCCCGGTGGAGGCGGAGACAAATGGACAAAATGTTTCTTTCGCCCTGATGTCCTTGTTACCTAGCAGTAAATAGGTACCTGGGAGTTAGACAGCTGCTACGGGCTGCTTTCTGGGGGTGTGTGTAACAAAAAGGAGGCCTGGTCGAGGACCGGGCCGCGGGGACGCTAAGCCCCGAAATCATCAAGATAACCTCAAGATTGTCCTTGTATACAAGTTACCGGAGGCAAATAGTCGGCAGTTAATAGACTAACTAATGAAAACAGAACACATGGAAACCCTCACAAACCCAGGTTAAAACATCATCGTTCTTGGAGACTTCAACTTACGGCACCTAAAATGGAAAAACGTAGAAAATAGTTATATCCGAGGTAATCCCGGGAAGCAGTCCACGTGAACAGTCACACACAAACTACCTCTTTCGGATGTGTGACATTTGTCTTAAACCAGCAAATAGCAGAACTAGAAAACACACTAGATCTTGTTTTGACAAATAATTCTTTTATTGATCAAGAACATAATTATCACGAGTCCCTGTTACTCAGATCACAACTTTATGAGTTGTGATCGTAACTCAGATCACAACTCGGATCACTTTCAGACAATCGTGGGCAACTGGCCCACGCAGTCACAAATCCTACGAGAGGGAAGGGAAGGGAAAGGAATTGTCAAGGGAAAGCGCCAAGTCATTACGACTATATAGCACTTGGAAGGGGTCAGGATAAGGATTTGAGATGGGACGAGGGGATAGGAATGTTGTTAAACCACTTGGAAGGGGTCAGGATAAGGATTTAGGATGGGACGAGGAGATAGGAATGTTGTCAAACCACTTGGACGGTCTGGGATTGAACGCCGACCTGCATATAGCGTGACCGTCGCTCTACCGTCCAGTGGGGGAGAAGTGGCCAAATTCTATGTTAACAAACAGATTCACTGGCAATTAATAAAACGAAAGCCTCACAGATATAATGCTGGGAAGAACAACTAGAAAATGCTCACCTAAATCAATGCTTGGAAAATAGGTTCAGCAGATCCAGAAATATGCTCAAGCCACATACCACTAAGAATTTTTTTTTTTAGAAAAAGGTGTAAAGAGGAACGGGACCGGCGTTCTCTACGGGGAAGAAAACAACACGTTCAACAACTTGAACGTCCCACTCGATCTCTAGAACGACAAGGAAGGCAATGTAGAGAAATAGAAAAGCTGGAGCTAAAGCTACAGGAATCAAATAAAATCCAGAATAAACAGAGAGCAAAAGATAATCAGTGACAAAGACGAATACAAAGGAAAAAAAAAAAGTACTTTTCTCCCATGCAAATTTGAGAAAAAAAATACTTTTAGCACTGGTTCCCTGTACAAAAGTGATGGGAGTCTACAGATAACAACAAAGAAATCAGTGAAATACTGAGTAAATGACCGCCATGGAGAAAACATTCGAGAACCCAGGGGCCAGAAGCCGGCATGGAAAAAATAGTTTCGTAAATCCCAGGGCCAGAAGCCGGCATGGGAAAAAAAGTTCGTAAAACCCAAAGGTGCCAGAAGCCGGCAGGGAAAAAAGTTCATAAATCCCAGGGCCAGAAGCCGGCATGGGAAAAAATGAAAAAAGCCGGTTTCTGGCCCGGTTTCCACTACTACGTCTACACTGAGGCCCGTCTACACTGAGCCCCTAAACATACTGAACATTGATAACCCCAGCGAATCCTTCATGCATGTGATCCAAACATGAATTCTTATATGTAACCCCAATGGAGTTTGAAGTAGCCGGTGACAGTATGCCCGTGTACACTGCACCAGGCATAGTTATCCGGACCTACATATGTGTACACACAATGTACACACTGCTTCTCATATAACCCAACTCTGATACAATAAATATAA
>WNGS01061674.1:9301380-9322569 GCA_020271785.1 Procambarus virginalis | reverse complement strand
A
This sequence comes from Procambarus virginalis, assembly GCA_020271785.1. Taxonomy (NCBI): domain Eukaryota; kingdom Metazoa; phylum Arthropoda; class Malacostraca; order Decapoda; family Cambaridae; genus Procambarus; species Procambarus virginalis. The sequence goes on along the minus strand of WNGS01061674.1, from coordinate 9,322,568 downwards.
AATAATCGCAACTGATGTTTTCAAATACAGTTAATGATGTTTAAATAGTCCAGTTGTGGTGTTTAACCAGCATTAAGATTTAACTATGTTTCGTTAACATTGCATAGTCAGTGTTAATATTTTTATTGTTTAGGTCTTTTATCCCTCTCTCATTAATTCAAGGCTGACGAAAAGATAAAACTTTATAATGTACTATACTTATTATAATTTACACAACGATTCGAACCTTCATGGTTCATTCTCAGTGAGGATTGCGATGGTGGGGGGGGGTGAGGGGAGGGTGGAATGGAAGGGGGGGGGAGGGGGGAGGGAGGAAGGGGACTTATCAGCGGGGAAGGGAACTATCAGGGACAAGCCACGAGGAAACATCTGATTTAGAACGCGGGAGTCAACTGGCTGTTAATAGTTAGAGATTGTTTGATGTGTAGTGCTTGGCTGATGTCTAATCTTCTGCGGTCGTTGTGTCTGTCGATTATTTCGTTGTTGTTGGTCAGTATACCTCGGGTGATGATCTTTGTTGTGTACAAATGTTATGTTCTTTGAGGGATCATCACCACCCGAGGTATCTTGACCAACACCACCGAAAAATCGACAGATACAACAATAGAACATTAGACATCAACGAAGCACTGCCCATCAAACAATCTCAAACTACCAACTGCCAGCTGAACACTCGGCTACATCCTACTACCCTCAAGCTGCAGGCACAATACCCAGCAAAGTGTGCCCAGCAATCATAAGAACTTAAGAAGTAAAGAAACTGCAAGTCTATTGAACTTGGTGACAACTTACAACACCTCATATTCGACTTAAGCTTTCCTGCATATGAACAATCCACAAGGGCCGTGACGAGGATTCGAACCTGCGTCCGAGAGCATCCCAGACGCTGCCTTAATCGACTGATTAGTAGTGTCGACTGTAGTATGGTGTAGTGTGGTGTAGTGTGGTGTAGTGTGGTGTAGTGTGGTGTAGTGTGGTGTAGTGTAGTGGTGGTTAGTGGTACCTGCATACACTTGACTTCTTAAAAATGTTGAGAAGTCCAACGAAACACATCTCCGAGTGTCAGACTACACAAAACTGCAGCTTGAACTCTAAAGAGTAAAATGCTATTTTTTTCTCAAGGGTAAGAGAGTATCAGAAAGATAGAGGATCCGTGTGAAATTCATTGATTTATCCGATTGTCATATTCAACAACATATGTCTACAAGAATTACCAATACAAAAAACACACAGTTCTGCTATATTTGACACCTGTGAACACTTGCTACAATAACTTTACAAACATGATCTACAATGGTATTAATTATTACTTTAATTTGTGTAAATTATACCAAGAGCGGCGTTGTTAGGCGAAATTTCATTAAAAAACAGCTATGTTGGTCGAGCGAAGGAAATGGGTTTGCTGCTGCTGCTGTTGCTGCTGCTGCTGCTGCTGCTGTTTGCTGCTGCTAGTACGGCAGTGTCTGCGAGCTACCGCTGCTGAGGCTGGTATCTGCATTGTATCTGCATGGAGTTCTGGGAGTTCTTCTACTCCCCAAGCCCGGCCCGAGGCCAGCTTGACTTGTGAGCTTGGTCCAACAGATTGTGCTTGGAGCGGCCCGCAGGGCCACATATCCACCACAGTTCGATTGGTCCGGCACTTCGCGCAGGAAACTGTCCATTTTTTTTCTTGAAGGCTTCACTTTTGTTGCGGAAATATTTCTTATACTTGCTGGGAGATATGAGCAACCGTTGACCTCTGGTGTTCATTAAGTGTTCTCTGTGCCTATGGCACTTCAACTCTTCACTGTTCTATTCTGCATTTCCTTCCATTTCGTCGTTCCAACATGTTGTTATTCTAATGTTCAAAATTAGGGCCTGACCCTCCAGTATTTCCATGTAAATATTATTGAATATCTTGCTATCACTCCATGGTCACACTTTATCAAACACCTTTGCAAAGTCCATGTATACAACGTTTTATTGGGTTTTTTTGTTTCTATGCCTCAATGATTTTGTCATAGTGGTTCAGTAATTGCTAATGACAGGATCTTCCCGCTCTAAATCCATGTTGACCTGGGTTGTGAGATTCATTGTTCTCCACAAAGCTGAGGCTTAATTCCAAATCATTCTTTTTTCAACTTTTATTGTGTATTTGTGCCACCGGTCAATAGTGTTTAGGCACAGCTCTACTACCTCCCTTGTACAGTGGCGCTGTCTCTGCCGATTTACGTGCTTAAGTGATTTCCCTTAAGTTTTCCTCTTTTTTTATAGTCATCTGCAACCTTCTTTTAGGGGCAGTCTTCTATATGACTCCCCAGTGACACATGCTTCAAGCAGACATTGTACGCTTCAGCAGTCAATTATTCTATTCCTTGTATTAGAGTCTTTTGTTGTTGTACTTAAGATTTCTCATTGGATGTTTGCAAGTTCTATGATTGATTAACAATCCTCGGATTGTTAAAACTGAATTGAATAATCATTCTCGCTTGTTAATCCTTTTGGTCTTATTATAAGTATTTATTTGCGTTTATTTGAACTTTCAATGATCAAGTGGTCTGAGGTTGTAATCTGTCTAATTATTTCTTCGTTGTTTGTTTAGACCTGGCCAAGAGTAATTTAGTTCCTAGTTGGCTCTTGTTATCTGCTCGATAACCGAAAATGTGGCACACACTCAGAAGTTCTCTGATCTCCGGTTGGTTATTTCCAGGTTGATTAACCTGGTTGATAAGTGGTTGATGGGGTTCTGGGAGTTCTACTCCCCAAGCCCGGCCCGAGGCCAGGCTTGATTTGTGAGAGTTTGGTCCACCAGGCTGTTGCTTGGAGCAGCTACCTGCCATGATGTTGTTATTCGCTATTCTCCATCTTAAACTGGGTACTTTGACGTCTCCAAGGAAGATAACTTATCTAGCAATGTGTTTCCTAGGTTATCAAGGGTATTCTCGCTATCTTGCATCTGCTCTGTGAGTTCTTCACCCGTTGCATCTGGCAGTTTGTATGTTAGAATAATAATTAGGTTAATTTTCCTCTACTTTAATTCCAAGTAGCTCTACCACCTCATTTGTAGAGTTTAAGAGCTCTGTGCATACCAGTTTCACTTTAATGCACAGATTTACTCCTCTATTTGCCCTATTTACTCTACCTACATAAATTATAAATTGGGATCCAGTTTTTCCTATCCGTGTCATCTATTCAAAGCATTTCTGTCAATGTTCCAAATATTGAATTCCACAATTAAGAGCCCATTTATGAACTTGATTTTTGTCTCGATACTTTAAGCATTCTATGTTTGCAAATATTATGTGTGTGTGTATATATATATATATATATATATATATATATATATATATATATATATATATATATATATATATATATATAACAGAATGCTCTATTCTGTCTCCCTCTAAATACTTTATAAATTATCATATTGGTCCTCCTCTCCCGTCTATGACACGTTATTCCTTTCACGTGGAAATCTCAGCATTGGTGACGCTAGTATTTTTTCACTCTTTAATTGAGAGTTTACAAGAGTTTAGGCTGGAGGTACCTGCCGTTCTGTTCCAAAACGGCAGCTACACCTTCCCCCCCCTCCGTAATGTTTCAGTGTTTTCTCGAATGTGTGAAACTGCGTTTTGTCCCTTTCGGCCCATGTTTGCATGTTTCTTTGGCATAATATTTACAAATATTTTCAGCTTTGGTTTTCCCTGGCGTGTGCAGGAGAATGTTTGTAGATAGCAGAGGTTTAAAGCCTGGTAAACCTCAGATTACCAGTGAATTTGTGTATTGTTTCATTGTATATAAAACACTCACCTAACCCCCCCCCCCCCACCTTTCCCCCGGTCCAACCACTTGAGCTGGACGGTAGAACGACGGTCTTGCTTCATGCAGGTCGGCGTTCAATCCCCCGACCGTTCAAATGGTTGGGTACCATTCCTTCCCCCTCCCCTCTCCACCCCGACCCATCCCAAATCCTTATCCTGACACCTTCCCAGTGCTATATTATAGTCGCAGTGACTTGGCGCTTTCTCCTGATAATTCACCCCCCCCCCACCCAGCCACTTGGGCTGGACGGTAGAGCGACGGTCTCGCTTCATGCAGGTCGGCGTTCAATCCCCGACCGTCCAAGTGGTTGGGCACCATTCCTTCCCCTCCGTCCCATCCCAAATCCTTATCCTGACCCCTTCCCAGTACTATATAGTCGTAATGGCTTGGCGCTTTTCCCTGAAAACTCCCCCCCCCCCTCCCCGACACTGATCCACTATCAACCATCTAGGGAATTTTCCCACAGCCGTTCTCTAAATTTATTGGGTATAACTCTCCGATTTCTTTCGACCGTTCAAGAGAGAACTTGCTTAATAGCTCCAAAGGGGTACCTGATCAACCGGGCTGTGGTTCCTAGATCAGGTTTCGTGCAGCAGCCAGGGCCATCGAGCACTTACGCGTCTACCGACAAGACCTGTACAGTCTTTTGTCAATCACCTAGAATACTATTAGGGTTGTTATTGCCATCTTGGAGTCTCGTAGCGCTATATGTAATACCCTGACGCCTACCAGGCCTGGTCGACGACCGGCGGAGGCCTGGTCGACGACCGGGGGGGCCTGGTCGACGACCGGCGGCGGCCTGGTCGGGGACCGGGGGCGGCCTGGTCGACGACCGGGGGCGGCCTGGTCGACGACCGGGGGAGGCCTGGTCGACGACCGGGGGAGGCCTGGTCGAGGACCGGGGGAGGCCTGGTCGACGACCGCGGGAGGCCTGGTCGACGACCGGGGGAGGCCTGGTCGACGACCGCGGGAGGCCTGGTCGACGACCGGGGGAGGCCTGGTCGACGACCGGGGGAGGCCTGGTCGACGACCGGGGGAGGCCTGGTCGACGACCGGGGAGGCCTGGTCGAGGACCGGCGGAGGCCTGGTCGAGGACCGGCGGAGGCCTGGTCGAGGACCGGCGGAGGCCTGGTCGAGGACCGGCGGAGGCCTGGTCGAGGACCGGCGGAGGCCTGGTCGAGGACCGGCGGAGGCCTGGTCGAGGACCGGCGGAGGCCTGGTCGAGGACCGGCGGAGGCCTGGTCGAGGACCGGCGGAGGCCTGGTCGAGGACCGGCGGAGGCCTGGTCGAGGACCGGCGGAGGCCTGGTCGAGGACCGGCGGAGGCCTGGTCGAGGACCGGCGGAGGCCTGGTCGAGGACCGGCGGAGGCCTGGTCGAGGACCGGCGGAGGCCTGGTCGAGGACCGGCGGAGGCCTGGTCGAGGACCGGCGGAGGCCTGGTCGAGGACCGGCGGAGGCCTGGTCGAGGACCGGCGGAGGCCTGGTTCGAGGACCGGCGGAGGCCTGGTCGAGGACGGCGGAGGCCTGGTCGAGGACCGGCGGAGGCCTGGTCGAGGACCGGCGGAGGCCTGGTCGAGGACCGGGGGAGGCCTGGTCGAGGACCGGGGGAGGCCTGGTCGAGGACCGGGGGAGGCCTGGTCGAGGACCGGCGGAGGCCTGGTCGAGGACCGGCGGAGGCCTGGTCGAGGACCGGCGGAGGCCTGGTCGAGGACCGGCGGAGGCCTGGTCGAGGACCGCGGAGGCCTGGTCGAGGACCGGCGGAGGCCTGGTCGAGGACCGGCGGAGGCCTGGTCGAGGACCGGCGGAGGCCTGGTCGAGGACCGGCGGAGGCCTGGTCGAGGACCGGCGGAGGCCTGGTCGAGGACCGGCGGAGGCCTGGTCGAGGACCGGCGGAGGCCTGGTCGAGGACCGCGGAGGCCTGGTCGAGGACCGGCGGAGGCCTGGTCGAGGACCGGCGGAGGCCTGGTCGAGGACCGGCGGAGGCCTGGTCGAGGACCGGCGGAGGCCTGGTCGAGGACCGGCGGAGGCCTGGTCGAGGACGGGGGGGGGAGGCCTGGGTCAGAGACCGGGGGAGGCCTGGTCGAGGACCGGGGGAGGCCTGGTCGAGGACCGGGGGAGCCTGGTCGAGGACGGGGGGAGATGGTCGAGGACCGGGGGGGGACGGGAGGCCTGGTCGAGGACCGGGGAGGAGCTGGTCGAGGACCGGGGAGGCCTGGTCGAGGACCGGGGGAGGCCTGGTCGAGGACCGGGGGAGGCCTGGTCGAGGACGGGGGAGGCCTGGTCGAGGACCGGGGAGGCCTGGTCGAGGACCGGGGGAGGCCTGGTCGAGGACCGGGGGAGGCCTGGTCGAGGACCGGGGGAGGCCTGGTCGGGACCGGGGGAGGCCTGGTCGAGGACCGGGGGAGGCCTGGTCGAGGACCGGGGGAGGCCTGGTCGAGGACCGGGTGAGGCCTGGTCCAGGACCGGAGAGGCCTGGTCCAGGACCGGAGAGGCCTGGTCCGGGACCGGAGAGGCCTGGTCCAGGACCGGAGAGGCCTGGTCCAGGACCGGAGAGGCCTGGTCCAGGACCGGAGAGGCCTGGTCCAGGACCGGAGAGGCCTGGTCCAGGACCGAGAGGCCTGGTCGAGGACCAGGTAGATCTGGTCGAGGACGGGTAGATCTGGTCGAGGACCGGGTAGATCTGGTCGAGGACCGGGTAGATCTGGTCGAGGACCGGGTAGATCTGGTCGAGGACCGGGTAGATAAGGTCGAGGACCGGGTAGATAAGGTCGAGGACCGGACGGCGGGGACGCTAAGCCCCGAAATCATCGCAAGGTACCTACCTTTGTCCAACATATCAAAGAAATGAGAACCAATGTCTAGTGACTAGTGCAAAACCTTAGTAAGGTAAGTTGATTTACCTGAACCTTACCTTAGTAAGGTAAGGTTCAGGTTGAGCTATGAGAAGGGAAGAGGAGCTCTAAAGCTAGCAACAAGAGCCAGGAGTCGGCCCCATCTACAGTGTCCCCCACCTGTGTCGTGAGAGCCAACTTGTCTTTACACCATTCCTTTCCCCCGTCCCATCCAAATCCTCTATCCCCCCCTTCTCAGGGTTATTGAGTCGTAATGGCTTGGCGCTTTCTCCTGAGGGTTCCCTTCCCTTTCTACTTGATAACCCCCCCCCCATCAGGCCTTCGTGTGTACGTAACAAACATGGATGCTTGCTTATCACCATGTGTGTGTGTAAATCGACACACACACACACCACACACACACACACACACACACACACACACACACACACACACACACACACACACACACACACACACACACACACAGTAACCTGTGGCTCAGTGGTCAGCGCTGTCGGCTTACAACCGGCACGTCCTAGGTTCGAATCCTAGGCAGGGCGAGACAGCTAGGCGCGTCTCCTTGCACCCGTTGCCTCTGTTCACCTAGCAGTAATTATGAACTTGGTTGTTAGTCGACCGTTGTGGGTCGCTCTCTGAGGAATGGTCAAATACCGTTCATATTCGAGAAAACTTCGAATTTCCAACAAAACATGGAACCTAGACACAAAGGCCTTCAGGAACCTGTGTAAGAATCTTTCAGAACCTTGTATACCACATATGTAAGACCAATCCTGGAGTATGCGGCCCCAGCATGGAGTCCGTACCTTGTCAAGCACAAGGCGAAGCTGGAAAGAGTTCAGAGGTATGCCACTAGGCTACTCCCAGAACTAAGAGGCATGAGTTACGAGGAAAGGCTGCGTGAAATGCACTCCACGACACTGGAAGACAGAAGAGTAAGGGGAGACACGACCACTACCTACAAAATCCTCAGGGGAATTGACAGTGTAGACAACGATAAACTATTCAACACTGGCGGTACGCGAACAAGGGGACACAGGTGGAAACTGAGTACCCAAATGAGCCACAGAGACGTTAGAAAGAACTTTTTCAGTGTCAAAGTAATTAACAGATGGAATGCATTAGGCAGCGATGTGGAAGGCTGACTCCATACACAGTTTTAAATGTAGATATGATAGAGCCCAGTAGGCTCAGGAATCTGTACACCTGTTGATTGACGGTTGAGAGGCGGGACCAAAGAGCCAAAACTCAGCCCCGCAATCACAAATAGGCGAGTACAACTAGATAAGTACACACACACTGCGTACACCCGGGGTACACAGGTACACCAGGGTGTACACACGTACACCGTACTGTGTACGTTCTATCATATGGCGTAAAAAAAAATCAAAAAATAAATACCGTAGACGTCTCACTATTTCCCGACCACCTCCTAAATTCACGCCCTGGCCGAATAGCGCCTCCGGATCCACACTTACAATTCTTTTAACTGGAACAGCTTTTGGGCTGCCCGGAGTGAGTTACGAGGCCGCGCTGTTTTACGAGTAGCCGCAAAATGACGCACTCTGGGACACCTTTTTGTCCCGCTCAAAATGCTGTAGTTATTCCGAAACAGTTTGGGAAGATGTAGTGCACTCTGCGTCCTTTAAATAATATTAGAGCTGTAGTTTATTTTTGTTAGGGGGCGTTCCGGTTGTAATTACCTACTTGATGACGAGAGTTGGGCTCTCTGGGAGGGAGGAGGAGGATAGACAAGGATGAGGTGTGAGTGAGGGAGATTGGAAGTGTGAAACATGCATGTATATCACACCTTCCCTTCATCCCTCACTCTCACCTGTAGAGGAGCTGTCAATTAGGACCACATGTGTCTCAGCCACCGCCGTCAAAGCGGCCAAGCGGCAGGTAAACTGCCCAGGCAGGTACATTACCTGTTCCCCCACGCACCTGGCCAACCTTGCACGTCAACACACCTGGGCCAACACACCTGGGCCAACACACCTGGCCAACACACCTGGGCCAACACACCTGGGCCAACACACCTGGCCAACACACCTGGGCCCAACACACCTGGGCCAACACCCTGGGCCAACACACCTGGTCCAACACACTGGTCCAAAACACCTGGGCCAACCACACCTGGGCCAACCCTTCACACCAACACACACACACACACACACACACACACACACACACACACACACACACACACACACACAACACACACACACACTTGAAACTTTTATTTGTTTGTGTGTTTACTGTTTTAAATAATTTCATTCCTTTTCTCGTGTCTAAACAGGAGTGATAAAAAGATGGAAGAAATTTAAAACCAAAACTAATATTTACTTTTAATCTTACAAAAGTCTGCGACAGATGCGAACGTGAGTGAAAACTGTGGCAGTGAACGAGGTGAATATCAGACGCAGACACTATACTCTACGATGCTCTATCTATCAGAAAAACGGCTTTCGATTCCTGCAAATTCTACTTCGCCAATCACGATAGATAATTCCTAATCGTTGAAGGTAATGATGACAATGGCAGGTCGATGTGCTGGTAGCTGACTACTGCCCGAGTTCTGAAGGCGCGTGTGGAGAGAAGGAGGGCGCTGTGGAGGGGAAGGAGGGCGCTGTGGGGGGAAAGAGGGCGCTGTGGGGGGGAAGGAGGCGCTATGGAGGGAAGGTGGGCGCTGTGGGGGGGAAGGAGGGCGCTATGGAGGGAAGGAGGGCGCTGCGGAGGGAAGGAGGGCGCTGTGGAGGGAAGGAGGGCGCTGCGGAGGGAAGGAGGGCGCTATGGAGGGAAGGTGGGCGCTTGGAGGGAAGGTGGGCGCTGGGAGGGAAGGTGGGCTGGGGAGGGAAGGTGGGCGCTGGGGAGGGAAGGTGGGCGCTGGGGAGGGAAGGTGGGCGCTGGGAGGGAAGGAGGGCGCTGGGAGGGAAGGAGGCGCGCTGTGGGGGGGAAGGAGGCGCTGTGGAGGGAAGGTGGGCGCTGGGGAGGGGAAGGAGGGCGCTGGGGAGGGAAGGTGGGCGCTGGGGAGGGAAGGTGGGCGCTGTGGAGGGAAGGAGGGCGCTGTGGAGGGAAGGAGGGCGCTATGGGAGGAAGGGCGCTGGGGAGGGCAGGTGGGCGCTGGGGAGGGAAGGTGGGGCGCTGGGGAGGAAGGTGCGCGCTGCGGAGGGAAGGAGGGCGCTGTGGAGGGAAGGAGGGCGCTGTGGAGGGAAGGAGGGCGCTGCGGAGGGAAGGTGGCGCTGGGGAGGGAAGGAGGGCGCTGTGGAGGGAGGGGGCGCTATGAGGGAAGGTGGGCGCTGTGGAGGGAAGGAGGGCGCTATGGAGGGAAGGAGGGCGCTGCGGAGGGAAGGTGGGCGCTGGGAGGGAAGGTGGGCGCTGCGGAGGGAAGGTGGGCGCTGGGAGGAAGGTGGGCGCTGGGGAGGGGAAGGAGGGCGCTGTGGAGGGAAGGAGGGCGCTGCGGAGGGAAGGTGGCGCTGTGGAGGGAGGAGGGCGCTGTGGAGGGAAGGAGGGCGCTGTGGGGGAAGGATGGCGCTGTGGAGGGAAGGAGGGCGCTGGGGAGGGAAGGAGGGCGCTGGGAGGGAAGGAGGCGCTGGGAGGGAAGGAGGGCGCTGGGGAGGGAAGGAGGGCGCTGGGAGGGAAGGAGGGCGCTGGGGAGGGAAGGAGGGCGCTGGGGAGGGAAGAGGGCGCTGTGGAGGGAAGGAGGGCGCTGGGGAGGGAAGGAGGGCGCTGTGGAGGGAAGGAGGGCGCTGTGGAGGGAAGGAGGGCGCTGGAGAGGGAAGGAGGGCGCTGGGGAGGGAAGGAGGGCGCTGGGGAGGAAGGAGGGCGCTGGGGAGGAAGGAGGCGCTGTGGAGGGAAGGAGGCGCTGGGGAGGGAAGGAGGGGCCTGTGAGGGAAGGAGGGCGCTGTGGAGGGAAGAGGGCGCTGTGGAGGGAAGGAGGGCGCTGTGGAGGGAAGGAGGGCGCTGTGGAGGAAGGAGGGCGCTGTGGAGAAGGAGGGCGCTGTGTTTATAGTTGAGGGGGGAGAGTGGTGGGGTGCCTGGCATCTGGGCGGCCATTCACATTACATATTTACACTGGCGGTGGGCGGCCTTTGCTTGTCACGCCCGCAGTTTGGTGCCTGGCACTGACTCCCTTGTTTATACTTAACATTTTCCGTTAACGCTGTTGGTAGCTGAGCTCTTAAAGGTTAATGCATTTGTGTTGAAGTAAATATTTTATCATCTGTTTGTGTGTGTTTGGGGGGGGGGGCCGTATTCCCAAACCAGCCCTTGTCAAGGTTTTCCTGACTACAGCAAGGTCATGTCTCGCCAAACACGTTCCGTTTTAGTTCATGTATTATGCACCCCCCTACCCATCCTGTGGGCGGTAGTGGAGTTACAGAGGTACATAATGGGCTCACAGGGACTGAACCACACAATTCATTTGGATAAGTTACAATCTTGATGAGCTAGTTACAAAATTCAATGCACATCGTCACATCAACAAACAATAGATGTGTGGCTCCTCTTGGGTGATAGTACGATGCTGGTGCAGTGCAGCTCATACCTGGTCGCGTCACTCCGTGCACACCTGGTCGCGTCACTCCCAACACAAATGGTCGCGTCCCTCTCTGCACACCTGGTCGCGTCCCTCCCCTGCACACCTGGTCGCGTCCCTCCCCTGCACACCTGGTCGCGTCCCTCCCCTGCACACCTGGTCGCGTCCCTCCCTGCACACCTGGTCGCGTCCCTCCCCTGCACACCTGGTCGCGTCACTCCTGCACACCTGGTCGCGTCACTCCCCTGCACACCTGGTCGCGTCACTCCCCTGCACACCTGGTCGCGTCCCTCCCTGCACACCTGGTCGCGTCCCTCCCTGCACACCTGGTCGCGTCCCTCCCCTGCACACCTGGTCGCGTCCCTCCCCTGCACACCTGGTCGCGTCCCTCCCCTGCACACCTGGTCGCGTCCCTCCCCTGCACACCTGGTCGCGTCCCTCCCCTGCACACCTGGTCGCGTCCCTCCCCTGCACACCTGGTCGCGTCCCTCCCCTGCACACCTGGTCGCGTCACTCCCTGCACACCTGGTCGCGTCACTTCCCTGTACACCTGGTCGCGTCACTCCCTGCACACCTGGTCGCGTCACTTCCCTGTACACCTGGTCGCGTCACTTCCCTGTACACCTGGTCGCGTCACTCCCTGCACACCTGGTCGCGTCACTCCCTGCACACCTGGTCGCGTCACTTCCCTGCACACCTGGTCGCGTCACTCCCTGCACACCTGGTCGCGTCACTTCCCTGCACACCTGGTCGCGTCACTCCCTGCACATCTGTCCTGTGTTGACCGGTGTGACTAGCGTCCACGTGGCCCTCCAGGCTTTCCTACAGCCCTTGTTTGATTGTAATCTAACAGTGCACAAAGTAAATATTAAGCAAGCTAGTTCAAACCCACGCTAATGACCGTAGTGTGTATGTCACACACGCGCGCACACACACAAACACTGTGTGTGACCCCCCACACTCCAGGGGACAGGTCTGGCGTGAAAGCAACCCCTAGGTCGGTCGGTCTCCGTCCCCGTCTCTGTCTGTCTGTGTCTTTCTCTGACTCTTGAAGAGAGAAAGACCTGGGGGTTGATAACACACCAGACCTGTCCCTTGAAGCCCATATCAAGAGGATAACATCAGCGGCATATGCCAGGTTGGCCAACATAAGAACGGCCTTCAGAAACTTGTGTAAGGAATCATTCAGAATTTTGTATTCCACATATGTCAGACCAATCCTGGAGTATGCGGCTCCAGCATGGAGTCCATATCTAGTCAAGCATAAGACTAAACTGGAATAGTTTCAAAGGTTTGCCACCTTACCTTGAGGATACCTTGAGGTGCTTCCGGGCTTATCGTCCCCGCGGCCCGGTCATCGACCAGGCCTCCTGGTTGCTGGACTGATCAACCAGGCTGTTGGACGCGGCTGCTCGCAGCCTGACGTATGAGTCACAGCCTGGTTGATCAGGTATCCTTTGGAGGTGCTTATCCAGTTCTCTCTTGAACACTGTGAGGGGTTTGCCAGTTATGTCCCTTATGTGTAGTGGAAGCGTGTTGAACAGTCTCGGGCCTCTGATGTTGATAGAGTTCTCTCTCAGAGTACCAGTTGCACCTCTGCTTTTCAACGGGGGTATTCTGCACATCCTGCCATGTCTTCTGGTCTCATGTGATGTTATTTCTGTGTGCAGGTTTGGGACCAGCCCCTCTAATATTTTCCACGTGTAAATTATTATGTATCTCTCCCGCCTGCGCTCAAGGGAATACAGATTTAGGCTCTTTAGTCGGTCCCAATAGTTTAGATGTTTTACCGAGTGGATTCTAGCAGTAAAGGATCTCTGCACGCTCTCCAGGTCAGCAATTTCACCCGCAGTGAAAGGGGCTGTCATTGTGCAGCAGTACTCCACTCTAGAGAGCACAAGCGTTTTGAAAAGTGTCATCATCGGTATAGCATCTCTAGTGTGAAAAGTTCTTGTTATCCAACCTGTCATTTTTCTTGCAGTTGTGACGGCTACTTTATTGTGTTCTTTAAAGGTAAGGTCTTCCGACATGAGTACACCCAGATCCTTTACATTGCCTTTTCGTTCTATGTTATGATTTGCCTGAGTTTTGTACGTGGTTTCAGTTTTTATATTTTCATTCTTTCCATAGCGCATGAGCTGGAACTTGTCTTCGTTAAACACCATATTATTTTCTGTAGCCCATAGAAAGACCTGATCTACATCTGACTGGAGGTTCGCCGTGTCCTCTATGTTGCCTACTCTCATGAAGATCCTAGTGTCATCTGCAAAGGATGATACAGTGCTATAGGTTGTGTTCTTGTCTATGTCCGATATAAGGATGAGAAAAAGTACTGGAGCAAGCACAGTACCCTGGGGGACTGAGCTCTTAACGGTTGACGGGTTGGATTTTATTTTGTTGACTATTACACATTGGGTTCTGTTGGTCAGGAAATTGTAGATCCATCTGCCTACTTTTCCGGTAATTCCTTTTGAGCGCATTTTATGGGCAATAACACCATGGTCACATTTATCAAAAGCTTTTGCAAAATCTGTGTAAATTACATCAGCGTTTTGTTTGTCTTCCATAGCATCTAATGCCATATCATAGTGGTCCAGCAACTGCGACAGGCAAGAGCGCCCTGTTCTGAAACCATGTTGTCCGGGGTTATGGAGATGCTGTGATTCCATGTATTTTGTGATCTTACTTCTTAGCACTCTCTCAAAAATTTTTATGATGTGCGATGTTAGTGCTATCGGTCTGTAATTTTTTGCCTCTGCCTTATTTCCTCCTTTATGAAGTGGTGCTATCTCTGCTGTTTTTAGTATATCAGGAATAACGCCAGTATCTAGGCTTTGTCTCCACAGAATGTGAAGGGCCTGCGATAGTGGTTTTTTACAGTTCTTGATGAATATGGAGTTCCAAGAATCCGGGCCTGGTGCGGAGTGCATAGGCATACTGTTTATGGCTTCTTCAAAATCCAGTGGGGATAGGGTGACGTCTGATATATGATTTGATGTTGGTATCATATCCATGAAAAATTCATTTGGGTTATCGATCTTTAGTGCGTTTAATGGCTCGCTAAAGACAGAGTCGTATTGCTTCCTCAGTAGCTCGCTCATTTCTTTGTTGTCATCGGTGAAAGTTCCATCTTCCTTTCGCAGGGGCCCGATACTAGATGTGGTTTTTGATCTTGATTTTGCATAGGAGAAAAAATATTTCGGGTTTCTCTCTATTTCACTGATGGCCTTTTGCTCTCTTTCCCTCTCCTGCGTTTTGTATGATTCTTGTAGCTTGAGTTCAATTTTTCCTATTTCGCTACCTAACCTTCTTCGCCGTTCCTGAGATAGGGTGCGACTCTCAAGTTGTACCGCGATTCGTTTTCTTCGCCTATATAGGGAACGACGTTCTCGTTCCAATCTGCATCTCTTCCTCTTTTTTCTTAGGGGGATGCGGTTTGTACATATTTCTAGTGCTACTGAGCTTATTTTTTCCAGGCACTGGTTCAGGTTCGCATTTCCTAGCTGTTCTTCCCAGTTTATTTCTGTGAAGTCCTGGTTTATTTGCTCCCAGTTTATCTGTTTATTATTGAAGTTGAATTTGCTGAAATCTCCTCCACCGGGAATCTGGACTGGTTTTGAAGGTCTATTCCCCATGGTTGTCATAACTTCAATTAAGTTGTGATCTGAGTAACAGGTATTTGTAATCATTATGTTCCTGATCATTCATCATTATTAGTGAANAACTTCATTAAGTTGTGATCTGAGTACAGGTATTTATAATCATTATTTTCCTGATCAATTCGTATTAGTGAAAATGAGGTCCAGCGTATTCTCTTTCCTGGTTGGTTCTACTATTTCAGATCACATATTCGTTGCCTTGTTCGGGTTGAATGTAGACACAGTAGACACTTCTTAGATTTATTGACTAAGGCGACAAGGTGTATATCTGGCCAGCCGAGGTCACACCTACTCTGGGTCTGTTGAGGGAACTGAGCCTGCTGCAAGCATGGCTGATGCTCTTCTGTCTGGCATGACGTCAGAGGCTACTTGCCTGTGATTGGTTATGTCTCAATGGACATAGCACTTCCAAGTGCTACTGTACCAATGCAACACCCACCAGTACCACCATAACCGGTACCCCCATGACCAATACCCAGCATGTTATAGATTCAGCTACTCGGAACAAGGTTCCAAGTAGCACGGGCTATGGTGAGCCCGTAGTGGACTTACCTGGCACAGGAGCAGTGCTCGTACCTCCAGCAGTTGCAGGCCGCCTCCTGGTCAATACGAAGTGAGTTACTAAGTCGCCGCCGCACTGACGCCTCCTCCTAAGACCTCCTCCAAGACGCTCTCATTAAACCACAATTTACATTACTGAACGAGTTTAACGTAATATAGCCCTCGGAAGCGGTCAGGATAAGGATTTGGGATGGGACGGGGGGGGGGGGGCAAGGAATGATGTCCAACCACTTGGAATGAACGGGGATTGAACGCCGACCAGCATGAAGCGAGACCGTCGTTCTACCGTTCAGCCCAAGTTGGCTGGAGTGCACGAAGTCACGAGAGCACACCTGCACCTCTGATCAATGATGGGTGGGAAGTATCGGTATAGGATGATATCGTAGCGGAAGACATCGTAGCGGAAGACATCGTAGCGGAAGGCATCGTAGCGGAAGGCATCGTAGAGGAAGACATCGTAGAGGAAGACATCGTAGAGGAAGACATCGTAGAGGAAGACATCGTAGAGAAGACATCGTAGAGAAAGACATCGTAGAGAAAGACATCGTAGAGGAAGACATCGTAGAGGAAGACTTCGTAGAGGAAGACATCGTAGAGGAAGACATCGTAGAGGAAGACATCGTAGAGGAAGACATCGTAGAGGAAGACATCGTAGAGGAAGACATCGTACAGGAAGACATCGTACAGGAAGACATCGCACAGGAAGACATCGCACAGGAAGACATCGCACAGGAAGACATCGCACAGGAAGACATCGTACAGGATGACATCGTACAGGATGACATCGTACGGAAGGCATCGTAAAGGAAGACATCATACAGGAAGACATCGCACAGGAAGACATCGTACAGGAAGACATCGTAGCGGAAGATATCGTAGCGGAAGACATCGTAGAGGAAGGCATCGTAGCGGAAGGCATCGTAGAGGAAGACATCGTACAGGAAGACATCGTACAGGAAGACATCGTACAGGAAGACATCGTACAGGAAGACATCGTACAGGAAGACATCGTACAGGAAGACATCGTACAGGAAGACATCGTACAGGAAGACATCGTACACCCTACATAATGTTGCCACACAAGCACATGCATGACAGCTAAAGTTAGCGCTAACTTTCCCTGTGTAAACAACTGTCGCACCCTTCCTCCTCACGCACGGGGGTATACGCAACGCTGCTCTTCAGTATAGTTTACCTGAGTAGAACTTACTCAAAGTATACTCCGGGTATAATCCTAAGTATAATATATTCACTTTATAAGTTTGTGTTGTTCTTACACATTTTGTTAGCAGAGGAAGTTTTCCTGTTAAGCGGCCGAACGTATGATATAAACCAGTGGCAACAACAAAAAATTTTACGGGGAATATTGATAAAAAGAATGATAAATTGAGCTTATACTAGGTCATGGCCGAGGTCCCCCAGTCACCGATGCTTGCAAGCATGAGGGAGGAGTAGAGAATGCAACACAGTTGACCAATCCCTAGAAAGTGAAGGGATGACGACGTTTCAGTCCATCCTGGACCGTTCTCAAGTCGATTCAATCGACTGGAGAATGATCCTGGACGGACCGAAACGTCGTCGTCCTTTCACTTTCTAGTGTGTGGTCTGGTCAACATACTTCAGCCACGTTATTGTGACTCCTCGCCTACAGCTGACTAACTTTTAGGTAAGCTTGAGGAACCCCTTAGGAAGAAGCCCAGACACTTCACTGGGCTTCTCCAGCATGGGACTGGGCTCCAGCATGGGAACCACCACAACCTAAACACACACAACCACTCCGAAGGAAGTCAGAAAACATGTTCCAGAACGAAGACAAAATTAGACTACAGTGTAGGTCGTACTCTGCCGACCCCTCACAGTGCTCAAGAGAGAACTGGATAAGCACCTCCAAAGGATACCTGATCAACTAGGCTATGACACATACGTCAGGCTGTGAGCAGCCGCGTCCAACAGCCTGGTTGACCAGTCCAGCAACCAGGAGGACTGGTCGATGACCGGGCCGCGGGGACGCTAAGCCCCGGAAGCACCTCAAGTCAGGTTCATAGAACTGGACCTCACCCCGTACAATGCCAGTAGCTGTGGTGCAGGGAACGGATGTTACTAACATTAATTGCTATAAAACACACACAGATCACATTAACCTGATCTATGGCATTGAGAAAATCCACTAGGGCTGTGAAGTGTGTTCGAACCTACGACCCCTGCATTCCCAGTCGCGTGCTCTGTCACTAGACCATCGCTGACTTGTCAAAAGTCATACAACCGGGTTCCTTGTTAGTGTCATTTCTGTGCGTTTCTCAAGTTGGCAGCAGGTTTTATTTAACTATGTTTCGTTAACATTGCATAGTCAGTGTTAATATTTTATTGTTTAGGTCTTTTATCCCTCTGTCATTAATTCAAGGCTGACGAAAAGAATAAAAACTTTATAATGTACTATACTTATTATAATTTACACAACGTTTCGAACCTACATGGTTCATTCTCAAGTGAGGATTGCGATGGTGGGGGTGGGTGGAGGGGGGGAATGGAAGGGGGGGGGGATGGAAGGGGGGGGGGAATGGAAGGGGGGGGGAGGGGAGGAAGGGAATTATCAGCGGGGAAGGGAACTATCAGGGGACAAGCCACGAGGAAACATCTGATTTAGAACGCTGGGGAGTCAACTGGCTGTTAATAGTTAGAGATTGTTTGATGTGTAGTGCTTGGCTGATGTCTAATCTTCTGCGGTCGTTGTATCTGTCGATTATTTCGTTGTTGTTGGTCAGTATACCTCGGGTGGTGATCTTGTTGTGTGTACAAATGTTATGTTCTTTGAGGGATCATCACCACCCGAGATATCTTGACCAACACCACCGAAATAATCGACAGGTACAACAATAGAAGATTAGACATTAACGAAGCACTGCCCATCAATCTCAAACTACTAACTGTCAGCTGAAACTCAGCTACATCCTACCACCTTGACCTACCTTGAGGTTACCTTGAGGTGCTTCCGGGGCTTAGCTTCCCGCGGCCCGGTCGTCGACCAGGCCTCCTGGTTGCTGGACTGATCAACCAGGCTGTTTGACGCGGCTGCTCGCAGCCTAACGTATGAGTCACAGCCTGGTTGATCAGGTATCCTTTGGAGGTGCTTATCCAGTTCTCTCTTGAACACTGTGAGGGGTTTGCCAGTTATGTCCCTTATGTGTAGTGGAAGCGTGTTGAACAGTCTCGGGCCTCTGATGTTGATAGAGTTCTCTCTCAGAGTACCTGTTGCACCTCTGCTTTTCAACGGGGGTAATCTGCACATCCTGCCATGTCTTCTGGTCTCATGTGATGTTATTTCTGTGTGCAGGTTTGGGACCAGCCCCTCAATTATTTTCCACGTGTAAATTATTATGTATCTCTCCCGCCTGCGCTCAAGGGAGTACAGATTTAGGCTCTTTAGTCGGTCCCAATAGTTTAGATGTCTTACTGAGTGGATTCTAGCAGTAAAGGATCTCTGCACGCTCTCCAGGTCAGCAATTTCTCCAGCTTCGAAAGATCCTACCACCCTCAAGATCCAGGCACAATACCCAGCAAAGTGCCCCAGCAATCATAAGAACTTAAGAAGTAAAGAAACTGCAAGTCTATTGAACTTGGTGACAACTTACACAACCTCATATTCGACTTAAGCTTTCCTGCATATGAACAAATCCACAAGGGCCGTGACGAGGATTCGAACCTGCGTCCGAGAGCATCCCAGACGCTGCCTTAATCGACTGATTAAGTAGTGTCGACTGTAGTATGGTGTAGTGTGGTGTAGTGTTACCTGCATACACTTGACTTCTTAAAAATGTTGACAAGTCCAACAAAACACATCTCCGAGTGTCAGACTACACAAAACTGCAGCTTGAACTCTAAAGAGTAAAATGCTATCTTTTTTTCTCAAGGGTAAGAAGAGTATCAGAAAGATAGAGGATCCGTGTTAAATTCATTGATTTATCCGTTTTGTCATATTCAACAACATATGTCTACAAGAATTACCAATACAAAAACACACAGTTCTGCTATATTTGACACCTGTGAACACTTGCTACAATAACTTTACAAACAATGATATAATGGTATTAATTATTACCTTAATTTGTGTAAATTATACCAAGAGCGGCGTTGTTAGGCGAAATTTCATTAAAACAGCTATGTTGGTCGAGGCGGAAATTGGTTGCTGCTGCTGTTGCTGCTGCTGCTGTTGCTGTTGCTGCTGCTGCTGCTGCTCTTGCTGCTGCTAGTAAGGTAGTGTCTGCGAGCTACCGCTGCTGAGGCTGTTATCTGCATTGTATCTGCAATGAGTTCTGTAAGTTCTACTCCCCAAGCCCGGCCGAGGCCAGGCTTGACTTGTGAGAGCTTGGTCCAACAGATTGTTGCTTGGAGCGGCCCGCAGGGCCACATATCCACCACAGTTCGATTGGTCCGGCACTTCTCGCAGAAAACTGTCCATTTTTTTCTTGAAGGCTTCCACTTTTGTTGCGGAAATATTTCTTATACTTGCTGGGAAGATATTGAGCAACCGTTGACCTCTGGTGTTCATTAAGCCATAGAAGAAGTGCCATAGGCTCTGTGCCTATGGCACTTCAACTCTTCACTGGTTCTATTCTGCATTTCCTTCCATTTCGTTCGTTCCAACATGTTGTTATTCTAATGTTCAAAATTAGGGCCTGACCCTCCAGTATTTTCCATGTAAATATTATTGAATATCTTGCTATCACTCCATGGTCACACTTTATCAAACACCTTTGCAAAGTCCATGTATACAACATTTGTATTTGGGTTTTGTTTCTAATGCCTCAATGATTTTGTCATATTGGTTCAGTAATTGCTAATGACAGGATCTTCCCGCTCTAAATCCATGTTGACCTGGGTTGTGAGACTCATTGTTCTCCACAAAGCTGGAGGCTTAATTCCAAATCATTCTTTTCAACTTTTATTGTGTATTTGTGCCACCGGTCAATAGTGTTTAGGCACAGCTCTACTACCTCCCTTGTACAGTGGCGCTGTCTCTGCCGATTTACGTGCTTAAGTGATTTCCCTTAAGTTTCCTCTTTTTTTATAGTCATCTGCAACCTCCTTTTAAGGGCAATTTTCTATATGACTCCCCAGTGACACATGCTTCAAGCAGACATTGTACGCTTCAGCAGTCAATTATTCTATTCCTTGTATTAGAGTCTTTTGTTGTTGTACTTAAGATTTCTCATTGGATGTTTGCAAGTTCTATGATTGGTCCAATCCTCGGATTGTTAAAACTGAATTAAATAATCATTCTCGCTTGTTAATCATTTTGGTCTTATTATAAGTATTTATTTGCGTTTATTTGAACTTTAATGATCATGTGGTCTGAGGTTGTAGTATCTGATGTTGTAATCTGTCTAATTATTTCTTCGTTGTTTGTTTAGACCTGGCCGAGAGTAATTTAGTTCCTAGTTGGCTCTTGTTATCTGCTCGATAACCGAAAATGTGGCACACACTCAGAAGTTCTCTGATCTCCGGTTGGTTATTTCCAGGTTGATTAACCTGGTTGATACCTGGTTGATGGGGTTCTGGGAGTTGTTCTACTCCCCAAGCCCGGCCCGAGGCCAGACTTGCACGGTACCGTGCAAGAGTACAGTGTGTTGCTCACTGATGACAACTCCTCACAGTACTGTGAGTACTCCTCACAGTACGTGAGGAGTACTCATCAGAGCGCTCCTCCTCCTCCAGCCTACACACCACCTTGTGACAAGCTGGCCTGTTAACGAGGTATACCTTGAGTATACCTTAAGT
>WNGS01061674.1:9275323-9297912 GCA_020271785.1 Procambarus virginalis | reverse complement strand
AACTGTGAGAGTTTGGTCTCACCAGGGCTGTTTGCTTGGAGCAGCTACCTGCCAATGATGTTATTGGTTCGCTATTCTCCATCTTAAACTAACTGGGTAACTTGTGACGTCCTCCTCCAAAAGGAAGATAACATAGATAGCTAGCAATGTGTTTTCCTAGGTTATCAAGGGTTTTCTCGCTATCTTGCAGCTGCCTCTGATTCTTCACCCACGTTGCAATCTGGCAGTTTGTATGTTAGAATAAAATAATTAGGTTAATTTTCCTCTACTTTAATTCCCAGTAGCTCTATCCACCTCATTTGTAGACGTTTAGAGCTCTGTGCATACAGTTTCACTTAATGCACAGATATATATAATAGATATATTATATATATATATATAGATATATATATATATATATAATATATATATATATATAAAAGAATGCTCTATTCTGTCTACCTCTAAATACTTTAAATTATCATATTGGGTCCTCTCCTCTCCATGTAAAACAAACAAACGCTGTTCCTTTCACGTGGAAATCTCAGCATTGGTGACGCTAGTAAATTTTTCGCTCTTTAATTGAGAGTTTACAAGAGTTTAGGCTGGAGGTACCTGCCGTTCTGTTCCAAAACGGCAGCTACACCTTCCACCTCCCCCTCCATATGTTTCAGTGTTTTCTCGGATGTGTGAAACTGCGTTTGGGTCCTTTGGCCCATATTTGGCATTTTTTTCTCTCTTTGGGCATAATATTTGCAAGTATTTTCAGCTTTGGCTTTTCCTGGCGGTTTGAAAGGAGAATGTTTGTAGATAGAAGAGGTTTAAAGCCTGGTAAACCTCAGATTACCAGTGTATTTGTGTATTGTTTCATTGTATATAAAACACACTCACCTAACAACACCCACCCCCCCCCTTTTCCCACCCGGTCCAACCACTTGAAGCTAGACGGTAGAAACGACGGTCTTGCTTCATGCAGGTCGGCGTTCATCCCCCGACGTTCAAATGGTTGTGCACCATTCCTTTTCCTCCTCCCCCCCCCGCCACCCTCGACCCATCCCAAATCCTTATCCTGACAACCTTCCCAGTGCTATATAATAGTAATAGGCTTGGCGGCTTCTTCCTGATAATTCCTCCCCCACCCACCCACCCAACCACTTGTGCTGAAGGTAGAGCGACGGTCTCAGCTTCATGCAGGTCGGCGTTCAACTCCCGACCGTCCAAGTGGTCCGGGCAATCATTCCTTCCCCTGCACGTCCCATCCAAAATCCCTTATCCTGACCCCTTCCCAGTGCTATAATGGTCGTAATGGCTTGGCGCTTTTCCCTGAAAACTCACCCCCACACCCCGACACTGATCCACTATCAACCATCTAGGGAATTTTCCCACAGTCGTTCTCTAAATTTGATTGGGATAAACTCTCCGAATTTCTTCGAGACCGTCAAGAGGGAACTTGCTTAAAACAACTCCAAAGGGGTACATGATCAACCGGGCTGTGGTTCCTAGATCAGGTTGCGTGCAGCAGCCAGAAGCCATCAAGAACTGTACCGCGTCTACCCGACAAGACCTTGTAACAGTCTTTCCTCAATTCACACCTAGAATACTATTAGGGTTGTTATTGCCATCTTGGAGTCTCGTAGCGCTATATGGTAATACCCTGACGCCTCCACGCCCTGGTCGACGACCGGCGGAGGTCTGGTCGGGGACCGGGGGAAGGCCTGGTCACGGACCCGGGGGGGAAGGCCTGGTCGAGGACCAACGGGGGAGGCCCGGTTCGAGGACCGGGGGAGGCACGGTCGAGGACCGGCGAGGCCCTGTCGACCGACCGGGGCAGGCCTGGTCGGGGACCCGGGAGGCCTGGTCCGGAGACCGGGGGAGGCCCGGTCGACGACCGGTGCAGGCCTGGTCGGGGACCGGGGGAGGTCTGGTCGACGAACACGGGGGAGGCCCTGGTCTGGGACCGGTGTAGGCCCGTCGAGACCGGGGGAGGCCCGGTCGAGGAACGGGGAAGTTCCCTGGGTCGACGACCGGTTCAGGCCCGGTCGGGGACCGGTGGAGTCCCGGTCAGTTAGACCTTGGGGAGTCCGGTCCTTGGACCGGGGAGTCCCGGTCGGGGACCGTGGGAGGCTGGTCGGGGACCGGGGAGCTGGTTCGGGTACCGGGGGTAGGCCTTGTCGGGGACCCTTGGGAGGCCTGGTCGAAAGGACCGGGGGAGGTCCTGTCGGGGACCTTTTATTCTTTTTTTTTTTTTTTTTTTTTTTTTTTTTTTTTTTTTTTTGGAGTAAAGAGGAAGGAGAGGCATAGGTGAAGGGAAGTGTAGAAGTGGGAAGTACAGTGAGAGGTATGAAGCAGGCGGGCTGTCCGCCTTGCTGACACGATGTGTGGGGTGTGGCAGCTAAGCTAAGCTGGCTACCTCTTGTCAGGGAGCTGTGAGTGTGTGAGAGAGGTTCTTCACATGCGTTCAACCATATAGGATGGCCTATAGATTGATACTTGTAGCAATTCATATATCACAACACTCCTGATGCTTCCACCATGTGTTGTTCTGTTTAAGGCTCTTTATTTTATTATTATTATTATTATATCGAGTTGTTCATACACATTATTTATCTAGTTGTTTCATACACATATTTTTGATTATTTCGGGTTGGTTCACACATACACTATTTGAAACTGTTCATATATAAACAATGTAATATCCTCATCTGGGGATTATAATACTGTGGGGCGGGGTTTTTATCCAGAGAATCGAGGCTCTTGGGCCACCAGCGTGGGAGCGGGGCGTCTCATCTTGGAGCAAATCTTTCCAACATTGGATCCTCTAACATTTCAATGGTGTTCCACACCCTGATGGCTTGGTGCTGCAGTCTGATGTTTATGGCTGTATGTTCAGGAGTTCATGGAGCTCCTGCATTGTCTGATTATATGGGCGGACGGTGGTTGGCTGCTCTCCTTAGCGCCATATTTTGTACCGCTTGCATTTTCTGGATGTTAGTTTTCTTTATGGTGTATAGTGGTACTGGGGGATACTCTAGAAGCGGCCGAACTAGAGCCTTATATAGGTTGATCTGAATGTTAGTACTGAGGCTTCGAAATCTTCTCAGTTTTCCTATTGCTACTTTGGCTTTATTTATTCGGTCCCTTACATGAATTTGTATCCCTGTTCTATTATATCAGTCCGTATTCTGCCTACCTCGCATATTGGATCGGATGGTTGTCAAGGATGATGGGGTTCCGGGTTTTTTTTCGCAATGTGTATTATCTGAAACTTTTGTTTGTTGGTGCTAATTTCCATTGCTGCTCAAAGTTGTTATGAGTTCAATAGCTGCCTTGGTCGTGTCGGCTAGTAGCGGCTTTGATGGTCCAGGTTGGCATATTATTTGGGTGACAACGTCAGCGTATGTGATGTATTCTCCATGTGGTTGGGGTAGGTTCGCTGTATATATGTTGAATAGAGTGGGGAGAGGCAGCTTCCTTGTGGTACCTCCACTTTTCAGTTTCTATTACGTCACCCAAGCAGCTGCCGATATTAAGCCTAGCAGTTCTATTAACTATAAAGCTGCAGAGGGTAGCAGTAAATCTCCCAGGAAGGCCTAGTTCAGATATCTTATATTTTAGGCCTGTGGTGCCACCCTTTGTCGAAGGCTTTCGAGACGTCCCCTAAGCACTATATTACACTGATTTTTTTTCGACCTACTGCGTTGGCTATATGCTCGTAGATCAAGGCTATTGCTGTATGGCCCTTGCGGTTTCTGAAGCCCATGCTGCCTGGTGTTATACTCCCCTTCCTTTTCCATGTACTTCACAAGTCTCGGGTTGATAATTTTTTTCGAATATTTTCCCTGGTACTTCGAGGAAGGAATTGGCCTGTAGTTTTCGGTTTGAGTTGGGGTTTACCTGGCTTGGGGATTAATCTTATTGTGGCATTCTTGAAGTATGCGGGGAAAAGTCCAGATGCAAGAGCTGCAATTAAGATACATGTGTATTGATGGAGTGCAGTTACTGGTAGGTTGGATAATACCATTTTATTTATTTTGCTGTTGCCGGGCGCCTGTTCTTGAAAACCATAATTGTTTTATGGACCTCTGCAATGGTTATTTGTTTCATAAGGTGGCAGTCATCGGGTATGTTGTTAAGGTCTATTGTTTGCGTCGGGAGTAGAGCTGCAGCTCTGGTATCGACTCGAGTGTAATTCCCTTCATTAATTTGGCAAAGTTGACATTTCTTCTGGGTTTATCCTGAATATTTTTTCCCAGTAACTTCCTGAATCCTGCTCTTGTTCTCCTCTCCTATAGAGTTTATTTCCTGAGGCGTCTAGATGTAGGGTGTTTTCCCTCAGAAGAGCTTCCATCAAGTCTTAACTTTTTTCCAGAACTTTCCTGGGTTCCTGTAGTCGGCTTGGATCTTGCTTATGAGGTCATCCCATTGCTTGGTGTACTCTGTTTTGCCTAGATCTTGCAGCGCATCTTGTAGTTCCCTTTGTAGTCTTTTGCCATATCCGTCAACCGTGTTGTTATGAGTGTGAATAGGTATCTGGTTGAGTGTCCGAGCCCCGTGGCTGTTAAGGATACCTCGAGTTGGTTTCAGGGCTTAGCGTCCCTCGGCCCGGTCATTGTCCAGGCCTCTAAGCTACCTAACCCAGGTTAGTGACATAGCTGAACAGATGACAAAAATATATTTTTTTCATAGGAAATTAATATTTTTAACATTTAGTCTTATAATGACGTTATTAACATCAACAGAACATCAAGATCTTAATCAAGCCAAACACACACACGTTATCTGGACCAGATTCTGCGGTAATTCAATGTTATGATTAGGAAATAGACTACCTATAATGGGAGAAGATTCTGTATGTGACCAATCACTGCACTCACTGTCACTGCTTTCACTGCTCGCGTATACATTATATATACCCCAGGTCCATGAAATGTGGTGAATACGCGCGTAGGGTTCAGGTCTTGGCATCAACACAGCCACACACTCTGCAACCATTCATCTCTTGCAACAAAAACACATCGCAATTAAAAAATGCATTGAATGCGGAAATTTTTATCTCCCCGGAGTGATGCATCTCAGCATGTGAGCACAGGATGCTGTATTGAGCATAGGATGACGACTAATGCACAGGTTGATATAGTGAGCACTGTATAATATAGTGAACAATGTAAGGAGCACGGGATGATAGTGAGCATGAAGTATAATGTTGGTAGTGTTTAGTGGCTGGTATTTATGTATGTGGATGTAGTGGAGCCTGCGGATGTGTTCGTTGTGAATGTGGATGGTTGAGATGATGGTGGTGGATGAGGGTGGCTGAGATGATGGATGAGGGTGTTGTTTGTGGCAGACATGTTTCACGTACGCCACAAAAGGGGGGAGGGGGTAAGGCCTTTATTTCTTTAATTATAAAAGTAAACCTGTATATAAATAATGTATATACCAGTATATGATCTCACAGCTAGCTAGCTCTCTCGCGCGTGTGTGTGTGTGTGTGTGTGTGTGGAGGGGGGGGGGGAGGTTGTTTGGCTCCCGCTATCCTGGTCGCTATAACTAGCCAAGATAGCACAGTCATCCACCTGGGATAACAAACGTCAAACCTTCCTACTGTTTATCCAAGTCTGATTAAGACGTCTCTTGCTGACTATTTGTGCAGTATCTACTAAAACTAGTATCATTCTAACTACCATTAATAGTTGTATTATTCATACATCTTATCACTACTCCTCTTATTTCTATTTCCTACAAGTACCACTATTAATGGTATTCTAGTAACTAGTATCACTACAACTATTAGCATTATTAATTACGAGTAACAACTCCTGCTATCTCTGGTATTATCGTCAACAGCCTCAGTCGGTATTGTAGCTAAATATATGTATTTTTACTTTGTGAAGAATGTTGCTGGAATGTTGATGTCTCGGACAGGCAAGTGGCTAGCCATCTCCCGGATCTTGCCACATTCCTATCCTGCCTTCATACATCCCTATCCTCACTCTCTTTCCTTGGTTGCTATGTTGTTCTATCCTACACTCCTATTCTCGTTTGGTGGCTATCTGATGTCCGTTGTTCGCCCTCGTTATCTCTCTATTATCCGACTCTCTCTCTCTCTCTCTCTCTCTCTCTCTCTCTCTCTCTCTCTCTCTCTCTCTCTCTCTCTGTGTGTGATTATGCTGATATTTTGTTATTTATCCTAAGCATTTTATAATTATTTTGTTTGACACACACACTTATATATTATTATATTTCTACAAATTTTCTGCTTTTCTTCCCGATTATATGTTTACTTCTTATAGTCTAGCATCTTTCTTCAACTCTCTTTTACAATCCTCCGTTCTCCTTGCATCCTGTTCATTATCTGTCATTATTATTATTATTTTCATTTATACCTATCCATTTTGTGCATTTACAATTGTATTTCTTGTAAGTCATTTTTATACTGCATACATTTTTATACATTCTGATATATACTTCATACTTCCCTCATCTTCCATACACATACCCAGTCCACGGACCAAGTCACTACCTGAATAGTACCTGAGAGTTGTTCTACTCCCTCAGCCCGGCCCGGGTCCAGACTTGACTACTTAAAGCAACAGGCTGTTGCTTGGCGCAGCCTGCACGAGACATAGCCACTACAACCTTGATGGGTTCGGTACTTCTTACAGAAAACTATCCAGTTGTTCTTTAAGCCGTCCACTTTTCTTCCGGCAATATTTCTTATGCTTGCTGGGAGGATATAGAATTGCCATGGGCTTCTGATGGTTATTCAGTGTTCTCTGATTGTGCTTATGGCAACTCTACGCTTTACTAGTACTATTTTGTATCTCCTTCCATATCATTGACTCTAGTATACTCTTATTTGATTGTGCAAATTCGGGACCTGGCTTTCCAGCATTTTCCAGGAATACACTATATGATATCTCTGTCGTCTTTTGAAAGCTTTCAGACGATCCCAATAATTAAGGTGCTTTATTGCGTTTGTGTGTGCCGTAGATGCTCTCCGTATTCCCTCTATCCATCTTTCCTGCTCTGAGGGGTAAGTACTGAACAGTACTCCAGGCGGGACAGCACCGGTGATTTGAGCAATATGACCATTGTTATGGGATCCCTGCATTTGAAGGCTCTCGAAATCCATCCTATAATTTTTCAAGCTGATCTATTTGCTTGGTTATGCTCCCTAAACGTTTGGTCGTGAAAAATTATTATTCTCAAATCCTTGAAATGCTACTTTCCTACTATCGGCAGATTTGATTGTATCTTTGTGTACCGCATTTTGTTTAGGGTCTTCACAGTTATCATAACCCAAGTACCTGGAATTTATCACCGACACATTATATTTTTCCCGATGCCCAGTTAAAAACTGTATTATTTTACTTTATTTGTTCTAATGCATCAGTGATTTTTTTCATTGTGGTCAAGGAGATGTGAGAAGAAAGATCTTCCCGCTCTAATTCCACATTGACCTGGGTTGTGGAGGTCATTGGTCTCCATAAAACTGATATCTGACTCCTGCTCACTCTCTCAAAAACATTTATGTGGGACGTAAGAGCGACTGGTCTATAGTTTTTAGCCAATGCTTTGTTCCCAAGGTACAGTCCACCCCACTCCTGTGCCAGGTAAGTCCACTTCGGGATCACCATAGCCCGTGCTAGTAACTCTGCAGTGTACAAGCTTTTTCTCTACACTACACTATTCTATACACATTCCCAGTCCGCAGTCCATGTTACTAACACTTACATAGACTGTTCATAGTCTGTAATAGAAATGAACCCTCAGTTCATAGACTTTCTAATACACATCCCTCAGTTTATAGACTGTTGCTAATACACATCCCCAGTCGACTGACCACACACACCCACGGTCCACGAACATGTGTACCGCGCCACTATTCCGTAAATGCATAACTCGACGCTTAATTCACATATCCATTTCACCATATCCACATACCATCCTTCCCAGTGTCCATTATCATGACTCCTTTCCCATAAGGTGTATCCTTCGGTCGACAGCCATGGATTTCTATCCTATATCTCTGCAGGTTACTTCTCCTATAGCATAATAAGATTAATTTTGATTGTTGCCGCCGGAGGCCGCTAGTTTACAGTGCACGCCATAGTCATCCTATGAGCTATAGCGCAAAAAAAGATTACAGAGGGTAATCTGTAATTCAGACCTCAGTCTTAATCTTAATTAATGAAGTCTTAATCAGACCTCAGCGGAGATTTCTACATTAACAATTACATTTAACTTGCACACCTTATAATGTCAAACTTTTTCATCCCAAAATATATATGTACTTACGGTAAATTCTACTTCGATAGCAGGTTTCTGGCTAATACCTAAACCATTTTAGATACGGGGGTATTACGGGATCAGAGAAGAGCTGTTGCTTTATCAACATTTATGTATTTTATGTATTTATCAACAAGAAGCAAAGTATAGATATAGTGCAAGGATTTCAGATAGTTTATCAGCTGTAATAATATGCTTTGTTATTTCATGCAAAGTCAGTTTAGATTTATTTTTAAATGACTCAATTTTATCACAGTTTAAGATGTAATATTTTAGTGTGTGTGTGTGTGTGTGTGTGTGTGTGTGTGTGTGTGTGTGTGTGTGTGTGTGTGTGTGTGTGTGTGTGTGTGTGTGTGTGTGTGTGTGTGTTCCTGTCTTTGTCCCACACACTTTACACTTTACTTCACGTAAATCCCAATACCATCCGATCTTCCAAAGATATTTGTGTTACCAAATCGTACTCGAGTTGTGACAACTTTAGTCGTCACAACTCGATTTCGTTACTAACCCCATACATATTTTTCATTTAACACGTTCCACTGTGAAAACAATGTATCTCCTAATTCCTGTTTACATTATGATAAGGATTTCCAATTTTTCATTCTCTTGGAGTCTACTCTTTCTCCATTATGCTCACGTATCCCCCTCTACCATTTCTACGTTCAGGCCCTTCCCTCCCTTCCCTCCACCTGGGTCACCTCTCTCCCCTGGCGAGGCCAGCTGGCGAGGTGTCAACAAGCCCCAAGGACGGACCATCTGTCACTGCCATGTTGGGACAGGTGGTGAGGTTACTCTCCTCCCACCTCGGTGTGAGTGTACTTGTTGGGGGCTCCCTCACTCTCCCTGGTGCAAGCGGTAGCAGCTTTCCAATTGCACGTCGTTGTTAGCAACGCATGGGTGTTAATATTGAAATAAGTTTATTGATGTAAAATACACACAAAGGGATGAGGTAGCTCAAGCTATTTTCACCCCGTTCAGTACATCGTGTTAATACATACATAGCCACACATCACAAACAATAAACATATTACCAAACATTCTGAGAGATAAACATATACATTTCCTCCTTCACAAGTAGTATGATATCAGACGTACACACGAATACTTTTATGACCTAGGTATACTGTATAGACAATTTGCAAGAGACATGCAGATAATTCAAAATATTACAGTCTTGGTGTGGGTGTTAATATCGTTGGTTGTAATTACCTAAGTGTAATTATCTAAGTGTAGTTACAGGATGAGAGCTACGCTCGTGGTGTCCCGTCTTCCCAGCACTCTGTCATATAACGCTTTGAAACTACTGACGGTCTTGGCCTCCACCACCTTCTCACCTAACTTGTTCCAACCGTCTACCACTCTGTTTGCGAAAGTGAATTTTCTTATATTTCATCGGCATCAGTGTTTAGCTAGTTAAATCTATGATCTCTTNTTTCTTTTAGCGTGAGAGTAGTGGAAAAATGGAATGCACTTGGGGAACAGGTTGTGGAAGCAAATACTATTCATACTTTTAAAATAGGTATGATAGGGAAATGGGACAAGAGTCATTGCTTAAACAACCGATAGCTGGAAAGGCGGGATCCAAGAGTCAAAGCTCGATCCTGCAAGCACAAATAGGTGAACACATACACAGGTAGTGTGTAGGGTAGGGGCCTGGTAGCCTGATGGATAGCGAACAGGACTCCTAATTCTGTGGCGTGGGTTCGATTCGCGCACCAGGCAGAAACAAATGGGCAAAGTTCCTTTCGCCTGAATGCCCCTGTTACCTAGCAGTAAATATGGACCTTGGAGTTAGTCAGCTGTCACGGGCTGCTTCCTGTTGTGTCTCTGTGGTGATAAAGAAAGAAAGAAAGGAAGAAAGAAAGAAAGAAAGAAAGAAAGAAAGAAAGAGAAAGAAAGAAGAAAGAAAGAAAGAAAGAAAGAAAGAAAAAATATCTGTAAACTAACATTAAATTTGGAATATAAACAATGGAGTTTTGGGAAGTTTGGTGAAGGTTTCACGTGGAGAACTGTTACCACGTGAGCAAGAGGGAGTCAGTTCCCCAAGACGTTACTGGCTAAGAGATCATACTATCTTGAACCAAACCAGGCAATGTGAAGTAGTCATTGCGGTAATTCGCCTTGGCTATAGACACATCTGGCAGGTTAGTGAGGCTGAGCCACTACCAGAATACTCAGATTGTAAACTCTGTGATAAACCTTTAATGCATTCACTAGAACACTACATTGACGAATGTGAAACCGTAAAGGACTTTTAGACCTCCTGGCCTCTTGTACCACCAACTGTGTAACTATTTTATTGACTCAGGTGTTCTGGACGACATCTTAACAATTTACCCAAAATTTGCTTGTCCATTTTAAAGAATGAAGAACAATTTTTATGTATATTACTTCTAAGCTGCATCACTTATGAACCCATCCTTGCCCTTGTGTGGCAGTGCACAATGGAAAGTTGTTTTCACATATCCATATATTAAAACATTGATTGTAACCATGATATATATGTGCTTCAGCCTACAGTTTAGACCTATTGTCTTTTGTATGACCCTCTGTCCTGCGTGACAGTGACTACTAGCATTATCCTCACTTTAATCAGACTATCAAAATCCTCAGATTAGGCAAAATTGTAATTAATTTTGTCAATAAAGATGTTAATAATAATAACTGTCTTGAAGGGATGATCACCCGTACTAATTTGCCCACAAGTATTATTATCGAGTAGAATTATTGTTTAGCATTATTGTTTACTGAAATACACAATGAATTATAAACCACATTTGTCAACTCAAAAAGGGATTTATTTATGTTTTTGCTTATTTCAATGGTACTGTCTCTGTGTGTGTGTGTGTGTGTATATATATATATATATATATATAATATATATATATATATATATATAATATATATATATATATATATATATATATATATATATATATATATGTCGTACCTAGTAGCCAGAACGCAATTCTCAGCCTACTATGCAAGGCCTGATTTGCCTAATAAGCCAAGTTTTCATGAATTAATTGTTTTTTCGACTACCTAACCTACCTAACCTAACCTAACCTAACTTTATCGGCTACCTAACGTAACCTAACCTATAAAAATAGGTTAGGTTAGGTAGGGTTGGTTAGGTTCGGTCATATATCTATATTAGTTTTAACTCAAATAAAAAAAACTTGACCTCATACATAACGAAATGGGTAGCTTATCATTTCATAAGAAAAAAATTAGAGAAAATATATTAATTCAGGAAAACTTGGCTTATTAGGCAAATCGGGCCTTGCATAGTAGGCCAAAAAGTGAGTTCTGGCTACTAGGTACGACATATATATATATATATATATATATATATATATATATATATATATATATATATATATATATATATATATATCTCTCTGCTTCCATGCTGTAGTTATCTTGGCAATTCCATCCTCCTCCAACTGTTTAATTCCTCACATTATCCTTAAGCCTTTTAATTTCCCAACTCTTTTATTTAAATATTTTAAGCTTATATGTATCTCTCACTCTTCTAGTGTTGAGTCCGCCTCTCCCTCCCTTCTCACCCTATTCCGGCACTCCTTTTCTCTCCCTCCCTCCCTCCCCTTCCCTGCCCATTAAAGGAGGATTACATTTAATGAACGGAACAATTTGAATTCAGGGGATCTCGAACAAGCAACGCGGTAAAGTATTCAGGTCCTCCAATTTCCACCTGGATCATGCCCCAATAGCCCTCCCCTTGCTCTGCTCGATCCTTTCGGGTCTCCCCTCATTTTACCTGTACCGTGATCAAGAGTCCTTTGACGACTGACTCATCTATTTTTTCATAACTTAAGAAAAATATGCAACCTAATTCCATCTTATATTCTAAACAAAAATACACAAATACATATTCCAAACACATTTGATGTGTGATTTGATGATGTTATCACATTCACGAAGAGTTCCTTTGGTAGGGAGGAGGATCGAGGGAGGGAAGTGAGAGGCTGCGTAGACACACAGACCGGGCACCACCGGGTATCTCTAGTTAGTAACCAATTACTGGTGTGGAGTAGTTGGCATCACGCCCACGAGAACCCACCTGTTGGTTGACGGTTGAGAGGCGGGACCAAAGAGCCAGAGCTCAACCCCCGCAAGCACAATTGGGTGAGTATGGTTTAATAATAACGCCGCCCTCTTACTTCTTACACCATCCATCCCCCTCTTCCCAATTCTTGTCCCATTCCCCTGCCCTATTCCTCTCACCCATCCCCTGTCCTATTTCTCTCTCACTACTTCCACCCTCCCATCCCCTGGGCAGGGTGGGACGATTAGTCCGTGGCCCCTTGGGAACCACGACGTACACGGAGATCTGGATTTAGAATGATTGGTAGTCTGAGTTGTGCGGGAAATAGCGCCCTCGCCTACGGTAACCGGCCATACTTTACGTTGCCTCGCCTACGGTAACCGGCCATACCTTGCCTTACCTCCCTAGGGTAACCGGCCATACCTTACCTTACCTCGCTATGGTAACCGGCCATACCTTGCCTTACCTCCCTAGGGTAACCGGCCATACCTTACCTTACCTCGCCTACGGTAACCGGCCATACCTTACCTTACCTCCCTATGGTAACCGGCCATACCTTACCTTACCTCCCTATGGTAACCGGCCATACCTTACCTTACCTCGCCTACGGTAACCGGCCATACCTTACCTTGCCTCCCTACGGTAACCGGCCATACCTTACCTCACCTCCCTACGGTAACCGGCCATACCTTACCTTACCTCCCTACGGTAACCGGCCATACCTTACCATACCTCCCTACGGTAACCGGCCATACCTTACCATACCTCCCTGATATAAAGCCTAAGGTTAAAGGCTCGCGGTAGGTTGCAGCTCTGCAAATACTAAAAATAAACAGTAGCTGGACGGTAGAGCGACGGTGTCTCTTCATGCAGGTCGGTGTTCAAGCCTCGACCATCCAAGGGGTTGGACGCCATTCCTTCCCTCCCTCCCACTGTCCCATCCCAAATCCTTATCCTAACCCCCTTCCAAGTGTTATATAGTCATAATGGCTTGGCGCTTTCCCCTCATGATTCCCCCTCCCTCCCTCCCTCCTCTCCAGTCTTACACGCAATAGAATGCTACGTAACAGTACGCAATACACCTGACGTAATAACGAGCTTGTAATAGCACTTCAATCGTCCTCTATAACAGTACTTATTAATTACCCATTTAGACCATAAACACCACTCTAGTTCTGCCCCCATGTAGCGAATTTCAGGTAGCGAATCTTTAACAACAACAACAACCACTGTGGCCGATACTTAACAACTCCCTACAATTCACGTAGTTTAACAGATCACTAATCTGATCCATGGTGACGAAAAAAAAGTTGTAGGTAAGCTGGTTATATTTCTTCCCTTTACCTATTGAGCTGTCCGGAATTTGTAATGCATTTGAACAAAGCTGTCAAGACTTGGCATGCTAAACTACACACGGAGATCACACTACCGTGATGCATCAAATGAACAAATCCACAAGGGCCGTCACGAGGATTCGAACCTGCGTCAGTTTAAGGCAGTGTCTGGGATGCTCCCAGACGCAGGTTCGAATCCTCGTCCCGGCCCTTGTGGATCTGTTCATCGACATGCAAATTCCAGGGGTCGAACAACAACTTCCTGGTACAGTGTAACGTGAACCAGATCGGGGGTTAGATTTTGATATGAAGCCTTATGCTTCTTTATGCCAGGATCAGCCTGAGGGTCTTGCAATCCTTGTCTCTGGAAACAAACCCAGAAAGGTATATCCATCAAGAGTCCTGCGTCAAAATATATTTGAGAGAGATCAGTGTAATCTAAGAGCATCAATGAGATTACTAAGAAGGTAAATTAATGTTGTTAAAGATTCGCTACCTGGAACAAAGTTCCATGTAGCACGGGCTATGGTGAGCCCGTAGTGACAATTATTAAGGTAAATTAAGGTTTTGATGAAGAAAATGGTGTTTCAATTCAATTTCTTTATTATGCACCCAATACTCATCCCGTGGGCGGTGGCGTAAAGGATTACAGAGGTACATAATCGGTTCAGGAACGTGTTCCATAAACATTTTTTGTATTTACAAAAATCTACTTCACGTTATGTTACGTAGACGTTACCTGTATCAAAAGAATAATAGCGCTGACTTCCACAAAAAAGATCGAACACGTACAAGGGATAAACTATTTCGGGTTCACAAAGAACCCCCGAGATTTGTGAACGACTTGACAATCACACCAACAGTTAATTTACTGACAAGTAGCAAGAGGCTGTTCCTAATGACCCCCCCCCACACACACACACCAGATGAACATGTTCATCACTCAAAATGTTCAGTAGTATGATGAGGGTAAATGCTCATATTCTCACCCCGTTCATGTTCACGTTAGGGTGAACGAGGTTGAGAACAGCTTGGAGTTACCTCATCCCTTTATGTGTGTATTTGTACCTCAATAAAGGCACCGCTCCTGTACCAGGTAAGTCCACTACGGGCTCACCATAGCCCGTGCTACTTGGAACTTGTTCCGAGTAGCTGAATCTATAACAACCTCAATAAACTTATTTCAGCTATCTCCCGCAGCTTTTGACAGACAATACGCAGGGGATGGTCTACGACACGACGATTTCGTAAATGTAAAACGGATTTCGTAAACAGTCAATACATGTACAATACTCTTGTGTAACAATCAATGCTC
The DNA here is from genome assembly GCA_020271785.1 of Procambarus virginalis. NCBI lineage: Eukaryota > Metazoa > Arthropoda > Malacostraca > Decapoda > Cambaridae > Procambarus > Procambarus virginalis. Next base: position 9,282,926 of record WNGS01061674.1, on the reverse strand, counting down.
TTGACCTTGTTCAGCTTTAAGGTCACACACAGCTATATGCAGCAGACATGGAAATACCTGTAGATAAATTGTGTTTATAGGTAAGGTGAGGTTAGGCAACATAAGGTAAAGTAATGGAAGGTAAGATAGGTAAGGTAAGGTACAGATAATATAAGAGAAGGTAAATATAAGGTAAGGAAAGGTAAAGATAAGGTAAAGATAAGATAAGGTGAAGGTACAATGTCATAAGTCGTTTCGCATACTATTTCCTAAGTGTATAGTCTCAACGACAAGGGGGCCCTCTGTCACGCGATGGTCTTAACGAGTCCTTAATAGGTAATGGGGCAACCGACTGCCGCTACATAGGTCACCCTTAGAGAGGTTGATAATGGAACTACACTGTGGCGCGTCCACTCTCAAATGACCTCACCAGCTTCTATTCCCCATCACCACCTATTTCACACCTCCTCTGACCCCCGCCTGGAGCCTCACAGTGCCACAGGTGGTGCCACACGCCTTCACCCCCTCCTCCCCCACCACGGCCAGACGCTCATAAAATTACAGGTTGAGGAGAACGTTAAATATGGCCAACGCTCCAAGTTAAGGAGCAGCAAAATTCGACTTTAACGCTGGGGGCCATTTTCTCATTTATCGGAGTCAGTTCTTTAGCCTAGTATGCGCCACTGGATTAAATCTGGATTGTACTGCGAGTGGGTTCTGGGAGGAGTTTCCAGAACTCTGTAAGCCAAGCCAAGGGGCCAGGCTCGACTTGTGAGAGCTTACTTCTACAGTTACTTAAGAGGGCTCGCAGGCCCACTACAACCCGTTTGGTATGGCACTTCTTGCAGGAAAGTGTCTAATTTTCTTATTTTAGAACATGTTAGTTCGTTCGTGTAGTGCATAGGATTGCAGTTTCCTTCTTGTGATTTGTTCACTGTGTTTATGCTATCTTGTTAAAGAGGCGCAACTGGTGTGCCGAGATAGCATACCAATTGCACATACCAGCCACTCGTCCTTTCTCCCTCCCACCAAGTCAACTCTACCTTTCCAGCTCCCCCTTCCCATCCGCACTCTTCTAATCGATCCTTCCTCCCCTCCCTCTCTCCCTCCCAGCCTGTCCTCCCAACACACAGCTTATCTCCTCTACTTCACACCCTAAGCGCCGCCCCCCCTCCCCATGCCCTCACACAATGTTTCCGGCACAGGTCAGGAATTTCAGATTACACGGCCAGGTAGTTCACCGCCTCCAAGCGCCGTACACAGACGGTGGACAAGACGTGAGACAAGGAGTTTCTAAGAAGCATGGAATATGTACTATTTAATGACAAGAAACTTTGAAGTTTAAACTTGAAAACAGAACGCGCCTTACCAGGCCAGGGAACCAATAACAGGCACTATCTATATGAACGATATGGAAGAAAAAGCAGAATAGAACCAGTGAAGAGCAGGGGTGCCATAGGCACAATCAGAGAACACTGTAAACATCAGAGGTCCGCGGTTGTTCAACATCCTCCCAACGAGTGTAAGAAATATTGCCGGAACAACCGTGGAAATCTTCAAGAGAAAACTAGATAGTTTTCTTCAAGAGAAAACTAGATAGTTTTCTTCATGAAGTACCGGACTAACCGGGCTGTGGTGGGTATGTATTCACCTAGTTGCACTCACCTAGTTGTATTTGCGGGGGTTGAGCTCTGCTGGCTCTTTGGTCCCGCCTCTCAACCGTCAATGAACAGGTGTACAGGTTCCTGAGCCTATTGGGCTCTATCGTATCTACACTTGAAACTGTGTATGGAGTCAGCCTCCACCACATCACTTCCTAATGCATTCCATTTGTCAACCACTCACACTAAAAAGTTCTTTCTAATATCTCTGTGGCTCATTTGGGCACTCAGTTTCCACCTGTGTCCCCTTGTGCGTGTGCCCCTTGTGTTAAATAGCCTGTCTTTATCTACCCTATCAAATAGCATTTTCTCTGTAACTAGCTGACATTGTAACTATTAGGTGTGAAGGATATATGAAATTGTTTATGTAATAATCTAAGATGAGGTGTGATAAAGACCTTTTGTGACCTCTGTAATGCTTTTGCGCTACCGCTCACAGGATGAGTATGGGGTGCACAATGAACTACCCGCCTTCGGCGGCAACAATCAAATATGTGGTATACAAAGTTCTTAATGGTTCTTTACAAGTTTCTGAATGCCGTTCTTATGTTGGCCAGCCAACATGGGTTCAGGGAGGGTTAATCTTGCCTGACTGGAAAATAGAATTCTACGACCAGGTGATAAAGATTAAGCAAGAAAGAGAGAGCTGGGCGGACTGCATTTTCTTGGATTGTCGAAAAGCCTTTGACACAGTACCGCACAAGAGGCTGGTACATAAGCTGGAGAGACATGCTGGTGTAGCTGGTAAGGTGCTCCAGTGAATAAGGGAGTACCTAAGCAATTGGAAGCAGAGTTTTACGGTGAGGGGTGAGACCTTCGATTGGCGTGAAGTCACCAGTGGAGTCCCACAGGGCTCTGTACTCGGTCCTATCTTGTTTCTGATATATGTAAATGATCTCCCGGAGGGTATAGATTCATTTCTCTCAATGATTGCTGACGACGCCAAAATTATGAGAAGGATTAAGACAGAAGAAGACTGCTTGTGGCTTCAAGAAGACCCAGACAAGCTGAAGGAATGGTCGAACAAATGGTTGTTAAGAGTTTAACCCAACCAAATGTAATGTAATGAAGATAGGTGTAGGGAGCAGGAGGCCAGATGCAAGGTACCATCTGGGAGATGAAATACTTCAAGAGTCAGAGAAAGAAAAAGACTTGGGGGGGGGGTTGATATCACGCCAGACCTGTCTCCTGCAGTCCATACCAAGAGGATAACATCAGCGGCATATGCCAGGCTGGCCAACATAAGAACGGCATTCAGAAACTTGTGTAAGGAATCATTCAGAACTTTGTATACCACATATGTCAGGCCAATCCTGGAGTATGCAGCCCCAGCATGGAGTCTATATCTAGTCAAGGATAAGACTAAACTGGAAAAGGTTCAAAGGTTTGTCACCAGACTAGTACCCGAGCTGAGAGGTATGAGCTACGAGGAGAGACTACGGGAATTAAACCTCACTTAGCAAGAAGACAGAAGAGTTAGGGGGGGCATGATCACCACATTCAAGATTCTGAAGGGAACTGATAGGGTAGATACAGACAGGCTATTTAACACAAGGGGCACACGCACTAGGGGACACAGGTGGAAACTGAGTGCCCAAAAGAGCCACAGAGATATTAGAAAGAACTTTTTTAGTGTCAGAGTGGTTGACAAATGGAATGCATTAGGAAGTAATGTGGTGGAGGCTGACTCCATACACAGTTTCAAATGTAGATATGATAGAGCCCAATAGGCTCAGGAATCTGTTCACCTGTTGGTTGACAGTTGAGAGGCGGGACCAAAGAGCCAGAGCTCAACCCCCGCAAGCACAACTAGGTGAGTACACACACACACACACACACACACACACACACACACACACACACACACACACACACACACACACACACACACACACACACACACACCAAGGAAGATGTTTCTGGTGCCAGCACTCGCTCCACAATCCCATTTAGGTGAATCCATTTAGAGGAGTGCACCCGCCTCGGGACCTTCCACACCGCTGCTCGCCCCGCCTTACCCTCCACGACACCATAATAATGAACAAGCGATGTGGTGCTGGCATGGGGGTGGCGATATGGTGATGAGTAGTGGTGTGGCAGAGTGGTGGTGGGGGTGGCATTGTGGTGGGGGGTGGCGAAGAGATTCAGTGGGAGGGCTGCTGGTGGTGGTGGTGGTGGTGGTGGTGGTGGTGGTAGGGGCGGTTGGAACAAGTCAAAACCACACAGCAGAACAGTATAATAGTCTTGGGTGCAGCAACAACTTTCCCCTGTGCTCACTAGCAATGCTCAGGTCAAGACAGGTGGAGTGCACAAGAGACAATGATGTTGCAAGTTATGTTGCGGCGTTGCTAATCTGCTGGTGATTACTAACCGACATCAAACGGCACTGCAGGACCTCACGCGGTCCTCAGCAGTTGTAAACAAATTATGAAGCAAAGAATGAAGCAAATTATGATGCAAAGACAGTGACACACTGTTTGTGGGCGTTTAAACTCCATTGCTCGAGGATTGGTGAAGTTCACCATGAGAGTAGATACTGATATCTTATCTTTGTCACACGTATCACCAATTCAGCAGCCTCTATTAAGGAACCATAGTTTGACAACTCCATGTAGCTAAATAAACTAATGTTTAAACTACCAAACCTTAAACTATGAATATCGAAGACATATCTAAGGTCTGAAGTCTTCCTTGAAACACAAGTGTGGAGAACAAGGAGCTGGTGCTGCTCCTCCCATCACTGGAGCACTAACCCCACACGTCGAATAACCTCTCCTTGTCTGACGTATTTCCCTAGCACTAAAAATTCGTCAGAGTAAAATCAGCTTAAGTTAAAGGCATTTTCAGACGGCCTAACTCACTCCACCTTAGTAAAAAGCTTTCAGATTTCAATTAAAACTCTGACAAGTATGCCCAGGCTGGAGCCTCCTGGAGCCCTCTGGAGCCCCCTAGAGCCCCTGCTAGAGCCCCCCCTCCACCCAGCCTCTCAGAGTATCTGTTTCCATCTTAAGTTTTCATCTTCCATCAAAACTTAGATTTCGAAGCTGTGAATCACGAGCAACCGTTTATTTGCTTCCTTTTCCCCTTCACTCACTCGTGTACTCTAACCCTCCCTTTATCCAACTTTTAATTAAACTAGATTTTCCTTAGTTTAAAGCAGACTAAATAAAATACAAATAATAAGCAGACGAGGAGTCGCAATAACGTGGCTGAAATATGTTGACGAACCCACACACTAGAAAGTGAAGGGACGACGACGTTTCGGTCCGTCCTGGACCATTCTCAAGTCAATTATTATTCAAATAATAATAATATTTTGCCTCTTGAGCAAACCTGGCAGAATGCTCTACGTCTCCAACATTATCACCAACAACTCACAATGCAATTTGCAGACTACCCGCTTGCGGGGGAAGGGAAACGAACCCTGGGACTACATAGCGTGGCGAAGGACTCCCACAGCAGCAGCAGCAGCAGCACAGGAGCCAATTACAGGGAGCTCTCTCTCTCTCTCTCCTCGGCCTGTGAGCACACACTCCTCGCCTCCCCAGGCATTAATTTGCCACTCCCAATTGGCTGGAGCTCTGCTTCCTGCTTCGATACATCTCGGGACACGCTTCGAATCCCTCCCTCCCTCCCTCCCTCCCTCCCCAGCCAGCCCGTTCTTAGCGTAAATCCATTACAACGAGACGCCGAACTCTCCTCCACCCCCCTTCCGACCATCTCGATAGTTATGTAAATATTCCCGATGGTCTGAATGCCCATTTCGGTCCCAATAAATGTCTACTTGTAAACTGGTATGTAAACAAGTCTTAAACAGAGATTATTCTTGGTATAACTTAATTGAATTATACAAATCGTCGGTATAATACGTAAGTAGTATATGTTGAACACGTTTTCTTGAAATGGTGTGAAGAATTTAGTTTCTGTAAATGAATTTGAAGGGTATACTCACGATCGTGTGAAGAATTCTATATTTCACGTTTTAGGTTATAATACACCATACTAATGTAACCAAACGTAATCTTAACCTAATGAAACCTTAACCTAATGAAACCTTAACCCAATGCTACCTTAACCCAACGCAACCCTAACGTATCCTAACCATGGATAGGGAGTAGATAATAACGCTAATACTTAGTGGTTTTAAAGTCCGATAATAAGGAGGATAACGAGGGGCGAACGAAGCGCGCATCAGATAGCCACAAACGAGAAAGGTAGATGATAGGATAGAACAACATAGACAACCAGAAAAGAAGTGTTAGATGATAGGGGAAGGGTAGAGAGCAGGCAGTATGATGTGCAAAAATCGCGGGAGATGGGCATCGCACTTGCTGTGCCGAGACACAAGCATATCCAGCACATTCTATCACAAAGTAATAATACATAGGTCATTTTAGCTACAATAACCGACTGAGGTCGAGATTGACGATAAATGACAGGATCGATAGCAGGAGTAGTTACGTCTGAGTATTAACAAGAACTAATAGTTGTAGTGATACTTAGTTACTAGACTAACCATAAATAGCTGGTACATTGTAGAATAAATAAAAGAGAGTAGGTGATAGAGGTAATAGAAAATACAGATATTAATCGGTAGATTAATATGAAATAGTATGATACTTTAGGTAAGATACTATGCACAGATAGTCAGGCAAGAGACTGTCTTAATCAGACTTGGATAAACAGTAGGAAGGTTTGACGTTTGTTATCCCAGGTGGATGAACTGTGCGTATCTGGTAATTTAATAAGCGACACAAGATAGCGGGAGCCAAACAACACTCTCCCCCGCCACCCCTCCACACAACACACACACACGACGTCGAGAGAAGCTAAGCTAGCTGTGAGATCATTACTGGTATAGTACATTATTTATATACAGGTTTACTTTTATAATAATTAAGAAATAAGGCCTTACCCCCTCCCCCCTTTTTGTGGCCGTACGTGAAACATGGTCTGCACAAACAACCACCTCACCATCATCTCAGGCCACCCTCATCCACCACCATCATCTCAACCTCCACATTAACAACGAACACATCCGCAGCTCCACTACTATCCACACTATAAATACCATCCACTTAAACAGTAACCAACATTATAACTTCATGCTCACTATAATCCGCTGCTCCGTACATTGTTCACTATATTATACAGGCTCACTATATCAACCTGTGCATTAGTCGCTATCCTAGCTCATACAGCACCTCCTGTGCTCACATGCGAGAGGCATCGCGCCGGGTATAAATTTCCGCATTCATGCATTTTAATTGCGAATTGTGTTTGTTGCATAGAATGTTGAGAGTGTGTGCATTTGCCAGACCTGACCCTGGCGTGATGCACACACTGCACGACCTTGGTATTATGTATACGCGACAGTGAGCAGTAGTGAGTAGCAGTGATCACATACAGAATCTTCCCATTTATAGGTAGTCTATTTCTAAATGCATAACTTGAAATTACCGCAGAATCTGCTCCAGCATTGTACGATGTGTTGTTGTGCTTGATAAGATCTTGATGTTCTTTGATGTTAATAACTTGTCATGTATAAAGACTAATAGTTAAATAATATTAATTTCCTATGAAAAAAAATATATTTGTCTCTGTAGCTAGTCACTAACCTGGTTAGGTAGCTTAGAGGCCTGGACAATGACCGGGCCGCGGGGACGCTGAAGCCTGAAACAACTGAGGTATGACTTAAGGTATACTCACAGGTATGACCTCGTTAACATGGCCCAGCTTGTCACAAAGGTGGTGGTAGGCTGGAGGAGGAGGAGGCCTCTGTGAGTACTCTTCACGTACTGTGAGGAGTACTCACAGTACTGTGAGGAGTTGCTCATCAGTGAGCAACACACGTACTCTTGCACGGTACCGTGTACAGGGGAGGGTATGGAACTCTTGCACCCAGTACCGTGTGCAGGGGGGGCGGGGTGGCTTGGTCCTCGGGGAGGAAATCTAGAGGTAAT
>WNGS01061674.1:9223960-9248948 GCA_020271785.1 Procambarus virginalis | reverse complement strand
CCCCTTCCCCTCGTGCAGCCAATCCCCCCTTCCCCTCGTGCAGCCAATCCCTCTCCCCTATTTAACCCATCCTCTTTCCAAAGGTTGGCAATCCCCTTTGTAAACTGATCCCTGGAGAAGACATATGAACTCTGCGAAGGAACCAATCAGGGGAAAGGCTACGAAGATGCTACCCTCTGAATGGTGGTTTCATAAGAGGATAGTTGAGGCAAGGAGATATCAATTTGAGCTGCGAACGATAAAAATCCTTCTAAGCCTGATTGTTGTTGTTGAAGATTCGCTACATGGAACAAGAAGTTCCAAGTAGCACGGGCTATGGTGAGCCCGTAGTGGATGCTCTAAGCCTGAGGTCATTCGCCAGACAGACGTGTTCATATACCCTCCCTTCCAACCTCCCCCCCTTCCGTCCAAAGTGGTCGCAAAGTGGTGTGAAGGAGGTTGGCTAAAACGAACAACCCTGCCCATCCTGTCTGGGAAGCTCTCGGACGTAGGTTCGAATCCTTGTCACGGCCCTTGTGGATTTGTTCATTTAACCCTGCCCCATGTTGTCACTGCTGTTATTGCTAACGAGGGCGCTAGCGCGAACGAAGACGTGTTGGATGGTAACAAGTGCGGAGGGGTTACCATCGTGCCGAGGGCCTACCTTCCGATGATTTCAGCGGCTCAACGTCCCCGCGGCCCGGTCCTCGACCAGGCCTCCTCGTTGCTGGACTGGTCAACCAGGCACCGGGCCACCCAACTCTGTTGAAATTGATTGTATTTTACCCGAACAGCAACACCAGCGACTTCACCCTTGAATGCCCTTCTGCCTGTGGTTCGTGAGCCTCCGCCAGCCGTAGATACTAATACTGGACCCAGTATTATTATCTCGCTAATACGAACCCGTCACGAACGGTCACAGCGAGGATCACGTGTGTATGGGGAGTGATGGGGATTAAAGACTTATTTTTGCTGTCATATAACACTGTGGCTTGCCTGTGAGGCATAGTCCACTTCGAGTGGCTTGTCCGTGAGGCATAGCCCACTTCGAGTGGCTTGTCCCGTGAGGCATAGCCCACTTCGAGTGGCTTGTCCCGAGAGGCATAGTCCACCTCGAGTCGCTTGTCCCGTGAGGCATAGTCCACTTCGAGTCGCTTGTCCCGTGATTCATAGTCGACTTCGAGTGGCCTGCCCCCCCCCCCCCCCCCCCAGGCATAGCCCACTTCGAGTCGCCTGCCAGCACCATGACAGGTGAAGGCTCAGTCTTGGAGACTCTCCTAATTCAAACCTGGTGCGTCCAGGACCGAGCAAGCGTCCTCCCGAGTGCTGCTGAGTATACCGGAGTCTGTAGTATACCTATACATGTAACTATACCATGTGTAGGAGATAATTATGTTTATGTAAGCGAAGTGATGCCCGAATATCCCTTCCCTACTGGCGCTCCTATGCTCTTGTATGTTGTTGGTGGTGGTTTAGATTCAGCTACTCGGAACAAAAGTGGCAAGCAGCACGGGCTATGGTGAGCCCGTAGTGGACTTAACTGTGTGATCTTGTAACTGCGGCAGGGTTAGGAAGCCGTAGAGTGAGGCGAGTCATACAAAAAAAAAAAGTCAAGACAAAGTGCCACATCAAGTAAACCGAGTATCGTTCAGTAGCACTGTTACACCTCACTGATTACTTATGTGTATGAGGCTTTGTTACGTAAAAGAGGAACACCAAGCCATGTACACAGAATCCAGTAAACGATAAACTATAACAGTTATGCAGGCGATGAGTCACAATAACGTGGCTGAAGTATGTTGACCAGACTACACACTAGAAGGTGAAGGGACGACCACGTTTCGGTCCGTCCTGGACCATTCTCAAGTCACACAATCGACTTGAGAATGGTCCAGGACGGACCGCAACGTCGTCGTCCTTGACCTTCTAGTGTGTGGTCTGGTCAATATAACAGTTATGTACACAGTAGCATCTATGAATTTTTCTCCCTCGTATCACATTGTCCTGCCCTGTCCTAGGACACATTTACATGCTGGCAGCTACATCTAGATTTTGGTTGTGAACCGACTCTTGCTCGAATCCTGATTACTGTCAACATTTTGCATGTCCAATAATCTCCTCGAGCTGATTAGACTATTTTAGCCATTTTCCTCATTTAAGAGGAATGACTGGGCAGTGGAAGGAGGGGAAGTTCATCTGCTGTATACTCTCAGATGTATACTATATAGTTGTATACTTTATATGTATATATCAAATGAAATACCAGTGTCCTGAGTACATTCTTTCCCAGTTTGGAGTTCGTCCCCTTGGGATGTGAAACTTCTCCCTTGTGAGCCAAGTGCCTCCTCCCGTTTAAGAATCACAACTCGAGACACTCACTACTCCTTTGACAATCTCTGCAGCTTGTCAGTCATTGTTGCAAATTGGTGACGTCTTTACATTAGGTTGTTAGGGGAGAAAATTACAGTCTTTCTTTCCTGTCAACCTTTCCTTTTCATGTAGCCAATCCTGCTTCCCCTCCTTTCCCAGTGACCACAATATCCAACGTTACTCTTCGATAATATGCCCAATAGGTTCAGGTTACCCAATCCCTTCCCCTAATGTAACCAATATCAGTTCCTCTCAGGCATTCTACCTCCCTCCCTCCCCCTCCCCCCTATGAAGGCTATTTGTCACCTCTCTTCAAGGATTAGTATTAGGCAAAGCCATATATTTTCCCTCTAAAAAAAATCATAGGATATATACCAGAGAATGAATAGGTATTTACATTTAGGTTATTACTGGCATGTTTGCCTAAAAGATCAAAATAGTTTGACATCGGAGATATCTAAAAGGTGGTTCTCAAATAGGCGTGACCTAGCACCCCCTCCCTCCCTAGCCGCCCACCTGCAGAACAGCTGGTGCGGCATGGGTGGGGGTGAGATGGGTGGGGGTGAGATGGGTGGGGGTGAGATGGGTGGGGGGTGAGATGGGAGGGGGTGAGATGGGAGGGGGTGAGATGGGAGGGGGTGAGATGGGTGGTGGAGGGCACAGCGCATAATGGTATATATGAAGTGCGTCCTCAGCTGGACGTGTGAGTCACCATGGTAGTGATGTACACAATGCTGGGCTGGGCCCGCCTCCTCAGCACACACCTACACCTACACCTACACACACACACACACACACACACACACACACACACACACCTGCTCGAAAATATACATGCGTGCATGAGCGCGCGCGTACACATACAACCAGCTGTGTTAATGTATTGTCCTTAATACACCCAATACCTTCTTTTTTGTGGTACTTTCTAAGTACAGCAAACATCGATAATTGTTATGTCTCTTTTCATTTAATTCAATGATAATTTATGTCATTAAAATTGATGTTCTCTCTTCTATTCACAGTTTTGACGTGATCTACTCCAGCGGGATAATATCTGGGCCACTCGGCCCCCACCACAACAAATAACTGGATCCTGTTTGTTGGGGTGGGGCGACCGCCCCACCACCTTCAGCTGTTGCTTTTTAAATGTTAAACCAAGCAAATTAACGCAGCAGGGAGCGTGAATAAGGCACGATATCGATCGGTTCCCTGACCATGTGAGAGTAACTCCAGTCTCCAGTCTCCTTTCCCAGCTAATCTCACCACACAAGTGTGTTAAGGAATACTCAATTGCCTATCCCTCCCACCTAAACTCTTTATCTAAAGTAAGATGTGTGTGTGTGTGTGTGGTTTTAAGAAGACAAAGCGAGTTTATATTCTCGAACCAATCGTACTTATAAAGACTCCAAAAGTACCACTTTGCAGTACCACTTCAAAGTACTTTGGAGTGGTACTCCTTTGTACTTTCTACAAAGTGGTACTTTGGAGTACATTATACCACTTCATATTGTTAGAAGCATAAGCTATACATGCTGCAGTTACAGGTTGCTAAAACTAATACAAAGCAAATCAGCCAAGAGCCTATCTAACTAGCCTACTAAAAAAAATTATTATTGATAATAATGTCTTTAAAACATCACTAAATTTAAGAAACTGATTTTAGACTAGGCTAGTGAAACTATAAACTATATTAAAAAAAATAGTTTCCTTATATTTCTCCCAAATAAAATAACGAAAACCACTCTTAATTATTTAAATAATATATATTATAAGTGTGCAGTTTGCCGCCTCAGTGATGGGTTATTTCCGATGCAATTAATTGAACGAGTTGCACTACCATATGTCAACATGATCTTGCAATCTTTCCTTAATTCTCTGATTAATATTCCTTTCATTACCCTAAGCACTTAGGCTGGACGGTAGAACGACGGCCTCGCTTCATGCAGGTCGGCGTTCAATTCCCGACCGTCAAAGTGACTGGCACCATTTCCCCGTCCCATCCCAAGTCCTTATCCTGACTCCTTTTAAGTGCTATATAGTCGTAATGGCTTGGCGCTTCTCCCTGATAGTTCCCTCCCCCTTCCTTTCATTACACATCCTTTACGTCTCCTATCATTCTTCTCATTCATTCTCTCCTCTCTTACCTCATAATTAGTACACTGTTCCCATTTTTACCTAGTATTGCTCTCAAGTACTTTTTTTTTCTTCCTCTACCAACAAATCTTCCCTCAGTTTTAGCCAACAGTTAAAATCTGTCTTGCCTTTCTCTACAAAAGTCACGATATCCCATTCCCCCCCCCCCCCTCTCTCTCTCTCTCTCTCTCTCTCTCTCTCTCTCTCTCTCTCTCTCTCTCTCTCTCTCTCTCTCAATCATTCTTTTCCTACATTGACCTTTAACTTTCTTCTTTCTTCTAATGCCCGAGGATGGACGTTCCAAAGGCACTGCAGTTTCCACATAAGCATTATATAACGCAATTTTGAATGAAGACATGGACTCAGGAGGAATCAATAACCACTAAATATTTCTTCAGTCTTGTCTAGCTTGCCTATATTACCACTGCATCGGCCTAAGATCTTAACATATATAAAGTAGCCTATGTCCCAACTGCAATTTATTGTACAGTCGTGCTTGATCAACCAGATGTAATTCATGTTAGGCTGCGAGCAGGCGCGTCTAACTGTCTGGTTCACCAGACCAGACTTACATGAATTACATCCAGGAGACCTAGTTAGAGCCCGAGCAGCTGAAACATTGATCATTGGAAGGTACCTCAAGGTACACGCACACAGTCACGTCAAAAAAAAAAACCTCCGGAAAGCAAAGGCTACAATAATACCTTGTAGAAGGCGCACAACTCACAGCTGCCGCACAGAAACACCTTAACGTTCCACCTTGAAGAAAAAACGAAAGCTGTAAATCTCAACAGCAACCCTAATATATCATAGTCGAGAGTTTTCTCGTGGAATAAATCTTCAATTTCAACATGAACGCTGCCAGACGCCGTGTTTGAAGACAAAAGCCTCAGATCAAGACGCCAGAATCAGGGCGAGAATACCGCCGGCCTATTGAATACTTTCGTGGTATCAAATGGTATCTTGCCTAGGGCCCTTGACTAATAAACAGTCCGTTCTCTCTATTTCCCCATTCTGTTAAGATGCAAAAGTTTTGCCTTACTAGGAACATACGCTGCCCGACCTCGCGAGAGTTAACCTCCAGCAAACCACCTATGCTGATGTATATAGAAGACGTCAACATTACAGTGCTTTAATTGTTAGTAATACGTCGCATTTTCAGCAGATTAGTCGAGACCGTGCAAAAATACGACGTATTAGATGAGCGGTCGGGTTGAAGAAGACATAAAATTCAGATTAACGATGACCACGCGAGTGTAGCCTAACCTAACCTTCAGCAGCAAATATTCTAACACTCATGTCTCGGGTGTAATATGCAAATGGTATTACATATTATGGGTTTATGAATACGTTGGGCTAGGTTGAACTTGGCGAATTTACATAGAGTCCCCGACATTATAAATTAACGGCGAAGACCATTTGTTCAGTAAAAATCTAAACAACATTGTTATTTTGTAAATTTAAACAAAATCTTAGAGAATAAACTTCTTTGTTTAGCCAACACGAGGGCACTATGCGTAAAGTTATTAGCGTGCAACAAAAATTAAGTTGAATTAGATCTAGGTATCCCCATCTATAGTCAAAACTATTGTATATTAGTCCAAACACTCAGGTCTTTTTTTTTCATCATCATTATTTTCTACCACAGACGTGGCCACACATTTACAATGCTAACTAGCATATATATACATTTTCTTCTGTCCTCCATGGACAGGGTGAAAGATTTGTCAAACATACAGTTCAGAGATTTATTAAACAACCACAGAAGGTGATCGTAGTGCTTTTAAAATGTTAGGCTAAGCTACATACGTAAATACATAGGTACACAGATTTATGAATGCATTAATGTGAATTTATAATGGTGAAATGTAATTCTGATCAGCTTTATTCTTTATACACATACATACACACATATATTTGTTTCTTTTACTCTGACAGGGTGAGATAGCTGACAAGAGAAACTAGTGTGCAATTAAGAACTTAACTACTGAAGGTGATTAAGATGCTTTTAAAAGCTCAGGTTATATAGTTACATTACATGGTTAATCTAGGGTACAAGTCCAATATATCATGAAGTGTTCCAGTACTCGTTTAGTAATTCAGGTCTGATAGGAAAGAAATTACTGACTCCCAACGACCTGAAAGCACTAGTATAAAAAGCTATGATTTGTTCAGATCTGAAACCTATGTCTATGGGCAGCACAAAACATCCACCAGACTGTGCGACACAGTGGTTGCCAGTATCAGGTTGGGTTACTAAACCTATGGCAGGTGGCTGCAGGTGACGGATCTCCCAATCCTGAGCACTCCAGGTGCAAACTCTGTGAGCAGGGACATGATCTCGCTTTGAAATTACTTTATTCACTCTCGTGTTCTTTAAGATATCCTCATATTGCGTGCAGGCTACTGAACATATGGCCCTGTATGACTAATCATCCTGCGAGATGGGGACTTTTAGTATCACTGCTGCCTTATTCACTCTTGTGTTGATGATATCCTCATAATGCACCCAGAGTCTGCCAGTGCAGACTACTTATCACATGCCTCTGTATGACTAACCATCCTGTGTGATGGAGATTTTTTTTTAGCTTCACGTAGCTAGTTTTTTGACACACTGTACTCCCCTTCATATAGTCAAGGGTAGCTGCACAAATGCAGATGTACCTAAATGTGTTAATATAAAAAAAAATCCTTTAACCTTAATGAAAATTATGACAAATTTAACTGATCAAAATCATTCTTCAGTGTAAAGGAACTACCAAGATGCAGCAATTCAGCCTTTTCTTTAGGATCAAAGTTGAATTTAATTATTGATTTAGGGCGTTAAAAAAATCCAATGGATTTTTTTATCCAAATGCTTTTATTTACTGTATCAAATTTTCTGCACTGCAAACTATGTAAAGCTTTGGGATGGATAAACGAGATGTAACGGTATCTCTAGTTTTAATTCTTTTAAGATTTCTTCCTTGACAATGTTCTCAGTAGAGTTGTAAGTGCTGGAAACATATTGACTCTTTGGTGGGTAGATCACTTTTAATTCTCGTTTGCCACAGCTTTAACATCTTCTGAAACCCTTGAAAATATTATAAAAATATAAATAAATACATTTTTATTCAGGTAAGGTACATACATACAAGGTAAGATACAAAAGTTGATGGATTTATAGATAGAGCTAGTACATGCAAAGCCTAAACCACTATTACATAAAGCGTTTCGGGCTGGACGCAACCTATTCTAATAGGTTGGAAAATGTTACCACTTTTTCTTTGAAGTTTCAAATTTAAATCGTGAAAATACTAAACATATTGGTATGTAGGTTAGATTAGCATATTAAAAGCACTACAATCACCTTCTGTGGTTGATCATTCAATAAATCCCTGAACTGTATATGCTTAACAGATCTCTAACCCTGTCCATGGAAGCCAGAAGAAAATGTATATATGCTGGTTACCAATGTAAATGAATGGCCACGTCTGGCAGAAAAACAAACAAATTCTCTGTTTACCATTATACTATCCACACCTTTCTTGTTCCTATCCACACCCACCACCACCTTCCTGCCTGCTTCAACCCTTCTCCACCTACTTCCTTGTCTCCATCCATTCCATTCACCACACTCATTGACCTGAAAGCTGCAGTATTAAAAGTTATGATGAGTTTTGTAATAATAGGTATTTGTATGGTCAGCACAGTAACCAAACCAGGCAATGTGATGTAGTCATTGCGCGAATTCGCCTTGGCTATAGACACATCTGGCAGGTTAGTGAGGCTGAGCCACTACCAGAATACTCTGATTGTAAACTCTGTGATAAACCTTTAATGCATTCACTAGAACACTACATTGATGAATGTGAAACCGTAAAGGACTTTAGACCTCCTGGCCTCTTGTACCACCAACTGTGTAACTATTTTATTGACTCAGGTGTTCTGGACGACATCCTAACAATTTACCCAAAATTTGCTTGTTCATTTTAAAGAATGAAGAACAATTTATATATATATATATATATTACTTCTAAGCTGCATCACTTATGAACCCATCCCTGCCCTTGTGTGACAGTGCACAGTAGAAAGTTGTTTTCACATATCCATACATTAAAACAGTGATTGTAACCATGATATATATGTGCTTCAGCCTACAGTTTAGACCTATTGTCTTATGTATGACCCTGTCCTGCGTGACAGTGAATACTAGCATTATCCTCACTTTAATCCGACTATCAAAATCCTCAGATCAGGCAAAATTGTAATTAATTTTGTCAATAAAGATGTTAATAATAATAAACTCATTGATACTATTTCCTATTCTCTACTTTTCATCTAATCCTCAACACCTATCATTCAACTCTTGCCTCCAGCAGATGAATAACATTCCTCTAACCCTCCTGCTCCTCCCCAATGTCATTCCACACAACTACTCCCACATCCGCCAACGTCACCCCTCCCCACCCCCCCCCCCCACAGTCAGACACTAGGCACACATGTCACCACCAATTTACCTTTCATAACAACCAGCTGTGAATCCAGCTGCTGTAACTGAACCCTTCACGCGTTCCCCCTTCCTTCCTTCCTTCCCTCCAACACGCTACCTTCACTTCCTTCAATCTTTCATGCCTCCCTTCACCTTGCCACCCTTTCCAACCCCAATACGAGTGTGAATGTTTACTCTCCAGAGCACCAGGGGCTCTCCATGGCCTGGCATGCTGCCCGTGTTAATCTAGCCTATGCCACCAGTACAATACTGATCAACAACCTACTTAACTCAATACATCAGATTGCCAGCAGCAGCGGCGGCGTCAAACAGCCTGGTTGACCAGACCACCAACCAGGAGGCCTAGTCAGATCGGGTCGCAGGGATTAATGATCCTTGGAACACCCCCTTAAGGGAACCTAAAAGCATGTCCCTAATCTGCCCAAATAGCCTAATGAAAAAAAAAAAATATATATATATATACACACTGAACACAACATTTATTTCATTCGTGTAATTACCAAATATATGGCTTATCTTTAAAAAAAATAGGCCTATGGGCAAGAGTCCGCAATAAGTATGAATATTATTATTAACCACATCATTGCCTTTGGGCCTCCACCGATAGGCCTTCTACCCCCCCCCCCCCCACCCCTTAGTCTACTCTCCACCCAACTAGCCCTCAGTCTTGTTTAACTAGCCATTATATCGAGCAATTTACGAGGCCCGAGGTCAGAATTTGCAACCAGCAATATACAATAAAATGAGCTGGCACGCGGCAGCCCGTCTCCTGGGAGGGATTGTGGCTGGGATGGTGTGGCTTGGCGGGAAGGAGAGAGGGGGGGAGGGGGTTTAAGGAGGTTAGCAAACCTAGCAGGCTGCTCCGAGCGACTAGCCCGCCACTGGATAGTCCACCGAGAGGTATACCCCTGCTTCGCAGTGTATATAAACTCGGCGGCTAGTTTATTGTGCACCCCTACTCATCCTGTGAGCGGTAGCGCAAAAACATTACAGAGGGCACAAAAGGTCTTTATCAGACCTCATTTTAGATTATTACATAAGCAATTTCATCTATCCTTCACACCTTATAGTTACAATGTCAGCTAGTTACAGAGAAAGTGCTATTTCAAGAGCTATATATTTACAGTAAGTCATCATACATTAATGGTAGGTCTTATCGCTAATATATAATAGTTTGACCAATGGAGATATTACAGAGTCATAGGGGAGCTTCTGTTTATTATTAGTCCTCACAATACACTACTTGTTTCTGAATCTCTCATGTCGTTCATCTACTGGAAGCGAAATGTGGATACAGTGCAAGGATTTCAGGTAATTTATCCATGGTAATAAGATAGGTTGCCATATCATACACAGTGAGCTTAGAT
Source organism: Procambarus virginalis (assembly GCA_020271785.1). Taxonomy (NCBI): domain Eukaryota; kingdom Metazoa; phylum Arthropoda; class Malacostraca; order Decapoda; family Cambaridae; genus Procambarus; species Procambarus virginalis. The sequence goes on along the minus strand of WNGS01061674.1, from coordinate 9,238,607 downwards.
TTATCTCTAAATGGCTCAATTTTACTACAATCCAAGATATAGTGTTCGAGTGTGTGTCCCTGTCTTTGCCCACACTTTACACTTTACTTCATCTAGATCCCTATACAAGTCGAACTGCCAGATATACTTGTAGCCAAGTCTTATTCGAGCTGTGACAACATCTGTTAGTCTACTGACTTTGTTACTTGCTCCATACACATGTTTTACTTCACACATTTCATTGTGATGAACAATGGACCTGCTAGTTCCAGTTTGCACAGTTCTACTTTCTTCAAATTCATCCAGGAGTTCTCGTATAATGACACTTTTAAGGGACCTATTTGATAAGTCAAGATTCCGTTCAATACTGTCTTTATTTACTGCAGCCTTAGCAAGGGCGTCAACTTTGTCATGTTCCTGCAGGCCAATGTGAGAAGGAATCCACAACATTTTTATATTTACCCTCTTGCTAAGTATTCTTATATATCTACGTCTAGCTTCCAAGACAAGCACGTTATTACTTGATTGCAAACTTTTTATTGCTCGTAGTGAGGAAAGGGAGTCAGACATAATTAAGCTGTCTACTTCAGTGTTGTCAATAATTTCGAGTGCTACCAGTATTGCTACCAACTCGGCTTGCATTGTGGACGCCCAGTTACTAATTCGGATATTCGAATTGTGCGTTTACCCTTGTCCTGGACTATCCACTCGAGACTAAAGTTAAGTGGTTGGTTGGTCAGCGAGGTAGTGTGGCGGGCTTAAGCCTAACACCGAGCCCAACCAAGCCAACCCGCCATGTGTCTGGAGCAGATTAAGCCTGTGTCTGGAGCAGATTAAGCCTAACACAAAACTATTCCCCCCAATTAGCAGAAAATGTTATTCAGAGAATCGGAGTGGCGGAGGCGGACACGCAGGAGCGCCAAAATAGCAACCTGGCGCGTGAATGATGACCGCCGACCTCCCCCTTCTTTATTTTACGATGGCGATGTGCAATATATTTGGCTATAAATAGGCAGGGGAATGGCGTCAAAGTGTTGAGCTGTCAGAAGGGGTCCACCTACCCCCCTACCCCGGACGTCCCCCTGTGACTTGCGCGCATGCGTGCGTGAGCGTATTGTTTCTGATGATTCTATGGAGGTGTTAAGACTCGTTAGTTAATTTAATGAGAGTGTAGTTGATTCTCGTTGTTGGTGTTTCAGATTTAGCTACTCAGAACGAAATGTCCATGTAGCACGGGCTATGGTGAGTCCGTAAGCAAAGCTGGTTCTCGTAGTGTGTTTTGACTAACGTCAAATTTGAAAGGGTTTGCTTAATCAGACGCAGCGTTCTAACCCACACGAGCGACCCAAGCTTTATCAGACCTGATGATGCGCACTAGGCTCGTCACAGCAAACGTGCATCGATATTTCAAGTTTTAATAACGCACTGAAGGAAGTGCTTTATTTGTTGGTTGTTCGTACTTGTAGCGGATGGTCAAATTGGAGTTGAAATATCAAACAAATTATGGGAATACCCAAACACCATGATAATTGATAGAACCCATGATCATATCTTGAACACCGTTTAAATCATGTAAATAACAGCGACACCAGGAACCAGGGGAGCGAGATTAGCACATGATTAACACACACTAGAAACTGAAGGGACGACGACGTATCGGTCCGTCCTGGACTATCGCTTTCTAGTGTGTGGTTTGGTTAACAAATTTCAGCCATGTTATTGTGACCCCTCGTCTGCAACTGGTGACAATGTGTTCCATCCTTCATTACGGACATTAGGATCTAGCTGGAGGTCAATGCCGTATGTAGTCACAAAAATCTATTGACTCCATGACAGTGAGAATATTAAGCCGCTTAAGGAGTTAGATCATTTCTCCTGACGATTTAGTGTGCAATATATTAAACCGTTGACCAAACCACACACTAGAACGTGAAGAGACGACGATTGATTTTTGACTTGACGTTTCGGTCTGTCCTGGACCATTCTCAAGTCGATTGAGCATGGTCCAGGACGGACCGAAACGTCGTCGTCCCTTCAGTTTCTAGTGTGTGGTTTGGTCAACATACTTCAGCCACGTTATTGTGACTCCTCGTCTGCATATTAAACTGTCGTTGAGGTTCAGTTGTCAAAGGGAACACGAGAACTCTCTGCTATGGAGTATTGAAACCATTCAGAGAAGTAAATGGTTCTGAAGTTCGCTGAAATGATCGACGAGTGACGGCCATCTCATTTGGGAATAATGATGTCTGACGACGTAACGTTTAGGGAGCATAACCAAGCAATATTGCGTCAGTCAGAAAAATGATCGGATGGATTACGAGAACCTTTAAATCCAGGGATCCCATCACAATGGTTGTACTCTTCAAGTCACTTGTGTTGTCCCGTCTTGAGTACTGCTCAGTACTCACTTCCCCTTCAGAGCAGGAGAGATTGCTGAAATAGAGGGAATACAGAGAACATATACGGCACGCATAGACGAGATAAAGCACCTAAATTATTGGGATCGTCTCAAAGCTCGACAAATGTACTCACTAAAATGGGACGAGATAAAATAATATACACATGAAAATACTGGAGGCCAAGTGCCAATCTACACAGTAAAACAACAACAACATACTGGAATGAACGATATGGGAAGAAAATTCAGAATAGAACCAGTGAAGAGCAGAGGTGCCATAGACACATCAGAGAACACTGTATAAACATCAGAGGTCCACGGTTGTTCAACGTCCTCCCAGCGAGCATAAGAAATATTGCCGGAACAACCGTGGACATCTTCAAGAGGAAACTAGATAATTTTCTTCAAGGAGTGCCGGACCAAACCGGGCTGTGTGGATATGAGGGGCTGCGGGCCGCTCCAAGCAAGTCTAATGACCAACCTCTCACAAGTAAAGCCTGGCCTCGGACCGGCTTGGAGTAGAAGAGCTCCCNACCTGTATTAACCTGTATTACCTGTATTAACCTGTATTACCTGTAATAAGGTATCAAATCTTAATGATTACCTGTCAATCGTTGGAATTGTCAGTACGTTGTCACAGTGAAGCATATAAGGTCAATACTATAGGTAAGACTATCGCCTGTAGCGGTAGTTTAACTAAGGTTGGTGACCGGTTACCTTACACAATTCGTCCGCGACTCTAAGTCCATTCCATCCAGCGGTCGACCCCACAGACGCATTCATAAATTTTTACATGCTGTTCATCAAAACCTGAATTTTTCAAATATAAATTAATATATTAGCATATTATGCATATATAGGGCTCGGATAGGTTAGGTGTTTAGGGTTTGTTGGCGATTATTTGTTAGTAAGTGGGTGAAGCTTTACAGCGTTGTGGTTCGAACAAAAGTTGTCAGTGAAGCACTTGTTCCGGAAGTGTTCGAACGTCATCAGTTGTGGAGTCGTGTGTAAACCGTTTATATTCATAAACAGGGGGGTTTGGCGGCTGCATGGAATGGACTTTGAGTCTTTGTTTGGAGGACGGGCTGGGTTAAGTAGGGTGCTTGGGTTCGTACGTTCCAGTGCCAGGATTCATCAACAATTGACACAACCAGTTTCGAAGCCGGTACATCCTCAATGACAGCGGCTTGCAATAATTAAACAGTTTACGAACTCCAAAGTGCTACGAGGGTTTTTTATAACAATAATATTCATGGATTGCGGAGGTTTGCTAGCTCGTAAACTATTTAATAAATGTAAAAGCCGCCATTATTTGTAAAAGATGTACAGTTTACGTTGGCGGCTGCATAGACGCTTGTTAGGGCCTAATACACGCTATATTAGGCCTAATTCACTATATTAGGCCTAATTCACTATATTAGGCCTAATACACGCTATATTAGGCCTAATACACGCTATATTAGGTCCAATTCACGCTATATTATTAGGCCTATTCACTATTAGGCCTAATTACACTATATTAGGACTAATACACGCTATATTAGGCCAATATAGCATATTAGGCCTAATAGTGAATTAGGCCTAATACACGCTATATTAGGCCTAATACACGCTATATTAGGCCTAATCCACAATTGATTAGGCCTAATAAAGTACATATGTGTTATACTAGGCAGTGGAATATTTAAATTTGGTTTTAGCGTCATTTTCCCAGACTATACAATTGTTATTGTATAGTCTGGGAAATTTATTTATTTATACACTTGTATTAATAATACAAAAGTGGTTTGGTGGGGGTCCGTCACTACATATAGTAAGTATTGGTCAAAAACCAACATTTACAGTCATCCGGGAGAATGGGTTGGATCAGATTAAATAACCAACATTTACCGTCATCTCGGGAGAATGGGTTGGATCACATTAACAAGAGATGCGAGACTTCAGTTGAACAAATAGAGATTAAAGGGTAAACAAATAACAGGGATAAGTAAAGGGAATATAAACGCGTAGTTGTAACAGTAGACATGATAAAAACGAAGATCACGGCGTTTATCTGTTTAAAGCTAAGGCAGTGTCCAGAGCTAGCACCTGACCCTTATTAGTATATTTATGGGAATATAAACAAAATAAAACACAACACACACACCACGGGAGACATCTCCTGTCCACGAGGTTCACCATAGCCCGTGCTTCTTGCCCCGCTCCTGTGCCAGGTAAGTTACGGGCTCACCATAGCCCGTGCTTCTTGCCCCGCTCCTGTGCCAGGTAAGTTACGGGCTCACCATAGACCGTGCTTCGCCCCGCTCCTGTGCCAGGTAAGTTACGTGCTCACCATAGCCCGTGCTACTTGCCCCGCTCCTGTGCCAGGTAAGTTACGGGCTCACCATAGACCGTGCTTCTTGCCCCGCTCCTGTGCCAGGTAAGTTACGGGCTCACCATATCCCGTGCTACTTGCCCCGCTCCTGTGCCAGGTAAGTTACGGGCTCACCATAGCCCGTGCTTCTTGCCCCGCTCCTGTGCCAGGTAAGTTACGGGCTCACCATAGCCCGTGCTTCTTGCCCCGCTCCTGTGCCATGTAAGTTACGGGCTCACCATAGACCGTGCTTCTTGCCCCGCTCCTGTGCCAGGTAAGTTACGGGCTCACCATAGCCCGTGCTGCTTGCCCCGCTCCTGTGCCAGGTAAGTTACGGGCTCACCCATAGCCCCGTGCTGCTTGCCCCGCTCCTGTGCCAGGTAAGTTACGGCTCACCATAGCCCGTGCTACTTGGAACTTGTTCCGAGTAGCTGAATCTATAACAACAACAAACACACAACACCCGACCCACCTTCACCACACCCCCGACCCACTCCCCTTACCAATTCATGGACACGACAATTATCCCAATTACAAACACAGAGCACGCCATCCTGACGCAGCCCGGGAATACTACCACCAAAATACTCTCACTCACACACACACACACACACACACCACACACACAACACACACCACACACACACACACACACACACACACACACACACACACTCCTTCCTGCCGACCGGTGTAGGCGCCTCTATGGACCTGTGGCTCTCAGACACACAACAGTGTACAACGTAAAATGTTGGTAGTAAATCTTAATTATTATCGTCTGGATGCCACCACCTGTTTAAGGTTGTCCTTAAACAGCAAGCGGCCTAAAAGCCTCATTGACACTCAGGTCCTGAACACAACTGACTACCTCCCCCCCCCACACGTATCAACATAGGCCTACTTATATCGCACGGACTTCTCATTTCTTTTAAGTGTTAAACACTTCGGGAATGTCATTTTTTTTAGTAGCTAAGGCCTATGCGTGCCTGTATCTGGTAGGCCTCAAAAGTGATGAGTTTGGGAGAGGTTCCCATGCGCCTCATAGAGCAATGCGACAATTATAGACGCGATTTAGGGATTGGCGAATCAGCCGCTGAAAGCTACCAATTCTCATCAAATTCGTGGCAAAGAGCTCTCCCCCCTTCTCTAAGCTCTCTATCTTTCTCTGTGACCCCCCATTTCCCCTCGCACACTCCATATTCCCTACCCCGTTCTTCCTCATAAATAACACTTTATCCCGCTTTGTAAATCACAGCCTCCGTGTCCAGCCGTGTAGTTCCTCCCTCGCCTCGTGTTGCCCATCTCCTTCCGCGCTCGTCCCCTCCTACATCCCTCTCCCTTCCCCTCACGTAGTTAATGCTTTATCCTCTCAGGTGCCCAACCCATCTTCTCATGCAGTCAATCCCCCTCCCCTTCATGCAGCCAATCCCCCCTCCCCTTCATGCAGTCAATTTCCCCTTCCCTTCATCCAGTCAATCCTCCCTCCCTTCATGCAGTCAATCTCCCCTTCCCTTCATGCAGCCAATCCCCCCTTCCCTTCATGCAGCCAATCTCCCCTTCCCTTCATGCAGTCAATCCCCCCCTTCCCTTCATGCAGCCAATCCCCCCTTCCCTTCATGCAGCCAATCTCCCCTTCCCTTCATGCAGTCAATCCCCCCCTTCCCTTCATGCAGCCAATCCCCCCTTCCCTTCATGCAGCCAATCTCCCCTTCCCTTCATGCAGTCAATCCCCCCTTCCCTTCATGCAGTCAATCCCCCCTTCCCTTCATGCAGCCAATCCCCACTTCCCTTCATGCAGCCAATCTCCCTTCCCTTCATGCAGTCAATCCCCCCTTCCCTTCATGCAGCCAATCCCCACTTCCCTTCATGCAACCAATCCCCACTTCCCTTCATGCAGTCAAATCCCCTTCCTCTCATGCAGCCAATCGCCCTGTTCCCTTCATGCAGCCAATCCCCCCTTCCCCTCGTGCAGCCAATCCCCCCTTCCCCTCGTGCAGCCAATCCCCCCTTCCCCTCGTGCAGCCAATCCCTCTCCCCTATTTAACCCATCCTCTTTCCAAAGGTTGGCAATCCCCTTTGTAAACTGATCCCTGGAGAAGACATATGAACTCTGCGAAGGAACCAATCAGGGGAAAGGCTACGAAGATGCTACCCTCTGAATGGTGGTTTCATAAGAGGATAGTTGAGGCAAGGAGAATATCCAATTTGAGCTGCGAACGATAAAATCCGTCTAAGCCTGATTGTTGTTGTTGTTGAAGATTCGCTACATGGAACAAGTTCCAAGTAGCACGGGCTATGGTGAGCCCGTAGTGGATGCTCTAAGCCTGAGGTCATTCGCCAGACAGACGTGTTCATATACCCTCCCTTCCAACCTCCCCCCCCCTTCCGTCCAAAGTGGTCGCAAAGTGGTGTGAAGGAGGTTGGCTAAAACGAACAACCCTGCCCATCCTGTCTGGGAAGCTCTCGGACGTAGGTTCGAATCCTTGTCACGGCCCTTGTGGATTTGTTCATTTAACCCTGCCCCATGTTGTCACTGCTGTTATTGCTAACGAGGGCGCTAGCGCGAACGAAGACGTGTTGGATGGTAACAAGTGCGGAGGGGTTACCATCGTGCCGAGGGCCTACCTTCCGATGATTTCAGCGGCTCAACGTCCCCGCGGCCCGGTCCTCGACCAGGCCTCCTCGTTGCTGGACTGGTCAACCAGGCACCGGGCCACCCAACTCTGTCGAAATTGATTGTATTTTACCCGAACAGCAACACCAGCGACTTCACCCTTGAATGCCCTTCTGCCTGTGGTTCGTGAGCCTCCGCCAGCCGTAGATACTAATACTGGACCCAGTATTATTATCTCGCTAATACGAACCCGTCACGAACGGTCACAGCGAGGATCACGTGTGTATGGGGAGTGATGGGGATTAAAGACTTATTTTTGCTGTCATATAAACACTGTGGCTTGTTCCGTGAGACATAGCCCACTTCGAGTGGCTTGTCCCGAGAGGCATAGTCCACCTCGAGTCGCTTGTCCCGTGAGGCATAGTCCACTTCAAGTCGCTTGTCCGTGATTCATAGTCGACTTCGAGTGGCCTGCCCACCCCCCCCCCCCAGGCATAGCCCACTTCGAGTCGCCTGCCAGCACCATGACAGGTGAAGGCTCAGTCTTGGAGACTCTCCTAAATCAAACCTGGTGCGTCCAGGACCGAGCAAGCGTCCTCCAGAGTGCTGCTGAGTATACCGGAGTCTGTAGTATACCTATACATGTAACTATACCATGTGTAGGAGATAATTATGTTTATGTAAGCGAAGTGATGCCCGAATATCCCATCCCTACTGGCGCTCCTATGCTCTTGTATGTTGTTGGTGGTGGTTTAGATTCAGCTACTCGGAACAAAAGTGGCAAGCAGCACGGGCTATGGTGAGCCCGTAGTGGACTTAACTGTGTGATCTTGTAACTGCGGCAGGGTTAGGAAGCCGTAGAGTGAGGCGAGTCATACAAAAAAAAAACTCAAGACAAAGTGCCACATCAAGTAAACCGAGTATCGTTCAGTAGCACTGTTACACCTCACTGATTACTTGTGTGTATGAGGCTTTGTCATGTAATAGAGGAACACCAAGCCATGTACACAGAATCCAGTAAACGATAAACTATAACAGTTATGCAGGCGATGAGTCACAATAACGTGGCTGAAGTATGTTGACCAGACTACACACTAGAAGGTGAAGGGACGACCACGTTTCGGTCCGCCCTGGACCATTCTCAAGTCACACAATCGACTGGAGAATAGTCCAGGACGGACCGCAACGTCGTCGTCCGTTGACCTTCTAGTGTGTGGTCTGGTCAATATAACAGTTATGTACACAGTAGCATCTATGAATTTTTCTCCCTCGTATCACATTGTCCTGCCCTGTCCTAGGACACATTTACATGCTGGCAGCTACATCTAGATTTTGGTTGTGAACCGACTCTTGCTCGAATCCTGATTACTGTCAACATTTTGCATGTCCAATAATCTCCTCGAGCTGATTAGGCTATTTTAGCCATTTTCCCCATTTAAGGAGATAGCCATTTTCCCCATTTAAGGAGAAATGGCTGGGCAGTGGAAGGAGGGGAAGTTCATCTGCTCAGTTGTATACATTGTATATGTATATATCAAATGAAATACCAGTGTCCTGAGTACATTCTTTCCCAGTTTGGAGTTCCTCCCCTTGGGATGTGAAACTTCTCCCTTGTGAGCCAAGTGCCTCCTCCCGTTTAAGAATCACAACTCGAGACACTCACTACTCCTTTGACAATCTCTGCAGCTTGTCAGTCATTGTTGCAAATTGGTGACATCTTTACATTAGGTTGTTAGGCGAGAAAATTAGTCTTTCTTTCCTGTCAACCTTTCCTTTTCATGTAGCCAATCCTGCTTCCCCTCCTTTCCCAGTGATCACAATATCCAACGTTACTCTTCGATAATATGCCCAATAGGTTCAGGTTACCCAATCCCTTCCCCTAATGTAACCAATATCAGTTCCTCTCAGGCATTCTACCTCCCTCCGATTGATTGATTGATAAGGATTAAGCCACCCAAGAGGTGGCACGGGCATGAATAGCCCGTAAGTGGTACAATTTTTTTTTTCTCCGTAATTCTTTTCATTATTCTGACATTGCATTTAATCATCGAGCTGTTATCGCGGGGGAGGATACTGCTTCACAGTCTTTATGAGGGCGTCCAGCTGCTGGACACCTTTGTTGACCAGGAGAGTGGCTCTGTTGATGGCTTCAGGGTGGCCACAGCAAGATTCAGGAACTCTTAAAGCTCTTCTAAGGTCGTTGGTTGCTTCACATTCTAGAAGATAGTGAAGTAATGGCTTTTCTGTGACAGTTTGGCAGAAGATGCACTCTCTCTGTCGGGGTTCACCAATCTCCCAGTTGCATCTGTAACCTAGACGTAGTCTATATAACCTAACTGCTATTTCCCTGTGGATTCCTTTTGGGATATTTAATCTTTCTAATTTAGTTGCCTGAAGATACCATGTTGCAGAGGGCGAGCCTTCAGCTATTCTCTGGTGTAGGTAGGCTTTGTTGAGGTGTGAGAGTTTTTTGGTGATGATGTTTTTAATGTTCTCTAGGCTGGGTTGAATTGTTTTATCTATCACTGGATGACGAGTTGCCAGTTTAGCAATTTCATCAGCTTTCTCATTTAATGGGATTCCAATATGGGATGGGATCCAGTTCAAGGTTATGTTGAGTCCTTTGCCTTTAGCGACTGCTCCAAGATACAAAATGGTGGTAATTATCTCCACGTTATCTTTCCACTGTTTTTGTCCTAGTATTTGAAGTGCAGCTTTTGAGTCTGTGGTATGATGGCATTTTGAGTGTTTTGTGCAATCACATATGCGAATGCCTGTTGTATGGCAAACAGCTCAGTTTGGGTTGATGATACTAGTCCTCCCAGTCTCCAATATGCCTGTATGCTGGCCGTGCAAAGAGCAGCGCCAGCACTTTCATATTCTGTGTCCACCGATCCGTCTGTGAAAATGTGGGTGGCTCCTGCTACTGCTATGCTATACATTTGCTCTTCTATTATGCGCCTTAGGATTGTCGGATCATAGGCAGCCTTTTTCATTGGGAGACTTTCTATTACTATTTTGAAAGTAGGCTCTTCCCACGGTGCAGCAGGAGTGTAATTTGGGTGTGGATGATCACCCTCTCTATCGAGAATCATGCTTTTTAACTGTAGTCTGTTTAGGACTTTTCCTGCTCTTGCAGCCAAGAGTTTCCATTGTTTTGCCCTAGTCCAACCACCAAGGCCTGCCGTACTGGGATTGGATCAGAAGAAATAATTATCTTACTAATAATTGTAGCTGTCCTTTGAGATATTCTTTCCTGTAGAGAGGGCAAACCCGTCTCCAGTCTAAGTGTTTCAAGCTTGGTCCACATGGGGGCTCCCAGTGCGGCTCTCATAGCATTGTTTTGGGCAACTTCAAGCTTTTTCCACTGTTGGTGTGATAGATTTGTGAGTGCAGGTGCTGCATAATCGATCACTGATCTGACTGCCTGTACATAGTATGTGCGAAGGACTTGCAGATTGGCTCCTCCAGAGAGGGAGGTTAGCGACCTGAGGATTGCCGTCCTGGCCGCAGTTCGCTCTCTCAAGTAAGTGACCTCAGCATTAAAATTCATGTGTGTGTCCAGGATTATTCCTAGGTACTGATAGGTGTCCACCCATTCGATTGGTTGACCCTGTACTGTGAGTTGGATATTGGGCTTCGCTATTTTTATGGGCATGGCTTTTGACTTTGAGGGGTTGAGTTTGATCCCAATCTGTTTTGCCTCTTTACTGATGCAGTCTAAGCATTTGGGTGCAAGGCGCGCCGCATCCCTTCCTTTTATGATGATGACAAAGTCGTCCGCGTAGTTTAGCAGCCTACAGTGATGTGGAAGTTTCAACCTCATTATTCTTTCCATTAAACAGTTGAAGAGAAGAGGGCTGAGAATACCTCCTTGCGGTGTACCATTTTCATGTCTTTTGTACTCAGAAACTGTGCCATGAATTTTACTCTTGCTTCTCTGTTTATGAGACAGTTTTTGATCCAGGAGAGCAGGTTGCCTCTGACCTCTTTGTCAATGAGGCAGCAGAGAATAGCAGGGGCGCTAGCCAGTTCAAAGGCTTTTTCGAGGTCCAGGAATATCAGCATTCCTGGTCTGTCATTCAAGTGGGCTAACAGAGTTGTAATACATTCCACTGACCTCCCTCCCTCCCCCTCCCCTCTATGAAGGCTATTTGTCACCTCTCTTCAAGGATTAGTATTAGGCTAAGCCATATATTTTCCCTCTTAAAAAAATCATTAGGATATATACCAGAGATTGAATAGGTATTTACATTTAGGTTATTACTGGCATGTTTGCCTAAAAGATCAAAATAGTTTGACATCGGAGATATATAAAAGGTGGATCTCAAATAGGCGTGACCTAGCACCCCCTCCCTCCCTAGCCGCCCACCTGCAGAACAGCTGGTGCGGCATGGGTGGGGGTGAGATGGGTGGGGGTGAGATGGGAGGGGGTGAGATGGGTGGTGGAGGGCACAGCGCATAATAGTAGCTATGAAGTGCGTCCTCAGCTGGACGTGTGAGTCACCATGGTAGTGATGTACACAATGCTGGGCTGGGCCCGCCTCCTCAGCACACACCTACACCTACACACACACACCTGCTCGAAAATATACACGCGTGCATGAGTGCGCGCGTACACATACAACCAGCTGTGTTAATGTATTGTCCTTAATACACCCAATACCTTCTTTTTTTGTGGTACTTTCTAAGTACAGCAAACATCGATAATTGTTATGTCAATTTTCATTTAATTCAATGATAATTTATGTCATTATAATTGATGTTTTCTCTTCTATTCACAGTTTTGACGTGATCTACTCCAGCGGGATAATATCTGGGCCACTCGGCCCCCACCACAACAAATAACTGGATCCTGTTTGTTGGGGTGGGGCGACCGCCCCACCACCTTCAGCTGTTGCTTTTTAAATGTTAAACCAAGCAAATTAACGCAGCAGGGAGCGTGAATAAGGCACGATATCGATCGGTTCCCTGACCATGTGAGAGTAACTCCAGTCTCCAGTCTCCTTTCCCAGCTAATCTCACCACACAAGTGTGTTAAGGAATACTCAATTGCCTATCCCTCCCACCTAAACTATTTATCTAAAGTAAGATGTGTGTGTGTGTGTGGTTTTAAGAAGACAAAGCGAGTTTATATTCTCGAACCAATCGTACTTAAAAAGACTCCAAAAGTACCACCACTTTGCAGTACCACTACAAAGTAATTTGGAGTGGTACTCCTTTGTACTTTCTACAAAGTGGTACTTTGGAGTACATTATACCACTTCATATTGTTAGAAGCATAAGCTATACATGCTGCAGTTACAGGTTGCTAAAACTAATACAAAGCAAATCAGCCAAGAGCCTATCTAACTAGCCTACTAAAAAAAAATTATTATTGATAATAATGTCTTTAAAACATCACTAAATTTAAGAAACTGATTTTAGACTAGGCTAGTGAAACTATAAATTATATTAAAAAAAATAGTTTCCTTATATTTCTCCCAAATAAAATAACGAAAACCACTCTTAATTATTTAAATAATATATATTATAAGTGTGCAGTTTGCCGCCTCAGTGATGGGTTATTTCCGATGCAATTATTTGAACGAGTTGCACTACCATATGTCAACATGATCTTGCAATCTTTCCTTAATTCTCTGATTAATATTCCTTTCATTACCCTAAGCACTTAGGCTGGACGGTAGAACGACGGCCTCGCTTCATGCAGGTCGGCGTTCAATTCCCGACCGTCAAAGTGACTGGCACCATTTCCCCGTCCCATCCCAAGTCCTTATCCTGACTCCTTTTAAGTGCTATATAGTCGTAATGGCTTGGCGCTTCTCCCTGATAGTTCCCTCCCCCTTCCTTTCATTACACATCCTTTACGTCTCCTATCATTCTTCTCATTCATTCTCTCCTCTCTTACCTCACAATTAGTACACTGTTCCCATTTTTACCTAGTATTGCTCTCGAGTACTTTTTTTTTCTTCCTCTACCAACAAATCTTCCCTCAGTTTTAGCCAACAGTTCAAATCTCTGTCTTGCCTTTCTCTACAAAAGTCACGATATCCATTTCCTCTCTCTCTCTCTCTCTCTCTCTCTCTCTCTCTCTCTCTCTCTCTATCATTCTTTTCCTACATTGACCTTTAACTTTCTTCTTTCTTCTAATGCCCGAGGATGGACGTTCCAAAGGCACTGCAGTTTCCACATAAGCATTATATAACGCAATTTTGAATGAAGACATGGACTCAGGAGGAATCAATAACCACTAAATATTTCTTCAGTCTTGTCTAGCTTGCCTATATTACCACTGCATCGGCCTAAGATCTTAACATATATAAAGTAGCCTATGTCCCAACTGCAATTTATTGTACAGTCGTGCTTGATCAACCAGATGTAATTCATGTTAGGCTGCGAGCAGGCGCGTCTAACTGTCTGGTTCACCAGACCAGACTTACATGAATTACATCCAGGAGACCTAGTTAGAGCCCGAGCAGCTGAAACATTGATCATTGGAAGGTACCTCAAGGTACACGCACACAGTCACGTCAAAAAAAAAAAACCTCCGGAAAGCAAAGGCTACAATAATACCTTGTAGAAGGCGCACAACTCACAGCTGCCGCACAGAAACACCTTAACGTTCCACCTTGAAGAAAAAACGAAAGCTGTAAATCTCAACAGCAACCCTAATATATCATAGTCGAGAGTTTTCTCGTGGAATAAATCTTCAATTTCAACATGAACGCTGCCAGACGCCGTGTTTGAAGACAAAAGCCTCAGATCAAGACGCCAGAATCAGGGCGAGAATACCGCCGGCCTATTGAATACTTTCGTGGTATCAAATGGTATCTTGCCTAGGGCCCTTGACTAATAAACAGTCCGTTCTCTCTATTTCCCCATTCTGTTAAGATGCAAAAGTTTTGCCTTACTAGGAACATACGCTGCCCGACCTCGCGAGAGTTAACCTCCAGCAAACCACCTATGCTGATGTATATAGAAGACGTCAACATTACAGTGCTTTAATTGTTAGTAATACGTCGCATTTTCAGCAGATTAGTCGAGACCGTGCAAAAATACGACGTATTAGATGAGCGGTCGGGTTGAAGAAGACATAAAATTCAGATTAACGATGACCACGCGAGTGTAGCCTAACCTAACCTTCAGCAGCAAATATTCTAACACTCATGTCTCGGGTGTAATATGCAAATGGTATTACATATTATGGGTTTATGAATACGTTGGGCTAGGTTGAACTTGGCGAATTTACATAGAGTCCCCGACATTATAAATTAACGGCGAAGACCATTTGTTCAGTAAAAAT
>WNGS01061674.1:9211781-9222068 GCA_020271785.1 Procambarus virginalis | reverse complement strand
GATAACGCTGGACATGGACAAAGATAACGCTGGACACGGACAAAGGATAACGCTGGACACGGACAAAGATAACGCTGGGACATGGACAAAGATAACGCTGGACACGGACAAAATGGACTAAACGCTGGACACGGACAAAGATAACGCTGGACACGGACAAAGATAACGCTGGACACGGACAAAGATAACGCTGGACACGGACAAAGATAACGCTGGACATGGACAAAGATAACGCTGGACAGGAAAAAGATGGTCCACAAAGATAACGCTGGACACGGACAAAGATAACGCTGGACATGGACATAAGATAACGCTCGACTTGGACAAAGATAGCGTTGGACAGCTACTTTAAATTAAAAACAAGACTAGAAGGCCTAGTTACAAGCTGGAAAATCAAATGAGTCAGCTTGTAGGCCTTGCGAAATACTCGAAACCTAGTATGGGTAATATATCAACCCTGACTCTAGAATAGTATATCGCATTTTAACTTATAAATCCCCCCCCAAAGGGCTAAAAACAGATGTACTAAATTGACGTGATATCCCGTTTTCTATTCGCGGGTTCTCGGGTTGGTTAGGTTTGACGTTTAGTGACGTTTTGAACGCTCGAGTGGACAGGGTTGGGTTATCAAGTGAAATGCATTGAAAGAAATAGTCGTGGAGGCAACCTCTCATTCACAACTTCTAAAGCAATCCAACAATATCCGAACGTCTTTTTTTTTTATAAGTGCCTAGTACAAAGGATTAGACGTAGGGAGAGGGGGGGGGGGTTATCCGTAGCTCGCTCGAACTTACTTTCTCGAGGTCATTGCTAGGTAAACACTAGTACTGCTTCTGTAAGTACTTGTATAACTATTACAACAACAGCAGCAGTAACTACTAAAGCAGATACCAACGACCATTACCGTTACCAACCACCTCAAACGTCAACACCAAGCTTCAACTCCACAGAATGGCAAGATATGCTTCCCTTCCATTAGACTGATTAAAGCGATCGAGGAAAGTATTCCACATCTATCGCAGCCTAATTTACTAATCAACTTGATTTAACCTTAACAATATAAATGTCCCTCATCCGTCTTCCCTGTTCCTTATCTACCCTACTACTTCTACCCCGTCCCCCCCCCCACCCTTCCTGTCTGTCTCTGTCTTTCTGTCTCTCTCTCTCTCTCTCTCTCTCTCTCTCTCTCTCTCTCTCCTCTCTCTCTCTCTCTCTCTCCCCCCTCTCTCTCTCTCTCTCTGTTTTACTCCTTAATTTACTTGAAATTATATCACAAAACTATTTCTATTAATCACCCCTGAAGATAACCACTTTTGTTTTGTTAAAATTACTTTTGTACACAATTCTTCTTCTTAAGTGTTTCAAATACAACTAATTGAACAATATCTTCCCGCTCGTAGTGGGCCAGCCAGAGGCTTAGGGCCCGCGCAGGCATATCCTTGGGGAAAAAAACAAAAAAAACTTCTAGCACTTAATTCTGAAATTGGGAAACTGACTTATAGGCCTACTGAGATGTCTCCACGTCCTCACTCATACAGCATAATACAACAAAATTTTCAGCTATATCTAACGCACTAAATGTGCGTTCTGTAGCCTCATGGTAAATTATTCCTGCTTTTTTATTAGTATTTTTTTTACTATAAACACAAGGAAAGTCAAATATGGACAACAAATAGAAAGTAGTTTATTAGGACTCATGAGGTTTTGTCAATTGAAAACCCGTAATTCTCTGGCAGTTAATTACAAGTAAATTGTAATTAGTGGTCAAATTGGAATAGCATTTTCATAATTAGATAACGACCTTTAAATTATATAGTTTGAAAATTGTCAGTAGTCATTCATTTTAGTAATTTATCACCAATAACGTTAGTACGCTAGTCCAGTATTAAAATATTCAGATAAATTATTCTTAGGTCTAATACAATATGGTCTTTTCTGAACAAATTCTAGGTCATCTGCCATTTTACCCACCAACCCGTTCTCAGACTAAGTCCATCCATCCAGCGGACGACCCCCAAGGACGCATTCATAAATCTTAACATGCTGTTCATTTTGTTCGAATCACAATTCTATAAATAGCCCGTCCTCCAAACAAAGCAACCCGTCCTCGACTCAAGTCCATTACATTCAGCGGTCAACCCCACAGACGCATTCATAAATTTTAACATGCTGTTCATTCAAAACGGGAATTTTCTTAAGTATAAATTAATATTATAATATATTAGCATATTATGTATAAATAGGCATAGGTTAGGTTAGGTTAGGTGTTTAGGTTCTGCTGGCGATTATTTGTATTTGTATTACGTGGGTGAAGCATTTACAGCGTTGTGGTTCGAACAAAATTCGTCAGTGAAGCACTTGTTCCGGATATGTTCGAACGTCAGCAGTTGTGAGTCGTGTGTAAACCGCTTTTCATTCATAAACAGGGGGTTTGGCGGGTGCATGGAATAACTTTTGGATCTTTGTTTGGAGGACGGGCTGAACAAAGACCCAAAGGCGTTTCCATGCACCCGCCAAACCCCTTGTTTATGAATGAAATGCAGTTTAACACAGGACTCAACTGATGACGCTCGAACACTTCCGGAACAAGTGCTTCGCTGATGCCTTTTGTTCGAACCACAACGCTGTAAATGCTTCACCCACGAACTTATAAATACAAATAATTACCAACAGAACCTAAACACTTAACCTAACCTACGCCAAACTATACATACAATTTTTATGTATAAGAATAATTTATATATGAGAACAAACCAATTTTTAATGACAGCCGCTGCTTTAAACAGCCTGGTGTGAAAACGGGTTGCAACACAACCATCTCTTTCCTATAAAATATCAATCTATCCGGACCAGGCTTCTAGGGCCAGATTCACGAAAGCACTTACGCAAGCACTTACGAACGTGTACATCTTTCCCCAATGTTTGACGGCTTTGGTTACATTTATTAATCCGTTTACAAGCATGAAAACTTCCCATTCAACTGTTGTTATTGTTATAAACAGTCTCCTGGTGCTTCGGAGCTCATTAACTGTTTAATAATTGGAAACAAAGCCGCCAAAGATTGACAAAAGATGTACAGGTTCGCAAGTGTTTGCGTAAGTGCTTTCGTGAATCTGGCCCTAGGTTGGTGGTCTGCTCAAGCCGGCACGCAGACTCGTTCTTCATACACAAGCTTATTTCCCAAATGAAAATTTTAGAATATACAAAAATCGAAAACTAAGATGTATTCAACGGATATCATAGCTTGAAAGACTGGATTCAGACTGATGAAATTTAGATTTAGAAAAAAATATAACTTATTAAGCAATAACTGGTTTGACAATTGTTCTGAATGGGATGAACAATATTTTATTGCCTAAAATGGTTGAATGTAAACTGGACCCGCTTTGCCTAGGGTAATGGGCCTGCTTCAATGTTCTAATGTAAAAAGAAAATTCAAATATATACTAATATACTGACAAAAGATAATGTTTTGGCCGCGGGGCAACTTTCACTAGGCTATAAATTGTCGGATCTTACAAAACAGAGATTTTATTATTTATCTTCGTTCACGGAGATTAATAATAAAATACATTCGGTTGACCCTGGTTAACCTGGTTGACCATAATCAATTAACGTTTATGGATGATGTAGCAAACATGATTTCTTACTATAGAAACGTTGTCATACGAGGTATAGCCTGTATAACAAGTCATTTCAAAGTAAGGCAATTCCTTAATGATAGACAAAACAAAATCACTCTGTCCCACGTTTCTAGAACAATCTCGCGCTTCTATTTATAAGATAACGAGGCTACCCGTGTGATTAGTACTTCAAGGAAACCACAATCTATCCAACTAGGCTTCGAAGTAATTTCCACCACTCCTGAAAATCCTCTCGAAAGTTCTAGAAATATGAAGGCGAGACAGTCTGACGGCTGCGTTAAATATTAAAACCTCGGAGGGTTTTCTTCAGGGTTCATAAGATAAGGAGCACTCTTGGCAGAAGCATAAAACTGGTTGCAACCACTTAAGCAACCGTGGAGGCCTTGCAAGTCACTACAGCAACAGCTCACTTTAAATGGCGAATAATAGCCTTGAGTTCTTATCGGTGAACACTATTATCATTACATTCCGGTAAGGGATTGATCCTTTACGAGCTAGGTAACAAGGAGGCCTGGTCGAGGACCGGGCCACGGGGACCTTAAAGCCCCGAAACCATCTCAAGGTAACCTGAAGATAGGAAGGTTTTTCAAGTCACTGTGGTATGGTACTTGGGAAATATAATTTGAAGACTTGAAAGTTATCACCCATAACTTTACCATTTGGTTACCTTATCAAGGGGTGCTCGGCCTGGTGGTGGACCGGACCACCACCAGGCCTCCTGGATGGTGGTCTAGTCAACCAGGCTGTTGACAGCCTGGTTGACCAGCTTTCTATTCGTGGGTCCTCTGCTAGGTCAGGTTCGGGCAATTCAACCCATCCTCCTAAAATGAAAGTACTTATCGTAACTACTTGCTCGAAAGTACCAATATGTAGTGATGGTCCACCAGAAAGTACCAATATGTAGCGATGGTCCACCAGAAAGTACCAATATGTAGTGATGGTCCACCAGAAAGTACCAATATGTAGTGATGGTCCACCAAAAAGTACCAATATGTAGTGATGGTCCACCAGAAAGTACCAATCTGTAGTGATGGTCCACCAGAAAGTACCAATCTGTAGTGATGGTCCACCAGAAAGTTGACTTTTGAATTACTGAATTTGGATAAACCGAAAACCTTTCTAAACGCAACACAAATATACGACCTTAGCCTATCAACCCAATCCTATGTTAGGCCTAATGTAGTACATGTGTATGTACTATACTATGCCTAAGAATATTTAAGTTTGGGTTTAGCTTAATTTTTTTCCAGACTTTAAAAATTAATAGTACAAAATGTGGTTTACTGGCTGTCTGTCAGACAGACAACAAGTCCGTCACTTTCGACCAGAAGGACGGGTTGGGCAATTAACAGTCAAAAGGACGGGGTGATTAGACGCAGGTGCTCAGTCTGCCATAAGAGTCGCAGCCCAGTTGATCAGGTATCCTTTGGAAATATCCTTTGGAGATTTATAAACAAGTTTCATTAATGCACTCAAAACTTACCCTTTCTTTACCAAATATATTTATGCACGATGTAGTCAATTTATCCCATAATTACAAAAACTGCCCAATTTCAACAGTTTCATTATAATAAGTTGAGTATATCTTTAAAGATTCAAGTCAATGTAAAGAGGTATTCTAAAGATATACATTAGAAAACAAGCCCTAAATCAGGAGAAATATTGAGAGATGTCTCCAAGGGTAATGGGGGGGTCGTCCGCTGGATGGAATGAACTTGGTCTGAGGACGGGTTGGTGTGTAAAATGGCAGACGAACTAGAATTTGTCCAGAAAAAAAGATGACCTTCTACCGGGTATTACTAATTACAGAGAGACTACTAGTTGTTGAAACTGTTTCCGGTATATGTATGCAGGATGCCGCCACCACCAGGGTGCTTACCCACAACAATCAATACCAGGCCTAAGTTATAGGCCTAAGTACCTATTTACTGCTGGAGAACGAAGGCGATAAGCGTGAGGCGACTGAGCCATCCGCCTCGCCCTACACACTGGTTAGGTTAGGTTAGATTGGTTAGGTAGGTTAGGTTAGGTTAGGTTAGGCTAGGCTAGGCTAGGCTAGGCTATGCTATGCTAGGCTAGGCTATAACCCGTCCATTTTCTCCCCCACCTCCAATGACACAATCATCATCTTACACACACAAGTCACAATAGCAGTCTCCGTGGTGTAGTGGTAAGACACTCGCCTGGCGTTCCGCGAGCGCTATGTCATGGGTTCGTATCCTGGCCGGGGAGGATTTACTGGGCGCAATTCCTTAACTGTAGCCTCTGTTTAACGCAACAGTAAAATGTGTACTTGGATGAAAAAACGATTCTTCGCGGCGGGGATCGTATTCCAGGGACCTGCCGAAACGCTACGCGTACTAGTGGCTGTACAAGAATGTAACAACTCTTGTATATATCTAAAAAAAAAAAAAAAAAAAAAAAAAAAAAAAAAATAGCGTGATGCATCAAATGAACAATCCACAAGGGCCGTGGCGAGGATTCGAACCTACGTCCGAGAGGATCCCAGATGCTGCCTTAATGACGTGAATCCTCGTCACGGCCCTTGTGGAATGGTCCAACCATCATCTTCACCACAAATGTTGAAACCCAAAATGAATTCATTTCTAACTAAAATTTCTGCTCGGTAATATGAGTGATTCATTAGGATTAACACTGATGAGAGGTTATCTTCAGATGATTTCGGGACTTAGCGTCCCCGCGGCCCGGTCCTCGACTAGGCCTCCTTTTTGTTACACATCCCCAGGAAGCAGCTCATAGCAGCTGTCTAACTACCAGGTACCTATTTACTGCTAGGTGAACAGGGCATCAAGGTGAAAAATTCTGCCCATTTGTTTCCGCCGGGGACCAAGACCCGGAACCTCAGGACTACGTTGATACCTGGTTGATACCTGGTTGATGGGGTTCTGGGAGTTCTTCTACTCCCCAAGCCCGGCCCGAGGCCAGGCTTGACTTGTGAGAGTTTGGTCCACTAGGCTGTTGCTTGGAGCGACCCGCAGGCCCACATACCCACCACAGCCCGGCTGGTCCGGAACTCCTTGGAGGAATAAATCTAGTTTCCTCTTGAAGATGTCCACGGTTGTTCCGGCAATATTTCTTATGCTTGCTGGGAGGGTGTTGAACAACCGCGGACCTCTGATGTTTATACAGTGTTCTCTGATTGTGCCTATGGCACCCCTGCTCTTCACTGGTTCTATTCTGCATTTTCTTCCATATCGTTCACTCCAGTACGTTGTTATTTTACTGTGTAGATTTGGGACCTGGCCCTCCAGTATCTTCCAGGTGTATATTATTTGATATCTCTCTCGTCTTCTTTCTAGTGAGTACATTTGGAGAGCTTTGAGACGATCCCAATAATTTAGGTGCTTTATCGCGTCTATACGTGCTGTATATGTTCTCTGTATTCCCTCTATTTCAGCAATCTCTCCTGCTCTGAAGGGGGAAGTGAGTACTGAACAGTACTCAAGACGGGACAGCACAAGTGACTTGAAGAGTACAAGCATTGTGATGGGATCCCTGGATTTGAAAGTTCTCGTAATCCATCCTATCATTTTTCTGGCTGTCGCAATATTTGCTTGGTTATGCTCCCTAAACGTTAGGTCGTCAGACATCATTATTCCCAAATCCTTTACATGTTGTTTTCCTACTATGGGCACATTTGATTGTGTTTTGTACCCTGTATTATGTTTAAGGTCCTCATTTTTACCGTACCTGAGTACCTGGAATTTGTCACTGTTAAACATCATATTATTTTCTGATGCCCAGTCGAAAACTTTATTAATATCAGCTTGAAGTTTTTCAATGTCTTCAGCCGAGGTAATTTTCATACTGATTTTTGTGTCGTCTGCAAAGGATGATACGAAGCTGTGACTTGTATTTTTGTCTATATCTGATATAAGAATAAGGAAAAGCAGCGGTGCAAGGACTGTACCCTGAGGTACAGAGCTTTTAACTGCACTTGGACTAGATTTTATATGGTTGACCGTTACTCGCTGAGTCCTATTTGACAGAAAACTGAGTATCCAGCGTCCTACTTTACCGGTTATTCCCATTGACTTCATTTTGTGTGCTATCACGCCATGGTCACATTTGTCGAAAGCCTTTGCGAAGTCCGTGTATATCACATCAGCATTCTGTTTTTCTTCTAATGCCTCAGTGACTTTATCGTAGTGCTCAAGTAGCTGTGAGAGGCACGATCTTCCCGCTCGAAATCCATGTTGGCCTGGGTTGTGAAGGTCATTGGTCTCCATGAAATTGGTGACCTGACTCCTAATCACTCTCTCAAATACTTTTATTATGTGCGATGTTAGGAATCCCGAGCGCTGTCTACCCAGCCGTCAGGCCCCTCCACACCAGCTGAACACCGGGGTGTACAGCTCTCTTATGATACACACACTACTGTACACCTATGTTATATTTTTTATTTACTAGTCTGTACCCGGGCGCACCCGGGTCTCTCTCCCTATCCCGCCTCTCCACCTTTGTCCCCTCCCCTTTCTCCTTTCCTTTTTTCAAATATCCCCCCTCCCTCCCTCCCCCTTTCCCTCTCTTCAAACACCCCACTTTTTTTATTATTATTATTAATACATGAGGTACATCTGCATTAGTGCAGCTACCCTAGACTATATGAAGTGTAGTACAGTGTGTCAAAAAAGCTAACTACGTGATGCTAAGAAATCTCCATCACACAGGATGGTTAGTCATACAGAGGCATGTGATAGGCAGTCTGCACTGGCAGACTCCGGATGCATTTTGAGGATATCATCAACACAAGATTGAATAAGGTAGCAGTGGTAATAAAAGTACCCATCCCGCATTCTAAATAACGTCTACGGACAATACAACCAACAATTCATTAGTGACTGTGACAATCGCACCGGGGGATTGGGTTAGATGCCAAGATTTCTTAAAGTGTGGCACTGAAGCCAACCCCATCTGACCTATGACATTCCTCTACCCCACATGCATCATGCATGAAAGTTGGGTGAGGTTAGTGCCCAACCAGCGTTATTACTTTACCGTACCTTTTTCTAATTGTTTATCACATAGTGACTACTAACTCATCACTTATTGTAGTTACTTAAATACTGATTAAGCTAAGAGCCTTACCCAACAGCTTGGGATCTTGCTGGCATAAAGTCACCTGTAACCACCCACAGATCTGTATGTAATCTATGTTGTTAAAGAAACATAGATATTGTTACATGTCAATGGTGACGTCTATCATCTACCCTTTAGAAGACAGGCAGTAAAATAATATTTTTTCAGTAGTAGGCTGAACTCGGGGTCCCGAGGTCTATAGAATTGCTACTAAGGCACTTTTTCATTTTCAACGACTTCGTACGCCATGATGGAAGGCTGTGCAAGGAAGCTATCTTGGCCACAGTAGCCTAAAGATATCTTGTGATCGTCAGATCAATAAGACACCTGAGAAACAACAGTGTAAGATACTGTTAAGTATAATGTCCTGTTAATTATTACTCTGCCTTAAATAACCCTTTTGCGACAAACACATCACCAGCATGAAATCCACACTTTGTAAAGCATAAAGCCAAAAATGAAAAAGTTCAATGGTTTGCAACAAGATTGGTGCCAGAGCTAAGAGGTCTAAGCTACGAACATGAGCTAATGGAACTAAATCTCTCACCCTAGAGGACAGAAGGAACAGGGGGGGGAGGGATATGATCACAACTTACAAGATACTGAGGGAATAGATAAGGTGGATAAGAACAAGACACTTTATTGAGATAAAGCAAGACAAGAGGACACAGGTGGACGCTGGAATTGCAAATGAGCCGACTGGTGTATTCACCTAGTTGTGTTTGCGGGGGTTGAGCTTTGCTCTTTCGGCCCGCCTCTCAACTGTCAATCAACCTGTTTACTAACTTCTATTTTTTTTCCCCCAACACACACACACCACACCCCAGGAAGCAGCCCGTGACAGCGGACTAACTCCCAGGTACCTATTTACTGCTAGGTAACAGGGACATTCAGGGTGAAGAAACTGCCCATTTGTTTCTGCCTCGTGTGGGGAATCGAACCCGCGGCACAAAATTACGAGTCCTGCGCGCTATCCACCAGGCTACGAGGCTACGATGTAAGAAAGTGCTCGTACCCTGTACGGGTAGTTAACAAGTGGGATGCTCTAAAAGAAGTAGCTATGGAAGCCACCTCCATCCACAACTTTAAGGCCCAAATCGACAAAAAAATTGGAAGTCAGAGTAGTTGAAACGCAACAGGTACCAGATTAGTAGTTGGCGCATAAATCTAGTCCTCACTCACTCGTATAAACTGATAAACAAGTACAACCATTATCACCACCTCCACAAACCATGAAATATGGAACTGATAACATTAAAAAATATAAACAATTTATGACCACAATAACAATTCGGGAGCCCACTCGGACCTTGCTACACAGAAGAATAAATTACACGAACAGGAAGCCCTTCCGGCAGTGACAGAACACCAGCCAAAAATTAATTCGCCACTAAATTCGACGTACGACGCACGGTGCCATCTCCGAGAAATGTATTCCATTACATGTAGGCCAAATGCAAGACCTGTAGTCCCCCTTTCCTGATGAGAGAGAGAACATTTCAACACACCTTCTGTACCTGTGGTGAGGAAGGGAAGGGGGGGG
>WNGS01061674.1:9060111-9075894 GCA_020271785.1 Procambarus virginalis | reverse complement strand
GAGAGAGAGAGAGAGGGAGAGAGAGAGATAGGGGGGGGAGACACACAACAGAATCAGAAATAGACAGAGACAGAGGTCGAAGAGACAGACTAACAGAGACAGAAATAGAGACAGCAGCATTACACGTGAGCCTGTGTCAGCTTCACAGTTGTCTCAGTGCTTCTTTGGTGAGGCTGACAACAGCCTGACAACCTCACGTGCAGGTTGGCGCGTCTGTTTTTGCCTCACTGCTTATTCCTTCCTTTTTCTCGGCGTTCTTCCCGCGCCCTGGCGGTGACCCCCACATCCATGTCTTACCTCCCCGACAACCTCCGCCAGACTCTCGACTTCCTGTTGTTTCTGTGCTTTTGGTGGACAACCCAGACAAATGCGAACAGGAGCGTCTGGAATAAAGGTATATGTGCAGTAAAACTGTGGCAAGTAAATGTATTTATTTTCTTATTCAGTGTATGAGCAATATGGTGTGTAGGTTGAGGCGGGGTGCTGAGAGGATGGGTGGGCTTGCTACCAGTAAAGCGCTCTGACATTCTCTTATCTCTAGCATTTATGCAAGACTTGCAGACTGACATACTAACACAAGTGTGATTTAATAAAGTCTGTTGATCATTGGATTGTATATGCCTCCACGCCAATAGGGGCGGGTGGAGGGTGGAGGGGGGAGAGTTATATTAATGTACTAGATAACCAGATAACTGTGTTGTGGGATGGTGATTGATATAACAATATATTGGAATCGAACATTTTGTCGACAATGTGAGATTGGCATGAGGAAGGCAATCTGTCCTTAGGCGAGGCTCGTTAAAGCTGCGACCCGTTCACCAAGGCGCATTAATAAATGTTGACGTATTGTGTATTAAAAATAGATTTGTCCTATATATATCTCTATATATATATATATATATATATATATATATATATATATAATATATATATATATATATATATATATATATAATATTGAAGTACGTGGGTAAAGCATTTACAGAATTGGGATTCGAACAGAAGTGGTCAGCGAAGCACTATTAGAGAATTGTTTAAACATCATCAGTTGGGAGTCGTGCATAAACCACTTGTCATTCCTAAACAGATGGTTTAGCGGCTTGATTAATGAACATTTGGCCTCAGTTGATAAGGACGGGCTGAAGGGTGCACAGCTCTGCTCAGAACAGTGGTTGGAAAAGTGTTGACAAGTTTGCTCGTGTTCGAAAAGTAATTCTGAGACACCTTCCCTCAGACACTGTAAGAACAACAAACTACTTTTTGTTACCTCAATTCTGGTCCTAGGTCTTTCATTTTGGTATCAATGTATTCGCAATGAAATTCCCTACAAGAGTATATGCAAATAATATCCAAAACCGCTGTGCGCCCCTCCCAAAGCCACCGCCGAAAATGACGCAATGCTGCGTCGTTACCAGGATTGTGTGTACTAAAAAAATGACGCAATGCTGCGTCGTTACCGGTTAAATTTTACTACATAAAACTAGGAAATATAATACTATTATGTGGCTGCTGGATACATATCTCTAAATGTATCTCTTCATCTATATACTGTATGTACTTTTACCTGAATAAAATTTTGAATTTGAATTTTGAATTTGAATTACATTTGCGAAATGTCGTTTTTGAATGTTCAGTACGTTGTGGCTTACTGATGGACGGGTGGGCAAGCCTAGCCTTAGAGCGGGAAGGGGCGTAGAAATAGCCTAAGCTACTCTATCCCTTTGAGATGTATTTTATTGTCTCAATAAACATACTTGAACTTAGAGCGGGATGAAGTTCACTTCGCTGTCAACCTATATAAAATTATCCAATCATTGGGATATGTATAATATAAAATAATAATTGTATGCGAAACAAAAATTTCCAAATTCTTTCCCAGTCTGAAAAAATATGAAAGAATATATATGTATAGGCGTTTGGGGTCGGTTGGTCCTCCCTTGTATCCACCAGCCACCTCTTGTATCCACCAGCCACCTCTTGTATCCACCAGCCACCTCTTGTATCCACCAGCCACCTCTTGTATCCACCAGCCACCTCTTGTATCCACCAGTCACCTCTTGTATCCACCAGTCACCTCTTGTATCCACCAACCACCTCTTGTATCCACCAGCCACCTCTTTTATCCACCAACCACCTCTTGTATCCACCAGCCACCTCTTGTATCCACCAGCCACCTCTTGTATCCACCAGCCACCTCTTGTATCCACCAGCCACCTCTTGTATCCACCAGTCACCTCTTGTATCCACCAGCCACCTCTTGTATCCACCAGCCACCTCTTGTATCCACCAGCCACCTCTTGTATCCACCAGTCACCTCTTGTATCCACCAGACACCTCTTGTATCCACCAGCCACCTCTTGTATCCACCAGCCACCTCTTGTATCCACCAGTCACCTCTTGTATCCACCAGCCACCTCTTGTATCCACCAGCCACCTCTTGTATCCACCAGCCACCTCTTGTATCCACCAGCCACCTGTTGTATCCACCAGTCACCTCTTGTATCCATCAGCCACCTCTTGTATCCACAAGCCACCTCTTGTATCCATCAGGCACCTCTTGTATCCACCAACCACCTCTTGTATCCACCAACCACCTCTTGTATCCACCAGCCACCTCTTGTATCCACCAGTTCTTCATTTTAAACTTGATCGCAGATTAGGAAAAAGCATCGCTTCGCGCTGGCAATTCTTCATCTACCATCTGACAAGTGCAGCCTTAGGTAATGGTTTTACATCCCAATTTTAGGAGCAATTACATGCGAGGCGAAGGGTGAGGTGAGGGAGGGCGCCAGCACGCACAAGGGGGCATTACGTGCGTGTACCTACTCGCCTATTTGGGCCCTCCCATAATTGTGCTTGCAAGGGTTGACCTGCGGGTCTTTGGTCCCACCTGTAATTCTTTCAGTCAGCTGGTGTGGCGGTTCCTTGGCCTATTCTGCTCTATCATAACTGCGTGTGAAAGTCCATATGAAGTCTACCTCTACCACATTGCTTCTTAGTGATTCCGTATATTGATTTCTCTGACACAGTTTTTTTCTAATGAAAGCGTTATTTAGGTTCTCAGTTTCCACCTTTTCCAATATTTCCAGTATCACCATAAATTATAATCTCATTTTTTTGTCCTGTCAGATTTCCCTGAGAATTTGATGTGGTAAAAATGTCTCCCCAAACTTTTCTGTCACTTAGTGATTTCGATTTAATTCCTTAGGTCTTTCCTCGTAATTCATGCCTCTCGGCTCGAGAACTAGTTTGGTGATTTACCTCCTTATTTTATACAAATTGGGTTTGTGTTTTCCTGCATAATGGTTCCATGCTGCAGCCGCATATTGCAAATTGGACTGACATTGCATATATAAGGTCTCAAATTATTCCCTACAAACAAAGAGTAAAAGCTATTCTTGCATTGTCCAATCTAGCATATGCCGCTGATGATATTCGCTTGGTGTGTGTGTGTGTGTATACTCACCTTGTGCTTGCCGGGGTTGACCTTCGGTTCTTTGGTGTGTGTATGTGTGTGCGTGAGAGAGAGAGAGAGAGAGAGAGAGAGAGAGAGAGAGAGAGAGAGAGAGAGAGAGAGAGAGAGAGAGTGTGTGTGTGTGGTGTGTGTGTGTGTGTGTGTGTGTGTGTGTGTGTGTGTGTGTGTGTGTGTGTGTGTGTGAGTGAGTGTGCGTGCACGTCCGTCAGTAGTTCAATGCGGTGACACTTTTCACTCGTAATTCTGACAATATTGACCTTTTAAACTGTGTTTCGAACTTGCTTCAATAACTTTCTCACCGAGTCTTTCCCACCCTTCCACAACTCTAAGACTGAAAGAGTTCCTTCTGACATTTGTAGCTCATCTTTGTTTCAAATTTCTAATTATGTCCTCTCGTTCAGCTGGTCCTCATTTTGAACATTGCTTCTGTATCTACTTTGTCAATTCCCCTAAAGTAACTTGTACGTCGTTATCATGCCTTTCTTATTCCTTCTTACCTCCAGTGTAGTGAGGTCCCATCGCCTCAGTCTGTCTTCATAGATCAGTCCCCATAACCCAAGAACAAGCCTTGTTTATATATGTGGACGTTTTTCTAGTTTGGTTTTGTGTTTTCTTTAGGTAGGGGTTCCATACCGGGCCAGCATACTCAATAACAGGTCTCACAAAGGATGTATACAGCGCTCGGAAGGGCTCTTTGTTCAGATTTTTAAAGAATAACTAGACATTTGCCAGTATGGCATATATATTATCCTGCTGACGTGTGCCTCTGGTGGTAGATCTCCAGTTATGTCCAGTTGTGTCTACTCCTAAGTCTTTCTCTTTCTCAGAAGTTGGAAGTTGCCTTCCCTTAATCTTGTACCGCCACTACTCCATACTACACAACAAACTTCAACGTCTGATTTCCACCAGTCCTTGGGCTGAATACTCTCTCTCTCTCTCTCTCTCTCTCTCTCTCTCTCTCTCTCTCTCTCTCTCTCTCTCTCTCTCTCTCTCTCTCTGTGTGTTACCAACCTTTCATCTTCTCTCTCTAAGCACCAGCAAGAACTCTCGGACCTGGTCTTTCTGTTGCTACTATCCCCCTGGCCCGCGCTGCGGCACTGACCTCATTAATTTCTTTCATAAGTTTGTAATTTCTAACTCTAGTGCTCTTTTGGACCTGTCTGCCTTCAGGGGGGCTCTTATCCCCGTTCTTGAGTTTTTCTAAAAATCACCACCTTCCTCGTTGCTTCAGCTTGCCCTTGCCTCCCTGAAAGCTGTTGTTATCCTTCCTCCCGACAAAGGCAATTCGGTGGTTGTCCTTGACCGGGTGTACTACCTCCAGCAAGATGATGTCTCGCTCTCTGACTCCCGCACGGATGCTCCTCTGGTTTCTAACCCTTTGGATCGCCTTAAAAGTTCCTTTAACCACAACTAAGACTCTAGTCTTTGTCCTCCTGACTTCGATCTAATAAAACGTTTCCGTGTCATCTGCTCTTCTCTTCCTTATTTCTATGGTCTTCCTAAAACTCATAAACTTTGTCTTCCTCTCGCTCTATCATTTCTTCAAGAGGCTCTGCGGGCTATCCTCTTGCCTCCTGGCTACCTAAAACTGACACCTTAACCTTGGTACTTTTTCTCCCGCCCACCTTCGTCACTATCGGGACTTTATAGAAAGACTGCGCCTGCAGCCCTCCTCTAAGATGCTTAGTCTTGATGTTGACTGTTCACTAATGTTCCCCTCTCAATGACGTTCTCTCTTTCCTTAGTCATAAGGCGACTGAAGGCCTTCTTCCTCTCCCGCTTCCCACTGACGTTTTCCTCGAACTCATCAGACCTGTGTTGGCTCTAACTCATTCTCTTTTCCAACGGTAAATACTTCTCTCAAACTTTCAATGTCGCTATGGGTTCCCCCCCCCCCNGAGTCAGAAGGAAGATAGAGAGATTAAGAGATAGACAGAGTTTGGGGAGAGAAGAGAGGTAAAGATGTTGATGGAGAGGGGAGAGGGGAAGATAGGGGGATTGTTTGGAAGTGGAGGGTTAGGTAAGGAGGGCGATAGAGGGAGCAGATGAGAAGATAATGGGATATGGGAAGGAAGATGGGAGAGCACGAAATTCGAAGAGAGTGGGTAGTGAGGGGGAAGGGGAGAGAGACCCGGGCCTAGCCGGGTACCCTTTCTAGTAATTAATAAATATAACACTACTAAAACTAGTTATACCATTATAAATGGATAAAAATGTAAATAACCCTATTATTCCCACATGAGGCTAATTACAGGAGCAGAACTGTAGACAAATTAGTGAGGGAAAATATACTAGAATGAGCTTAATAGCGACGTTATTAAGGGTGATGGTGAGGGGGCGTGAGGACCACTAACTACCAGGGTGTGGAAGCCCATTAACTGTTGTTTCTCAGACGGGTACTTCTCTCTTGTTAGCAAGTTTAGAGTCTTCCCTTCCCACACCACATCTTAAGCCTTACCCGACTAGTTTTCATTGGAACACGACCCACCAATTGGTTTTCTATCAATTCTCTAATTACTGCTGGGTGAACAGGGGCGAACACTCAAGGGTCGGTGGCCAGTCGACCCTCCCGGCCCAGGGCTTGAACATGGCTGAAATAGCTTGCGAGACTTGGGCCCAACATGCTTATGAGTTTTGGGTCAACCCTGGTCTTAAAATTGCGTCTGGAGGTGGCTTTTAGAGCTTCGTCTTCATGTGTTTTTGTAGACCACCCGAACGGAGCACCCCAACATTTCCTTAAGTTATGTTGACTCGTATGCTTTTCCACCTATCACCTGTGTCCTTCTGTTCTACATTCTCACAATTTAAAGAGACCGTTCTTGTCCTCCTTGGCAATTCCCCTCAGTATTTTGTATGTTGTGATCACATCAACATGTTTCTCTCCCCTGTAGGGTTCTAAGATTTTCTTACCTTATCCCCATAGCTTAGTAGGTGGTGGTGATAGTGATAACAGTGTAGGGTGTAGTGATGGTGGGAGTGGAGGTGGAGGTGGCAGAGTGGTGGCGGTGTTGATGGTGGTGGCGGCAGCGGTGGCGATAGTGAGGGGTGTAGCAGTCAATGGGGGTGGGCTGTGGGGGGGTGGGTCAGGTGGGCTCCAGTATCAAGCTTCACCATCTGCATACCCGAGCACACCAGGTCCCGGGGGGAGCTAGGACGCACCAACAAGAGGTGGAAAGGGAGTAGGGGAAGAATGTAAGGAAGGGGAGGGGAAAGGAGAAGCGGGAAAGAAAATTCCGCTTCTCTCGAAGGAAATAATTGAGAGGAAAATAAGGATGCTGGTAACGAGAGAGAGAGAGAAAGAGACAGACACAGACAGACAGACCTTGATTTCTTGCTAAATCTTGAAACACTTGAAGCACTAGGTACTAAACTATCGTTCATTATTTTAACAGAAACATGATTAAGTAAAAACCATACACAGCTATACAACATAGCTGGTTAGAAAGCCATTGACAACTGCAGGCCTGATAAAGGAGGTGGCACAGCTATCTATTATCAAGATAATTTCACTTGCACAAGTATTATTAGCAATAGAGACGACTGCTGTGAATATTCATTAGCTCAATTTTAGTCCAATCCCTTAAATCGTCAATAACTATTGGAGCTATTTATAGATTTCCCAATACTAATACAACTGCATTCTCAGATAACCTAAGGAACCTAATCATAAACAACAAACTCAACAAAAATGACATCATCCTAGGAGGTGACTTCAACATGACCTTTGTCAACAAAATAGCCCTCAAGTCGAGTACTTCCTAAACAGCACGAACTCCTGTATGCTAATCCCCACAGTCACCAAGCCCACACGAATTACTCAAACATCTGCTACAACCCTGGACCACATATGGACTAGTATAACAGCCCCCCCCCCCACCCATTGTCTCTGGTATAATCACTGACAGACCAACCCATCACTATCCTACCTTCCTCTCAGCAAACATGGACATCATCACCTCAGATACCCAAAAAAACTTACCTTTAGACTACACAACAAAGCAGCAATAGGGCATCTCATAAATGCACGTCATAATATAAACTGGGAAACTGAACTCAATAATACACACAGGATATAAGTTCAATAGTCGGCATCTTTCTCTCCAAAACTCTAAGCCTCTTTAACACACACTGTCCTCTCCTCACGAAGCAAGTTGTGAGGAGCGGATTAAACAAAAGATTAAACAACCAATGGCTCACAAGTGGCATACTTAAAGCAATTAATAAGAAACACGAATATGAAAACAGAATAAACTTGACTTTAACACACTACCTGAATTTGTCAATGAAAAACCTACCCTGCTGGTCGGTGATCTTCATGCCAGACACCCACACTTTGGTGCCAACTGTCATCAGCCCAATGTCAATGGACGGAAACTGTCACTATGTCAGGGGAAGTGAAAACCCTCAGAGTCCTTGGTGATGAACAGCCAGCTCACCTCAGAGGAGGAAGACTAGAATATGCTCTCCTGCTGAATGCACAGGACACGAATGCTAGTACACACATTGTACAATGTACATAGATTATGTTGTGACCACTGGGCATTGATTACTACCGTCGCCATGAACAAGAGAAGGAAAGTGACGAATAATAGAAAAATATTATTAATTTGATCAGATATGAGGCTGCACTTCATAAGCAAGATGAATGACTAGTTCACGGAATACCAAATCCCGGAAGACATTGATAAATTTTTTGATGACCTTAAAAACCAAACCAAACTTCCTGTCACCTCAATATTAATAGTCTCATCAGGGGCTGCTTCCTTATCTAGCTCTGGGAGCTGTTCAGGCTCAGTAGTGGAAGCTGACATTGAACTCAACAATTTTCTTAATCATTTTCTGTATACTGGCCTCCTCTTTTTCGTAACCTGGGCACTTGGTCATTCACTGTCATCTGCCTTCTTATATTGTTATGTAGGAGTTCGGTTGTTTCTTTGCTTTAGAGGCAATATAATTTTTCATAGTTTCATTCTGCCAATCTTCTTATGTTTATGTAGCCATTCCTGGCTGTTTTTGTTTTGTTGTTGCCGCCTGACGCGGCTAGTTTATTGTGCACCCCATACTCATCTTGTGAGCGGCAGCGCAAAAAGCATTACAGCGGGCACAAAAGGTCTTTATCAGACCTCAACGGAGATTATTACAAAAACAATTTCATCTATCCTTCACACCTTATAATTACAATGTCAGCTAGTTGCAGAGAATGTTCTATTTCAAGAGCTATATATTTACAGTAAGTCATTATACATTATTGGTAGGTCTTATCGCTAATACATAATTGTTTGAGCAATGGAGATATTACAGAGTCGTAGGGGAGCTGCTGTTTATTATTAGTCTTCACAATACACTACTTGTTTCTTAATCTCGTATGTCGTTTATCTACTGGAAGCGAAATATGGATACAGTGCACGGATTTCAGGTAATTTATCGTTAGTAATAAGATAGGTTGCCATATCATACAGCGTGAGCTTAGATTTATTTCTAAATGGCTCAATTTTACTACAATCCAAGATATAGTGTTCGAGTGTATGTCCCAGTCTTTGTCCACACACTTTACACTTTACTTCATCTAGATCCCTATACAAGCCGAACTGCCAGAGATACTTGTAGCCAAGTGTTATACGAGCTGTGACAACATCTGTTAGTCTACTTACTTTGTTACTTGCCGCATACACATGTTTTACTTCACACATTTCATTGTGATAAACAACTGATCTGGCCCCGTTGCATCTATTCCTGTTTACCTCTATCCTTTGCCTTCTGTATTTCCTCCTCTCTCTCCTACTTTTTGCTTTCACTTTCTAGTACTATCTATTGAGCCACGGGTTATTATATGTTCTACTTTGTACCCTTAATGGTGGTATGAATCTCTCTTCTGCCTCTATGCACCTCAATTTTACTTAGTCCATCATTTCCTGGACCGTCTTTCCTCTAAGTTCCTCGTCCCATTCCACACTTCCAGGATACTGCAACCTGTTCTCGCACTTGCTTATAGTCAATATCTTGCTTATGAATAAGTGCATATGTGACATACTAATTTATTGTGAATATTTGTGTTTACCTTGAAAAGCTGAATAGAAAACCACAACCTAACCTAACCTTCTTAGTATGTTAAGATATTACAACGGTACTGAACCTATACCTATATTGATATTACAGTTTTATAAAAATAATAAAACAAAACTAAAATATTTAAATAAATTGTAAAATAACTCAGGATATTGTCAAATTTTGTATAAAATCTCTATTGTTTAATAAAACTGAGAGAAAATGTTAGTGCCTTGAACAAAAATATGGCTTGGAATATATCACATATGTACTTATATATAAGCGAAATAGTGACTATAAGCAGTAAGTCATATATGTGTACCTTAATGTAGTCTTTTTTTCATTGTCTACTCTCCCTGCCATGACTTATAGTCTTATGGGCACTGTTCTGAGTACAATCATATAGTCAAATACCAGGACACAATGGTCATTTGCTCCTAGTGGTATTTCATGATTTCTTAGCATTTCATGCAGTGACATATTCATAGGGATCCCATCACAATGGTTGTACTCTTCAAATCACTTGTGCTGTCCCGTCTTGAGTACTGCTCAGTACTCACTTCCCCCTTCAGAGCAGGAGAGATTGCTGAAATAGAGGGAATACAGAGAACATATACGGCATACATAGACGCGATAAAGCATCTAAATTATTGGGATCGTCTCGAAGCTCTCCAAATGTACTCGCTAGAAAGATGACGGGAGAGATATCAAATAATATACACGTGGAAAATACTGGAGGACCAGGTCCCAAATCTGCACAGTAAGATAACAACATACTGAAGCGAACGATATGGAAGAAAATGCAGAATAGAACCAGTAAAGAGCAGAGGTGCCATAGGCACAATCAGAGAACACTGTATAAACATCAGAGGTCCACGGTTGTTCAACATCCTCCCAGCGAGCATCAGAAATATTTCCGGAACAACCGTGGACATCTTCAAGAGGAAACTAGATAGTTTCCTCCAAGGAGTGCCGGACCAACCGGTCTGCGGTGGATAATGTGGGCCTGCGGGCCGCTGCAAGCAACAGCCTAGTGGACCAAACTCTCACAAGTCAAGCCTGGCCTCGGGCTGGGCTTGGGGAGTAGAAGAACTCCCAGAGCCCCATCAAGCAGGTATGCTCCAAGTTCTCAATGTCTTCATCATTCTGGGTGAAGATCAAGTCCAGTAGGGTTGGCGTATCTCCTCCAATTTGTCTCGTGTCCTCCTTTACATGTTGTGTAAAGAAGTTTCTTGCTACAACTTCCACAAGATTCGCTCCCCACTTTCTTCCCCACCATGAGGATTTCTGGAAACCCAGTCAATCTTTCCATGATTTAGGTCCCCCAAGACTAGAAATTTAGCTCTCTCTGTGTGCCACTGTTGCTGCTCTCTGCAATGCCTCTATGCATGCTTTGTTGTTCATATTCCTGCCTGTGTCTTCTGTTGTTTGTCCCAATAACGGAGTCTGTGTATGCATTTGCATTCTGTTTTACTAGGAGTGCAACTCCCTTGCCTTTGTTATCTTTCTTTCCTTATCACTTGGAATCCCTCTGGAAATATTGCATTAGCGATCATGTCATTTATTTTCCTTTCCACTGTTGCAGTCAGACCAGAATCATTTTCACTAACTCTTTATTTTAGTGAAAATGAGCCTGATTTAATTACAATAGTGTGTAATTACCTAAAGTGTAATTACCTAAGTGTAGTTACAGGATGAGAGCTACACTCGTGGTGTCCCGTCTACTCAGCACTCTTTGTCATATAATGCGTGTAATTGTGTTTTTATAATTGTGCGAGTGTGTGTGTGTGTGTGTGTGTGTGTGTGTGTGTGTGTGTGTGTGTGTGTGTGTGTGTGGTGTGTGTGTGTGTGTGTGTGTTGTGTGTGTGTGTGTGTGTGTGTGTGTGTGTGTGTGTGTGTGTGTGTGTGTGTGTGATTGTGTGTGTGTAGGTGTGCAATAAGTGAGTGCACTGTTCTGAGTACAATCATATAGTCAAAAACCAGGACACAATGGTCATTTGCTCCTAGTGGTATTTCATGCTGCAAGTTCCCAATGTCTTCCTCATTCTGGGTGAAGATCAAATGCCCGTGGAGGCGGAGCCGCCTCCGCCGGGTTCGATTCGCGGTGGAGGCGGAGACAAATGGGCAAAATGTTTCTTTTATCCTGATGCCCCTGTTACCTAGCAGCAAATAGGTACTTGGGAGTTAGACAGCTGCTACGGGCTGCTTCCTGGGGGTGAGTAATAAAAAGGAGGCCTGGTCGAGGACCGGGCCGCGGGGACGCTAAGCCCGGAAATCATCTCAAGATAACCTCAAGATAGCCTCTATAACCTGCTCCTTTAGGTCATTCCATTTACCCACAACCCTTACGATAAAAGAAAACTTTCTAACATCTCTATGACACATCAGAGTCTCAAGTTTCCATCCATGTTCTATTGTTCTATTGATATTCATTGTAAACATTTCCTCTATTTCCAACTTTGTCAAACCGTCTAAGAATTTTATACGTCTATATCATGTCCCCTTCTCCCTCCTCCTTCCTAACGTCGTCAGGTTTAGTTCCTTCAGTCTTTCTTCGTACCTCATTTCTGGCAACTCTGGGACGAGTCTCGTTGCAAACTTCTGCATTTTTTTTTAGCTTCCTTGTGTGATGTTGACCAAACCACACACTAGAAAGTGAAAGGACGACGACGTTTCGGTCCGTCCTGGACCATTCTCAAGTCGATTGAGAATAGACTTGAGAATGGTCCAGGACGGACCGAAACGTCGTCGTCCCTTCACTTTCTATTTTGTGGTTTGGTCAACATATTTCAGCCACGTTATTGTGACTCCTAGTCTGCATATGGATTCCTTATATGTTTTTCAGATGGGGGCTCCACGGTGGGGCGGCATACTTTAAGATTGGCCTCCCATAGGCGGTTTACAGTGATCTAAAAAGCCTTCTTATTCAAGTTCCTGAAGTATGTTCTGACTTTTGCTAGAGTAGACTATGCGACTGACGTTATTCTATTTATATGAGACACTGGAGTTAGGTTTAGTGGTATGTTCACTCCCAGATTTTTTCTCTAGTCGTTATAGGGAGGTAATTTCTCTTCGTCGTGTATTGGCCTTTCGGTTTCCTGGCGCCTGTTCCAATTTGCATCCCCTTGCACTTGTTAGTGTTGAACTTTAGCAGCCATTTCTCGGACCAGCTCTGCAACCTGTTCAAGTCATCCTGGAGAATCTTACGATCCACATCTGTCTCAATCCTCCTTATTAGTTTTGCGTCATCTGTAAACATTGATATATGACTCGACTTCTGCAGTCAATTCATTTACATAATTGAGGAATAGAATGGGTCCCAGCACCGATCCTTGAAGCACTTCGCTTGTTACTCTACGCCAGCCCGACTCCTCGCCCCTCACTGTCACTCTTTGACACCTGTCTATCAGGTAATGCCTTACGCGTGAGAGTGCGTCTCTGTCTACTCCCGCCTACCTCTCAAGTTTATATAGTAGCCTTCTGTGTGGTACTGTATCAAAGGCTTTTTGGCAATCCTGAAATATGCAATTTGACCAGCCTTCTCTGTCTTGCCTTATTTTCGTTACCTTATCATAAAACTCCAGGAGGTGCGTCCAACCTGGCATATGCTGCTGATGATATCCTCTTCATGTGGGGTTCAGGGGACAGGTCTGGCGTGATATCAACCCCCAGGTCTTTCTCTCTTGATTCTTGAAGGATTTCATCTCCCAAATGGCACATTGTATCTGGCCTCCTCCTCCCTACACCTCTCACCATTTCTTTATATTTGCTCGGGACTCTTATTGGCCATTTGTTGGACCATTCCTTCACTATGTCCAGTTCATGATGTAGCATAATGCTGTCGTAATCTGTATCATAATCTTAGCATCATCAGCAAACATTGAGAGAAATGAATCTAAACATCTGGAAGGTAATTTCTTATATCAAATACAGGTTTAAGTATCAGATCAGAACCCTGTAAAACTCCGCTGGTGACATCACGCAACCCGTCCTCGCAAATTCGTATAGTCAATATGACTTATTAAATACGTGCATAGGTGACGTACTAAACATAATAGTTTACCTTGAAAAGCTTCATAGAAAACACCGACCTTACCTAACCTTGTTAGTATGTTAAGATAAGCATCTTATTGCTTCGTAATTACAATTGCTACTTAATCTATTATAGGTATAGGTTAAGTAATAATTGTAATTACGAAGCAATAAGATGCTTATCTTAACATACTAACAAGGTTAGGTAAGGTCGGTTTTTTCTATGAAGCTTTTCAAGGTAAACTATTATGTTTAGTATATCACCTATGCACGTATTTAATAAGTCAATATTGACTATACGAATTTGCGAGGACGGGTTGCATCCCGCCAGTTTGAGATCTCACCCATCATAGTTACTCTGTTTCCTGTTGCTTAGGTACTCCATTATTCACTGGAGCGCCCTACCAGCTACTCTTGCCTATTTCTCCAACTTATGCACCAGCCTCTTATGAGGTACTGTGTCAAAGGCTTTCTGACAGTCCAAGAAAGTGCAGTCTGCCCACCCTTCTCTTATCTGCTTAATCTTTGTCACCTGGTCATAACCTATTAAGCCTGTGAGGCAAGATTTTCAATCCCTGAACCCATGTTGATGGGTTGTCACGAAGTCCCTTCTCTCCAGATGTGTTACTAGTTTTTCCTCAATCTTCTCCATCAACCTTGCATGGTATACAAGTTAAGGACACCGACCTGTAATTCAGTGCCTCTTGCCAGTCGCCATTTTTGTATATTGGGATTACATTATCCGTCTTCCATATTTCTGGTAGGTCTCCCGTCACTTTCTATACACCATGGAGAGTGGCAAGCAGAGTACTTCTCCGCACTCTTTTAGTACCCATGGTGAGATTCCGCCAGGTTCAACAGCCTGCATATGTGTATTTACTGTTTGTGTCTGAAGAATCGAGCTATTAGCTCTTGGACCCCGCTTTTCTAACCAATCTATTTTCCTCTATTATACCTTCTACATATATTTCTCTCAAACACACGCGCGCACTGTTTAACTCCCAGGTACCTATTTACTGCAAGGTGAACAGAAACATCAGGTGAAAGAAACTCTTCTCATTTACTTTTGCTTCGGCCGGAATTGAACCCGGGCCCTAAGGACTACGGCCACGAGCGCTGTCCACTCAGCCACGAGTGTGTGTGTGTCGGCAAGAGAGTTGGGAATGCACGAAACAATAGGAGACAGTGTAGCAGTTTTTTTTTTTTATTATTATTATTATTTTCTACCACAGACGTGGCCAGATATTTACAATGCTAACCAGCATACATACAATTTTCTTCTGTCCTCCATGGACAGTGTGGCAGGTGGTGGTTAATATCTGACACACACACACACACACACACACCCACCCACCCACCTGGGGGGCCAGGTAGCCTGGTGGATAGCGCGCAGGACTTGTAATTCTGTGGCGCGGGTTCGATTCCCGCACCGGCAGAAACAAATGGGCAACGTTTCTTTCACCCTGAATGCCCCTGTTACCTAGCAGTAAATAGGTAAATGGGAGTTAGTCAGCTGTCACGGGCTGCTTCCTGGGGTGTGTGTGTGTGTGGTGTGAAAAAAAAAAGTTAGTGTAGTTAGTAAACAGTTGATTGACAGTTGAGAGGCGGGCCGAAAGAGCAAAGCTCAACCCCCATAAAATACAACTAAGTGAATACCTACCTACCTCGCTCACTCACTCACTCACTCACTCACTCCACTCACTCACTCACTCACTCACTCACTCACTCACACACACACACACACACACACACACACACACACCACACACAACAACACACACACACACATGACTCACCATAGTCATGTGAGCACACACACGACTCGCCATAGTCATGTGAGCACACACACGACTCACCATAGTCATGTGAGCACACACATGACTACCATAGTCATGTGAGCAACACCATGACTCGCCATAGTCATGTGAGCACACACATGACTCACCATAGTCATGTGAGCACACACATGACTCACCATAGTCATGTGAGCACACACATGACTCGCCATAGTCATGTGAGCACACACATGACTCGCCATAGTCATGTGAGCACACACATGACTCGCCATAGTCATGTGAGCACACACATGACTCGCCATAGTCATGTGAGCACACACATGACTCACCATAGTCATGTGAGCACACAATGACTCACCATAGTCATGTGAGCACAACACATGACTCACCATAGTCATGTGAGCACACACATGACTCACATAGTCATGTGAGCAC
>WNGS01061674.1:9032330-9052311 GCA_020271785.1 Procambarus virginalis | reverse complement strand
ACAAGATCTGCCACACTCAGGGGGCAGATTCACAAAGCAGTTACGCAAGACTTACGACCTGTACATCTTTTCTCAATCTTGGCGGCTTTGTTACAATTATT
Source organism: Procambarus virginalis (assembly GCA_020271785.1). Taxonomy (NCBI): domain Eukaryota; kingdom Metazoa; phylum Arthropoda; class Malacostraca; order Decapoda; family Cambaridae; genus Procambarus; species Procambarus virginalis. The sequence goes on along the minus strand of WNGS01061674.1, from coordinate 9,052,210 downwards.
AAACAGTTAATAGAGCTCCGAAGCACCAGAGGCTGTTTATAACAATAAATTATTACGATGTTTTCATGCTTGTAACTGTTAAAATGTAACCAAAGCCGTCAAAGATTGAGGATACTTACACGTTCGTAGTGCTTGCGTAAACCGTGTTTTGAATCTAGCCCTTGCCACTACAAACAGTATTTGAATATATACAGTAAACCATTCCCTGTAAATAGTTGATGGGATTAGTGACACCATACGCCCGAAACGTTAGTGGTGTAGGGGCTTGTTGACAAGAAATGATAATTCAACACAATACGTTATGTAAGGCTGCGTCTTAACCCCCCAATTGACCTTCTTTCCTTGAATGAGCCCCTGTTGTTTAGGCACTAAGCAATAGGGATCCATCAAGGAACACACCTCTACTCACCAACAGACCATCACCAGAGAATTCTTAACAAACAACACCACAGAACACATCGCCTAGGTACCAGCGATAGCAGCCGGATACGACATCAAGCGAGGCACTACTCATGTCCAAAAAGTCAACACCAGCAGTCAATAGCCAATTAATGCACAGCTATATTCTACACCACTTCAAGGCACTGTATGGGCCAATAGGCCCTCTGCAAAAATTTACTTTCATTCTCATGTACCCACCTCGAAGTCCCCAAAAATCCTTGTTGTCACCCTCACCCAAACAACGAATTAAAAAGCAAGATTAGGCTCACAAATGTATCATTACACACCGATCTGTATGAAGTGTATCATAAGTGTAGTGTTAGTGTTACAACAAGTTTTTGAGAATGTTAAGAAGCCCTTACAAGCCTAGAAACGTACTTCTAGGCGTCAGATCATTAATAAAAATGAATTTTGGATAATTTATATTTCCATTACCACGACAGTGAAGAAAAAATAAGAACATATTAGAGAAATTCGTGTTCGAATTATTAATCTTACCTTTTCGGCATATTCAAACAACGTATGGTTTTACAAGAAAGATTGCCTACCAAAATATAATATATATTATTATTATATATTAGGGCCTTGACGCTACAGAAAACGTAATCCATTAAATATCCGTACTCTTGTTATATTTGTAGTAATTTGCACGGAAAAGCAACCGATTTTAAGGTATTCAAACCAGTAACACCAACTATGCGACACCCACGCCCTTACAAGGAAAAACATTCTGTCTCAATCAGTAAATTCGCTCCTGACACTTGGAAATTCAAAAAATTATTGTAGAAACAATTCAACGAAACGTTCACTTACAAGTGCGGGCACGGTGGCTTATAGGCCATAAGTAAACTAGCCTATGGGGGGTAGAAATAGCATTAGCTACTCTACCCTTTGAGATGTCCATTTCTTCTTGTCTCAAATAATCATACTTGAACGAGCAAGTCTCGGAGTGTGTCATACATCCAACAGATGTCGATCTGAGCAACTATAAACAGACCGCAAAATTATTTTAACAACCTTTTCAATTAAGATTCAACTTTAAGATGTTTATAAACCACCCGGTTATCTTTATATATATGTAAATTGATTATGACAAAAGGTCAGTACTATTTAGGCTACAACGATGTGGTCTACGAAATTTACTAGAGCATTAGACCGGCAGTCCACCCGTGGGCTAGATGGTACACGCATTTGCTCGGTCCCTCCGTCTTGTAATTTGGTCGTGGGTTCCGGTATCCTGGCCGGGGAGAAGATATAACCGGGTCGTTACACCCTATAGACACCGCGGACAGACTCTAACCAGTCAAACCCATTACTCTACAGACAGGATTAACAGTCAAACCCTGATACGGACCTGTAGCCATACGATTTCACTCCAAGCACGGGAATTGGGTACCTGAGTTGGTTAAAAGATTTGGCGGGTCGTATTCTGGTTAAAAGTGAGGATAGGACCCTGTCCCGAAACGCTAGTGAAGTGCAGATATATATTAAGATATTATTATATTATATATCTATATATATATCTATACTTAAATATATATATATATGATATACTATAACCCAGTAATTAAACTGGATCCTAAACCTCCTCTCATTGATGTCTTGTCCACTTGATTTTAAATTCATAATTATTATATTTAGTGAGTGAGTAAAGATTCAGTTGCAGTTAATGTTATAGTATGTCATTATGATTGCATAGGGTGCATGTTGTTATTATTATACAACTCATTGTATTCCATTTCATACCAAGTGGGTGGTGGGCAGTGATGCCTGGGCCTAACCGGTTTTGGACATGTCACAGTTCTTGCTCGTATCATGTAGCGGCAGCTGTGATCTAGCACCAACCAACTGTAGACAGGTTTTCGTAGCTCTTCTACATTTTCATTATGATTATGATAATTGTTGGTTCTTGTCCCACTGGTGTGTCCAGTGTCAGCTGAGGGTCCCAGACCATCGTCCAGGCTTCCAGTTCTTCTTAATGAAGCTATTTTATTGGCTATCAAGTGTCGCAGGATAAAATGTTACAGGTATATATTTTCGACTATGTATAAAAAACGGGAGTTTAACACGAGTTAACAGTATGCATGTGATACATATATATACACACTTACGGCCACTGTCAGAAAGTGTGAGAAATACACCTGCCTGGATAGTCACAATATAATTACTCATAACTCATATAGAATTTTGATTAGATGTCTTATGTTCTGTGCTTCAGGATGGTGTGGTGTGTGGTGAGTGTGGTGGTGGTGGCGGCGACGTTGGTGGTGCGGGAGGCTGTCGCTGTGGTCACCTGTCCGGAGGACTGTCTCTGTCTCTCTGACTCCAAGGTGAGTTAACCTGTTCCTCACAACACGGAGTAGACGGCTAGAGGATTCTCCTTGCTTATAGAGGAGGGAATTATTTTCTAGGTGGCGCCATCTGGTTGGGTACACGGTACTAGAGGTACCTGGTTGGGTACACGGTGCGAGAGAGGTACCTGCTTGGGTACACGGTACTAGAGAGGTACCTGCTTGGGTACACGGTACTAGAGAGGTACCTGGTTGGGTACACGGTGCGAGAGAGGTACCTGGTTGGGTACACGGTGCGAGAGAGGTACCTGCTTGGGTACACGGTACTAGAGAGGTACCTGCTTGGGTACACGGTACTAGAGAGGTACCTGGTTGGGTACACGGTGCTAGAGAGGTACCTGGTTGGGTACACGGTGCTAGAGAGGTACCTGGTTGGGTACACGGTACTAGAGAGGTACCTGGTTGGGTACACGGTGCTAGAGAGGTACCTGGTTGAGTACACGGTACTAGAGAGGTACCTGCTTGGTTTCACGGTGCGAGAGAGATACGTGGAAAGTTACCTTGGAGAAGTACAGATATTCAAAATGAATATCCGTTGATTAAAACTGACAAGTGAGGTAAGTGATGCGTCGTTCCCAACCCAACGACAAGATAGCTATAGTGTGTGTGTCTTGGGGTATTGGCGAAGAAAACATTCAGAGGGAGTTTCGAACTTCAAGACGGGGAACATTTGTAGTAGAGAACACAAGGAGCGTCGAAATGATACCCAACACATTATGCAGGAAGATGAAAAGAATAATATTCGTTAATGCCTCAAGTTGACTAATGCCTTAAGCTGTGAGAAGCTTATCGTTCCCCCCCCCCCCTGCTCTAATGTTGTTATATGTGTTGGTTATGGCTGTAAACTGGTACTTTATGTGTGTTGGTTATGACTGTAAACTGGTACTTTATGTGTGTTGGTTATGACTGTAAACTGGTACTTTATGTGGGTTGGTTATGACTGTAAACTGGTACTTTGTGTGTTGGTTATGGCTGTAAACTGGTACTTTGTGGGTTGGTTATGACTGTAAACTGGTACTTTGTGTGTTGGTTATGGCTGTAAACTGGTACTTTATGTGGGTTGGTTATGGCTGTAAACTGGTACTTTGTGTGTTGGTTATGGCTGTAAACTGGTACTTTATGCCTGTTGGTATTGGTAGTGAAATGGTAGTTTAAAGTGATGAATAAATGCCAGGAGACGAGACTCTGGGAGGCAGCTGCTCCAAGCATTAATATCATGTGTGAGGCCATCCTGCCAAGCCGTCACTGTGTGCTGGGGGCAGCATCCATCCATGGTGCGGGCCGGGCGTGAGTAGATGCGTACTTGAATATATATTTTTATTTTGTGTATGGGTTATATTGGTTTTATGGCAATGAAGGACTGAATTTTTGAATGATTAATAATTATAAAAAATATTTAGTTTCTTTTGTACGTCATTTTGTCCGACTAAAAAGGTGTAAATTTTCCTACAAAAAATAATCAGAATTTTACAACCAATATGTATAAAAAAATATTACCTTCAATGTCGTAAAACATTTCGCAGGAATTCCTGGGCGTCTCACTTCAATACTTTCCGGTCACATGCATCAAGGGCAACTGGGCTGTTCGTCACCTGGAGGTGGGGTATGAAGCGACGCAGACAATGGCGCCGGTGACAGCCAGCTACTCCCGGGGTGGGCCAGGGCGCCGCCCGCTCTGATATTACTCTAGCACCAAGATGAATGGTCACACCTCCCTAACTCAGCCACGCTTTTTCGTCTGGGACAACTCTGGCGTTATTTCTCCCCCCCCCCCCTGGTCCATATATTGTTGCTGACCTGGACTCGGAGGAGAGGGCCTCGATCTCCACAACTATGTACGTTGTCGTCGTTCTTCATGTCTGACGCACTCAAGTTATTTTTGTCCATTACTTGTCCGAAATAGAGTTGTGATTATGTCATGCACTTCCATCACTCGTGGCTGCCAAGAATGTATAAAAGTTGCACAGATCTTTAGCATGACGGTTTAATAATTACAATAACGTGCAGTCGTGAGCATCACCACACAAATTCTTGCGTTTAAATACATAAGAAATAAAAAATTACTACTTATCTTACTTCAAGTTGATATAAATAATACGTTGCTCTTGCAAATGAACCATTTCAGCCAGTCGAGAATGACTGACGTGGTTCATAAAGTGAGCAACCTGACTGCAGCACAGTGGTCTACGTCCTCGGCTCACAATATAGTAATCCAGGTTCAATCCCTTGGCAGGACAGAAGCGGTTGGCCACGTTGCTACGCCTCTTGTCTCCCCGTTAAATGTGTCCGGGAGTTAAGTCACTGTTGTGGGTTGCGTCCTGTGATAACTTGGTTGTTGGTCTAGAGCAGTGTTCCCAGACTTGTGATTCTCATTGTCATTTTCCAACCACGCTCCCACCATGGGCCTCTACAACCACGCTCCCACCATGGGCCTCTACAACCACGCTCCCACCATGGGCCTCTACAACCACGCTCCCACCATGGGCCTCTACAACCACGCTCCCACCATGGGCCTCTACAACCACGCTCCCACCATGGGCCTCTACAACCACGCTCCCACCATGGGCCTCTACAACCACGCTCCCACCATGGGCCTCTACAACCACGCTCCCACCATGGGCCTCTACAACCACGCTCCCACCATGGGCCTCCACAACCACGCTCCCACCATGGGCCTCTACAACCACGCTCCCACCATGGGCCTCTACAACCACGCTCCCACCATGGGCCTCTACAACCACGCTCCCACCATGGGCCTCTACAACCACGCTCCCACCATGGGCCTCTACAACCACGCTCCCACCATGGGCCTCCACAACCACGCTCCCACCATGGGCCTCCACAACCACGCTCCCACCATGGGCCTCTACAACCACGCTCCCACCATGGGCCTCCACAACCACGCTCCCACCATGGGCCTCCACAACCACGCTCCCACCATGGGCCTCACAACCACGCCCCACCATGGCCTCTACAACCACGCTCCCACCATGGGCCTCTACAACCACGCTCCCACCATGGGCCTCTACTATTTACAGTTCACTATGAGAGGTCATCCAGAGCATCACTAACCCTCACGCTAGCTAACTCCAAAGATGGCGGACACTACACTCCTCGGACGAGGACGAGAAACACTAGACCTCACACTAGTTGCAGGTATGGAGACATCTTCAAGTGTCACATTCGTCTTAGCGTACTCGCTAGTACGCTCGACCAGTGAAGTTCACAGCGCTCAACTAGCCCCTCTGGCTAGTTCGTCTCAAGGTCGACCTTCACTCTCTGCTTCACTGATATCCGTCGCCTGTCCCTCGTAGCGCGTCACCATGTTTAACAGATCTCTAACCCTCACCCTTCTGTCCATGGAGGACAGAAGACAATGTTTTTATGCTGTTTAGCATCGTAAATATGTGGCCACGTCTGTGGTGGGGCAGCAGATTAGAAGATGGGAAGATAATATTAATGGGAGGGTCAACTGTTTTAGTTCGGAACCTGGATTATAGATGGCGCCGAGGTCCGTCGCACACGCTCCCACCTGTGGGCCTTTACAACCACGCTCTCAATGTTCCCTTACAACCACGCTCCCACCTGCGTGGACACCCACCAACCACGTTCTCACCTGTGGACATTTACTCACTACCTTTACACTAAAAGAAAGCTTTCTAACATCTTTATGACACAGGAAGGTCTCAATCAACCCGTCCTCTTAAAAATAACGTCACTTTTCGTTCGTATGCGCACTATGGCCAAATTTGGACGTAATTTGAAATGAAATCGACTCACAAAAGTGAAGTACTGTCCCGTTTTCTGTTTGAGTCGTCCGGCCTACTCGGCAAGGTTAGGAACGGAAACTTTCAATTCACGTTTTTCATAACGTTTTGAAACTTTATGAGAATTTCCTGCCCATCTAACCTATCAGAGGACCCTTAATTTACTGTTGTTGAAAAAAAATCGCAAATTTATTTAATTTTTTTCATTTGCAAATTACGTCCACTTTCGGCCATACGGGCAAACGGCGAAAAGCGACGTTATTTTTAAGAGGCAGGTTGCTCAATCTTCCATCTGTTCCCCCTCGTTCTGTTGATATTCATTGTAAACACACACACTGAATGTGTACTCACGTAGCTGTGCTTGCTCTGGTTGAGCTCTGGCTCTTTGATCCGCCTCGTGTGTGTGTGTGTGTGTGTGTGTGTACTCACCTATTTGTGCTTGCGGGGGTTGAGCTTTGGCTCTTTGGTCCCGCCTCTCAACTGTCAATCAACTGGTGTACAGATTCCTGAGCCTACTGGGCTCTATCATATCTACATTTGAAACTGTGTATGGAGTCAGCCTCCACCACATCACTGCCTAATGCATTCCATCCGTTAACTACTCTGACACTGAAAAAGTTCCTTCTAACGTCTCTGTGGCTCATGTGGGTACTCAGTTTCCACCTGTGTCCCCTTGTTCGCGTCCCACCAGTGTTGAATAGTTTATCCTTGTTTACCCGGTCGATTCCTCTGAGGATTTTGTAGGTTGTGATCATGTCTCCCCTTACTCTTCTGTCTTCCAGTGTCGTAAGGTGCATTTCCCGCAGCCTTTCCTCGTAACTTATGCCTCTTAGTTCTGGGACTAGTCTAGTGGCATACCTTTGGACTTTTTCCAGCTTCGTCTTGTGCTTGACAAGGTACGGGCTCCATGCTGGGGCCGCATACTCCAGGATTGGTCTCACATATGTGGTGTACAAGATTCTGAATGATTCCTTACACAGGTTCCTGAACGCTGTTCTGATGTTAGCCAGCCTCGCATATGCCGCAGACGTTATTCTTTTTATGTGGGCTTCAGGAGACAGGTTTGGTGTGATATCAACTCCTAGATCTTTCTCTCTGTTCGTTTCATTAAGTACTTCACCTCCTATTCTGTATCCTGTGTCTGGCCTCCTATTTCCACTGCCTAGTTTCATTACTTTGCATTTACTCGGGTTGAACTTCAACAGCCATTTGTTGGACCATTCACTCAGTCTGTCTAGGTCATCCTGTAGCCTCCTACTATCGTCCTCCGTTTCAATCCTCCTCATAATTTTTGCATCATCAGCAAACATTGAGAGAAACGATTCTATACCCTCTGGGAGATCATTTACATATATCAGAAACAGTATAGGTCCAAGGACTGACCCCTGCGGGACTCCACTCGTAACGTCTCGCCAATCTGAGACCTCACCCCTCACACTGACTCGTTGTCTCCTGTTGCTTAGGTACTCCTGTATCTAACGAAGTACCTTCCCTTTCACTCCAGCCTGCATCTCCAGCTTTTTCACTAGCCTCTTGTGTGGCACTGTATCAAAGGCTTTCTGACAATCCAAAAATATGCAGTCTGCCCACCCTTCTCTCTCTTGCCTTATTTTTGTTGCCTGGTCGTAGAATTCAAGTAACCCTGTGAGGCAGGACCTGCCATCCCTGAATCCATGTTGATGCTGTGTTACAAAGTTCTTTCGCTCCAGGTGCTCCACTAGCTTTCTTCGCACAATCTTCTCCATCAGCTTGCATGGTATGCAGGTTAGGGACACTGGCCTGTAGTTCAGTGCCTCCTGTCTATCCCCTTTCTTATATATCGGGACTACGTTAGCTGCTTTCCAAATTTCTGGCAGTTCCCCTGTTGCCAGTGATTTGTTATACACTATGGAGAGTGGGAGGCACAGTTCTTCTGCTCCTTCCTTTAGTATCCAAGGGGAGATTCCATCTGTGTGTGTGTGTGTGTGTGTGTGTGTGTGTGTGTGTGTGTGTGTGTGTGTGTGTGTGTGTGTGTGTGTGTGTGTGTGTATTCACCTAGTTGTGCTTGCGGGGGTTGAGCTCTGCTCTTTTGGCCCGCCTCTCAACTGTCAATCAACTGTTACTAACTACTAATTAATTTTTTACACACACACATACACACACACACACACACACACACACACACACACACACACACACACACACACACACACACACACACACACACACACACATTCAAGATTCTCAAGGGAATCGACAGGGTAGATAAAGACAGGCTATTTAACACAAGGGGCACACGCACTAGGGGACACAGGTGGAAACTGAGTGCCCAAATGAGCCACAGAGATATTAGAAAGAACTTTTTTATTGTCAGAGTTGTTGACAAATGGAATGCATTAGGAAGTAATGTGGTGGAGGCTGACTCCATACACAGTTTCAAGTGTAGATACGATAGAGCCCAATAGGCTCAGGAATCTGTACACCTGTTGATTGACGGTTGAGAGGCGGGACCAAAGAGCCAGAGCTCAACCCCCGCAAACACAACTAGGCGATTACAACTAGGTGAGTACAACTAGGTGAGTACACACACACTCACACACACACACACACACACACACACACACACACACACACACACACACACACACACACACACACACACACACACACACACACACGAAGCAGCCCGTAACAGCTGTCTAACTTCCAGGTACCTATTTACTGTTAGGTAACAGGGGCATCAGGGTGAAAGAAACTCTGCCCATTTTTGTTTCTCGCCGGCGCCGGGAATCGAACCCGGGCCACAGGATTACGTGTACTGCGTGCTATCCACACAGCCACCGGCGCCCCCAAAGTGTGTGTGTGTGAGACTGAGGAATGTGTCCCATGGTATATTCCTTAGGAAAGTTCTCATCTCATAATTCCCCTTTCGATATGTCAGCCTTTTGTTTCCTAGTTCTTTTTGGGGGGAGATAAATCCTTGCTCCACCAGGTACTCAAAGATCAATACACTGTGATCACTCATTCCAAGGGGTCTCCAACTTATCTTCCCTTATATCCAACTCATTTAGGGTAAATATCAGATCAAGCATTGCTGGTTCTTCCTCTCCTCTCATTCTTGTTGGTTCTTTGATGTGTTGGCTTAGAAAGTTTCTTGTTGCCACGTCCAGCAGCTTAGCTCTCCTTAGCTCTTAGTGTGTGTGTGTGTCTGTGTCTGTGTGTGTGTACTCACCTAGTTGTACTCACCTAGTTGTGCTTGCGGGGGTTGAGCTCTGGCTCTTTGGTCCCGCCTCTCAACCGTCAATCAACAGGTGTACAGTTTCCTGAGCCTAATGGGCTCTATCATATCTACATTTGAAACTGTGTATGGAGTCAGCCTCCACCACATCGCTTCCTANTTAGTAGTTACCAGGGAGGATGTAATTAAACAATTAGTAAAACTAAAACCAAACAAATCCCCAGGGCCGGATGAAGTGTTTGCCTGGGTGCTTAAAGAATGCAAAGAGAAGCTTTCCGAGCCACTGTCAACCATATTTAATAAATCAATAGAGTTAGGCAGAGTGCCAGAGTCATGGAAGGTAGCTAATGTGGTACCAATTTTTAAGAAAGGAGATAGATCACTTCCATCAAACTATCGGCCAATTATAAATAAATAAAATAATAAATATGTTTATTCAGGTAAGGTATATACATACAAGTGATGTTACATTAATGGATCGAATTATAGATAGAGCTAGTACATACAATGCCTAAAGCCACTATTACGCAATGCGTTTCGGGCAGGAAGAACATTAATATCTAGAACTTAATACTAATTGAGCATAAAGAATAAAATGTGTTGAGAACAAATACAAATAAAGATAAAAAAAAGGGGGAACATGACTGAAAAAGCAGCACAAATACAAAAGGTTGACAAACAGCATTGATTAAAAAAATAACAGACATGGGTTGATAATCGAGGGGTAAGGTAGGTTACAAGGAATTTATTAGGTAGTGTTTAGTTTTAATCTTAAACTGGTTGAGAGAGGTACAGTCTTTAACATGGTTGGGGAGGTCATTCCACATTCTGGGTCCCTTGATTTGTAGAGCATTTCTAGTTTAATTAAGCCGTACTCTTGGAATATCAAAACTGTATTTATTTCTTGTGTGGTGCTCATGGGTTCTGTTACAACCTTTCAATGAAGCTTTTAAGTTCAGGATTGGCAATACAGTTCAGCGTTTTATATGATACACATGAAAGAATGTGCAGTGACTTAATATCTAACATATTCAGAGATTTGATTAGGGGTACCGAGTGATGTCTGGGGCCAGAGTTGGATATTGTCCTAATAGCAGCTTTGTGTTGAGTAATTAGAGGACGTAAATGATTTTGGGTAGTAGAACCCCAAGCACAAATACCATAGTTGAGATATGGATAGATGAGGGAGTAATAGAGAGTCACCAGGGCAGGTCGGGGTACATAATATCTAATCTTAGAGAGAACGCCAACAGTTTTAGAAACTTTTTTTGATATATTTAGAATGTGACCCTGGAAATTCAGCTTGTGGTCAATGAGAACGCCAAGGAACTTTCCATCTAATTTGTTACAAATTTGGGTATTGTTAATTTTGAGATTTATTTGATTAGAGGATTTATTGCCAAACAGAATATAGAAAGTTTTGTCAATGTTAAGGGTGAGTTTGTTGGCAGTTAGCCAAAGATGGACTTTATTTAGCTCAGTATTTACTGTGGTATTTAGAGCAATGGGGTCAGGACTGGAGTAAATGAAGGTTGTGTCGTCAGCAAATAGAATTAGCCTAACGTCTATTGTGGGAAAGTTACTTGAATCGATATTTGCAAATGCAATTCGTCTTCATCTTGAAAAACATAAATTAATAATTGAGTCGCAACATGGTTTTACAAATGGCCGTTCATGTTTAACAAATTTGCTATCTTTTTATTCCAGCATAGTTGAGGCAGTTGATAGTGGTAAGGATTGTGATGTTGTGTACCTTGACTTTAGCAAAGCTTTTGATACAGTGCCACATGAAAGACTAATTAAAAAAATAGAGGCTCATGGTATTGGGGGTGCTATATTAAGTTGGATTAGGGCATGGCTATTCCAAAGGAAACAGAGAGTTAGTATAAATGGGGTTAAGTCAGAGTGGGATAATGTTGTTAGTGGAGTGCCTCAAGGCTCTGTCCTGTGACCTCTGTTGTTTATAATATATATAAATGATTTAGATTCAGGTTTGAGTAGCAACATTTGCAAATTTGCAGATGATACAAAAATCGGTAGGGAAATTAACACGAAAGAAGACTCGGTATCACTTCAAGAGTGATCTAAATAGGGTTTTAAAATGGTTAAAAGACTGGCAGATGCAGTTTAATGCTAATAAATGTAAAGTTTTGAGGCTAGGTAATGAATATAGAGTTATAAGATACGAGCTAGATGGTGTTGAGATTGCGAAGTCGGATTGCGAAAGGGATCTAGGAGTTATGATTAGTAAGAATTTAAAACAAAAGGATCAATGCATGAATGTTCGTAATAAGGCAAATAGGACACTCGGATTTATTAATCGAAGCGTTAGTAACAAGACACCTGGTGTGGTTCTTCAGCTATATCTTGCTCTAGTTAGGCCCCATTTAGATTATGCAGTTCAGTTTTGGTCGCCGTACTATAGAATGGATATAAATTCACTTGAACGTGTCCAGCGTAGGATGACAAAGTTAATTCCCCAAATTAGAAATCTTTCATATGAAGAAAGATTAATAAAGCTTAAATTGCATTCACTGGAAAGGCGAAGAGTTAGGGGTGACATGATAGAGGTTTCCAAGTGGATGAATGGACATAACAAAGGGGATATTAATAGGGTATTGAAAGTATCAACACAGGACAGAACGCGAAACAATGGGTATAAATTGGATAAGTTTAGATTTAGGAAAGACTTGGGTAAATACTGGTTCAGTAACAGGGTTGTTGATTTGTGGAACCAATTGCCGCGTAACATTGTGGAGGTGGGGTCCCTCGATTGTTTCAAGCATGGGTTGGACATGTATATGAGTGGGATTGGGTGGTTATAAATAGGAGCTGCCTCGTATGGGCCAATAGGCCTTCTGCAGTTGCCTTTGTTCTTATGTTCTTATGACAAATGTTACACACTTCCCAAGACGGTTCGACAAGGGATTTAAAACTGTCTGACCGTTCCCAACCAACCTTAACCCAATCCAACCCAGCCCAACGCAACTAAATCTTGCCTAAGATAACATCCTAACCTAACGATATATCGACTTAGCAATTAGAAAGGAACGTTCGTTGAACGGCCTCTTTACGACGTGACCGCTCCCTTGGCAATGAGCTCTTAACCATCTTAACCACTGCTCTCTCCTCCACACTATACCCTCTCACTCTCAACATGTGCAGGGCTCACGCTAGTGTGAGGGCCACGCTAGTGTGAGGTCCACGCTAGTGTGAGGGCCTCGCTAGTGTGAGGGCCACACTAGTGTGAGGGCCACGCTAGTGTGAGGGCCACGCTAGTGTGAGGGCCACGCTAGTGTGAGGTCCACGCTAGTGTGAGGTCCACGCTAGTGTGAGGGCCATGCTAGTGTGAGGGCCACGCTTCACTACCTCTCTTCGTAAAGCATTTGCATGTTGTTATGAGCTGGTGGAGTGTATCTCTCTCTGGCGTGTGCTGGGCTGGAGTAATGGCCGCTTGTTTACATCCGGTGATCAGCTGACTGTGTCCCACGTGGGTGTTATTCCCGTTACTGTGGCTTGGATCACCTTGTTCTGGCGGCTCTCTAGTGTGGCGTTATTCATCATCCTCTACGACTCTGCCGCATAACTTTCTTGTGTGTGTGTGTACTCACCTAGTTGCGTTTGCGGGGGTTGAGCTCTGGCTCTTTGGTCCCGCCTCTCAACCGTCAATCAACAGGTGTACAGATTCCTGAGCCTAATGGGCTCTATCATATCTACACTTGAAACTGTGTATGGAGTCAGCCTCCACCACATCACTTCCTAATGCATTCCATTTGTCAACCACTCTGACACTAAAAAAGTTCTTTCTTTTTACAAGATACGCTACAGCTACAGCTATGTTCTTCTTATGTTCTTATGTTCTTTCTAATATCTCTGTGGCTCATTTGGGCACTCAGTTTCCACCTGTGTCCCCTTGTGCGTGTGCCCCTTGTGTTAAATAGCCTGTCTTTATCTACCCTATCAATTCCCTTCAGAATCTTGAATGTGGTGATCATGTCCCCCCTAACTCTTCTGTCTTCCTGCGAAGTGAGATTTAATTCCCGTAGTCTCTCCTCGTAGCTCATACCTCTCAGCTCGGGTACTAGTCTGGTGGCAAACCTTTGAACCTTTTCTAGTTTAGTCTTATCCTTGACTAGATATGGACTCCATGCTGGGGCTGCATACTCCAGGATTGGCCTGACATATGTGGTATACAAAGTTCTGAATGATTCTTTACACAAGTTTCTGAATGCCGTTCGTATGTTGGTCAGCCTGGAATATGCCGCTGATGTTATCCTCTTGATATGTGCTGCAGGAGACAGGTCTGGCATGATATCAACCCCCAAGTCTTTTTCTTTCTCTGAGTCCTGAAGAATTTCCTCTCCCAGACGATTGCGAAAGGGATCTGGGAGTTATAATTAGTATGAATGTAAAACAAAAGGATCAAATCCATAAATGTTCGTAATAAGGCACATCGGACACTTGGATTTATTAATCGCAGCGTAAGTAACAGACACCTGGTGTGGTTCTCAAGCTATATCTTGCTCTGGGAATGGGAATGGCTATACCAAAGGAAACAGAGAGTTAGTATAAATGGAGTCAAGTCAGAGTGGGAAAATGTTGTAAGTGGAGTGCCTCAAGGCTCTGTCTTGGGACCTCTGTTGTTTATAATATATATAAATGATTTAGATTCAGGTTTGAGTAGCAACATTTGCAAATTTGCCGATGATACGAAAATCGGTAGGGAAATTAATTCGGAGGAGGACTCACTATCACTTCAAGTTGATCTAGATAGGGTTTTGAAATGGTCAAAGGACTGGCAGATGCAGTTTAATGCTGATAAATGTAAAGTTCTGACGCTAGGTAATGATGATAGAGTTACAAGATACGAGCTAGATGGTGTTGAGATTGCGAAGTCGGATTGCGAAAGGGATCTGGGAGTTATAATTAGTAAGAATTTAAAACAAAAGGATCAATGCATAAATGTTCGTAATAAGGCAAATAGGACACTCGGATTTATTAATCGCAGCGTAAGTAACAAGACACCTGGTGTGGTTCTCAAGCTATATCTTGCTCTTGTTAGGCCCCATTTAGATTATGCAGTTCAGTTTTGGTCGCCATATTATAGAATGGATATAAATTCACTTGAACGTGTCCAGCGTAGGATGACTAAGTTAATTCCCCAAATTAGAAATCTTTCATATGAAGAAAGATTAACAAAGCTTAAGTTGCATTCACTGGAAAGGCGAAGAGTTAGGGTGACATGATAGAGGTTTACAAGTGGATGAATGGACATAACAAAGGGGATATTAATAGGGTATTAAAAGTATCAACACAGGACAGAACGCGAAACAATGGGTATAAATTGGATAAGTTTAGATTTAGGAAAGACTTGGGTAAATACTGGTTCAGTAACAGGGTTGTTGATTTGTGGAACCAATTGCCGCGTAACATTGTGGAGGTGGGGTCCCTCGATTGTTTCAAGCATGGGTTGGACATGTATATGAGTGGAATTGGGTGGTTATAAATAGGAGCTGCCTCGTATGGGCCAATAGGCCTTCTGCAGTTGCCTTTGTTCTTATGTTCTTATACCTTGTATCTGGCCTCCTGCTCCCTACACCTATCTTCATTACATTACATTTGGTTGGGTTAAACTCTAACAACCATTTGTTCGACCATTCCTTCAGCTTGTCTAGGTCTTCTTGAAGCCTCAAACAGTCTTCTTCTGTTTTAATCCTTCTCATAATTTTGGCATCGTCTGCAAACATTGAGAGAAATGAATCAATACCCTCCGGGAGATCATTTACATATATCAGAAACAAGATAGGACTGAGTACAGAGCCCTGTGGGACTCCACTGGTGACTTCACGCCAATCGGAGGTCTCACCCCTCACCGTAACTCTCTGCTTCCTATTGCTTAGGTACTCCCTTATCCACTGGAGCACCTTACCAGTTACACCTGCCTGTTTCTCCAGCTTATGTACCAGCCTCTTATGCGGCACTATGTCAAAGGCTTTCCGACAATCCAAGAAAATGCAGTCCGCCCAGCCCTCTCTTTCTTGCTTAATCTTTGTCACCTGATCGTAGAATTCTATCAAGCCTGTAAGGCAAGATTTACCCTCCCTGAACCCATGTTATTGATTTGTCACGAAGTCCCTTCTCTCCAGATGTATTACCAAGTTTTTTCTCACGATCTTCTCCATCACCTTGCATGGTATACAAGTCAAGGACACTGGCCTGTAGTTCAGTGCCTCTTGCCTGTCGCCCTTTTTGTATATTGGGACCATATTTGCCGTCTTCCATATTTCTGGTAGGTCTCCCGTCTCCAGTGACTTACTATACACTATGGAGAGTGACAAGCAAAGTGCCTCTGCACACTCTTTCAGTATCCATGGTGAGATCCCGTCTGAACCAACAGCCTTTCTGATATCCGGATCCAGCAGGTGTCTCTTGACCTCCTCTCTCGTGATTTCGAACTCTTCCAAGGCCGCCTGGTTTACTGCCCTCCTCTCCTTATGCAGTGACCTCATCTTGTTCTATTGTGAAGACCTCCTGGAACCTCTTGTTGAGTTCTTTACACACCTCTTTGTCATTCTCTGTATACCTGTCCTCGCCTGTTCTAAGTTTCAATACCTGTTCTTTCACTGTTGTCTTCCTTCTGATGTGACTGTGGAGTAGCTTTGGTTCGGTCTTGGCTTTGTTTGCTATATCATTTTCAAAACTTTTCTCTGCTTCTCTTCTCACCCTGACGTACTCATTCCTGGTTCTCTGGTATCTCTCTCTGCTTTCTGGTGTTCTGTTATTCCGGAAGTTCCTCCACGCCCTTGTGTTCAGTTTCTTCGCTTCCATACATGCCCTATTATAACATGGATTCTTCTGTTGCGTCTCGGATTTTTCCCTTTGGGCCGGGAGGAACCTGCTTACTGCCTCCTGACACTTTTGGGTAACATAGTCCATCATACCCTGTACAGACTTATCTCTGAGGTCTGTGTCCCAAGGTATTTCACCTAGGAAACTTCTCATCTGTACATAATTCCCCTTTCGGTATGCCAGCCTTTTGATTCCTAGTTCTTTTTTGGTGGAGATAATTCCTAGCTTTACCAGGTACTCAAAGTTCAATACACTATGGTCACTCATTCCCAAGGGTGCTTCCATCTTAACTTCCCTTATATCCCACTCATTTAGGGTAAATATCAAATCAAGCATTGCTGGTTCATCTTCTTCTCCTCATTCTTGTTGGTTCTTTGATGTGCTGGCTTAGAAAGTGTGTGTGTGTGTGTGTGTGTACTCACCAAGTTGTACTCGCCTAGTTGTGCTTGCAGGGGTTAAGCTCTGACTCTTTAGTCCCGCCTCGCAACTGTCAATCAACTGGTGTACAGGTTCCTGAGCCTATTGGGCTCTATCATACCTACATTTGAAACTGTGTATGGAGTCAGCCTCCACCACCACCACCATTTTATCTTGCAAGGTTTAATGAGGCTAGCTCCAAGCGTGTGGGCTCCGACCTCCAACTGATAGACATATTCTCTTGTCACGCATAATTACCTGTACGTGTTTTAGTTGATTTGGTACAGAGAATTTAGTGTTTTTTTTGTATTTATTTAGTAGTCTTGGTTACAGCAGTCGGTTTGTTGGCAGTATAGTGAAGTGTCGCAGGAGTTGAGACAAAGCCTGGAGCATGGCTTCGTCTCAACTGAGGCCAGGGGTAGAGAACTCGGATGCGGGGTGAGAGTCGTAGAGCTTGGCGCCGTGAATGCTGGTGGAGTCGAGGAGCTCGAGTGCGGGACGAGAGCATGGAAGCTGGATGCTGCCAGAATTTGGCTGTCTGCTGTGTCGAGGGTGAATCATCTTGTGAGGGTAGGAAGTGGACACGTCAAGTGTTGCATCGTTGTTGGTGAATGTTGAAGATGTGTGGTGGTGTCTTCTCAAGCGTCTGTACTGAACCACTCTTGGAATTTCGACTGATGATTATTTTGTTGTTTTAGATTTAGCTACTCAGACCGAAACGTCGTTGTAGCACGGGCTTTGGTGAGCCCGTAATTGAGTCCCGTTATTCACGATAACCTTGTTACTGTGATATTTGGGTCAAAATGATCATTGATTGATCAAGATTAAGCCACCCAGGAGGTGGCACGCGCCCGTAAAAATATAGCAAATGATTATTTGTTGTTGTTGTTTTAGATTCATCTACTCGGAATAAGTTCCAAGTAGCACGGGCTATGGTGAGCCCGTAACTTACCTGGCACAGGAGCTGGGCAAGAAGCACGGACTATGGTGAGCCCGTAACTTACCTGGCACAGGAGCTGGGCAAGAAGCACGGGCTATGGTTAGCCTCGTGGACAGGAGATGTCTCCCGTCTGTTGATTATTGATTGATTGATAAAGATTAAGCCACCCAAGAGGTGGCACGGGCATGAATAGCCCGTAAGTGGTGGCCCTTATGAGCCATTAACAGTATCGAGAGATGATACTGGAGATCTGTGGAGGTGCGACTGCACCCTGCGTGACGGGAGATGTCTCCCGGATGTTGATTATTTGCTATCGACTGCTTATATAATTAGTCCACACCTCACCATGCTCTAGCAGGTTAGGAAGAAGTATTAACTGTAATTAGGGAAGAGATATGAATTTGTAATTAGTGGACTAAGTAGACTTAACAGACCCATCTCATTATCTGCACATAAGCTAATGAGAGTTTGGAGGACGTATATTACTGACAATATACTCGCTACACTCTCTTATAGATACATATTTGTGAACAGCTGAGGATGAACTCTTGGTCTAGCGAGTGATGTCGAATGAAGATTTGAGCTATTTTTGAAGGCTAGTGATTCACAGAAGGTTACCTTGAGGTTACCTTGAAGTGCTTCCGGGGCTTAGCGTCCCCGCGGCCCGGTCATCGACCAGGCACTCCTAGGTGAGCCATAGTGCTGCTCTACTGAGCTCTAGAGGACGAATCACAAACTGCAGTTTGAGGACCAGCGACAGTGTCACGGAGGGCGTGTGGTGGCCTCCTCCAGCAAGGCTGTTACCGTTCGTGTTGGGTTTGAGGCCCGTCAATCTCCGGAGGAATATTAAGGCCACAACAATAGCTTGCTTGCAACCACCAAGTGTACTGCAATCCTTAACATAGTTCCGCCTTCCCTCTCCTCCTGAACTATCGGAAGAAAGCACCATGCTATTACGGCTATATAACACTGGGAAGGGATCGGGATAAGGATTTGTGATTGGACGGGGGGAAGGAATGGTGGCCAACCATTTGGATTGGACGGTCGGGGATTGAACGCTGACCTGCGTGAGGCGAGGCCGTCGCTCTACCGTTCAGCCCAAGTGGTTGGGCAACATAGTTCAGGACGAAAGTAAACTCTCAGCTTGTATACACGCTGTATACGGGGTACACTTCTCGGTGTATATATATTGCTCTCAAGGGACGAGGACGTGGCCTTAAGTACAGCTGGCGGAGAACCATTGGGCTATAGGCGTGGGCGGGGGCGTGGGCGAGGGTAGGGGCGGGGGTGGGGGCGTGGGCGGGGCGGGGCAGGGGCGTGGGCGGGGGTGTTGGGGTCACTGTATAATTGGAACTGTCTACACGTCCGTCCCGCTGTCTGTCAGTGTTCAAGACGGACCTCAAGCCATCCTAACAACCCCCACAACAGTTAATTACTGCAGTTGGTTCCCAGTTAATGGGGGACTATTTTTCCATGTACTTGGAAAATGTATCGTTCATTATACAAAGGTTCCCGCCACGTCATTATAAGCTTATGTTGCGTCTCTTGTAATATTTGTTAGGTACTAAAAAGGGCTTGTAAATAATGTTTGTTTTTATTACAAATAACACATTAAACTGTGTTTGTCATTTATTTTGATTTACGGGTGTGTGGAGGGGGGAAGGGGAGGGAGATATGGTTAAGGGAGAACTGAATAAATGGGAACTGCACTAAGGTGTAGGGGGGGGGGGGATGGAGAAGATGAGATAGAAAGGATGGGCAAGAGCCAGAAAGAGAAGTAAATGTAAATTTAGAAATGCGAAGTCTCTGAACTAAATTTGACGTGTAATTATTGATCACACAAACCCAATATGGCTGCTATAACAATATGTAAGTTCTTTCCTCCTGAGAGTAACCAG
>WNGS01061674.1:8990416-9023711 GCA_020271785.1 Procambarus virginalis | reverse complement strand
AATCAATAAGTTATTCAATGAACACATAAATAATTAGATATAATATTTTCCTTACCGTTATTGTATAGTTTTCATTCCTCGTAAGTGCATTCAACATCCTTCTGTACTACCTAAGTACAACCTTCCTTGTCCAAAGTTATTGTACTAATAGTACACTAGGATGCTCAGTCACAAGAGAGACTATATGCCCAGGAAATATTTCAGGCGTCAAAACTGTATTATTTAGAAATACAAACCGGCAATACTTTTACAGACCAGTCCATAAATACTAATCATGATTCTATTACGAGAGAGAATTTTAAATTACTATTAAAGTAATGTTGGCGGTTAATTTGACAGCTGATATAGAGCACGAGGGACGTGTTGCTGCCCAGTAAGCCTAACTGTGCCGGTGTTTTGATCTATGTTGTTGATCTATTTGTGGACACAGAATTTAATCCTCGTAAAAGATTTAGATTATAATATTTTATATTTCAAGATTATTAATTAGTCACCGCCGTAGTGGATATTTTCCACAGATGTATATGGTGATGTAGTGGTACTGGTGGTGTAGTGGTACTGGTGATGTAGTGGTACTGGTGGTGTAGTGGTACTGGTGATGTAGTGGTACTGGTGATGTAGTGGTATTGGTGATGTAGTGGTGCTGGTGATGTAGTGGTACTGGTGGTGTAGTGGTACTGGTGATGTAGTGTGTATTGGTGATGTAGTGGTGCTGGTGATGTAGTGGTACTGGTGATGTAGTGGTGCTGGTGATGTAGTGGTACTGGTGATGTAGTGGTACTGGTGGTGTAGTGGTACTGGTGATGTAGTGTGTACTGGTGATGTAGTGGTACTGGTGATGTAGTGGTACTGGTGATGTAGTGGTACTGGTGTTGTAGTGGTACTGGTGATGTAGTGGTACTGGTGATGTAGTGGTACTGGTGATGTAGTGGTACTGGTGATGTAGTGGTACTGGTGATGTAGTGTGTACTGGTGATGTAGTGGTACTGGTGGTGTAGTACTGGTAATGTAGTGGTACTGGTGGTGTAGTGGTACTGGTGGTGTAGTGGTACTGGTGGTGTAGTGGTACTGGTGGTGTAGTGGTACTGGTAATGTAGTGGTACTGGTGGTGTAGTGGTACTGGTAATGTAGTGGTACTGGTGGTGTAGTGGCACTGGTGTAGTGGTACTGGTGGTGTAGTGGTACTGGTGGTGTAGTGGCACTGGTGGTGTAGTGGTACTGGTGGTGTAGTGGTACTGGTGGTGTAGTGGTACTGGTGGTGTAGTGGTACTGGTGGTGTAGTGGTACTGGTGGTGTAGTGGTACTGGTGGTGTAGTGGTACTGGTGGTGTAGTGGTACTGGTGGTGTAGTGGTACTGGTGGTGTAGTGGTACTGGTGGTGTAGTGGTACTGGTGGTGTAGTGGTACTGGCGATATAGTGGTACTGGTGATGTAGTGGTACTGGCGATATAGTGGTACTGGTGATGTAGTGGTACTGGTGATATAGTGGTACTGGTATAGCGGTAACCCATGGACAGAGTTAGAGATCCGTTAAACATACAGTTCAGTGATTTATTAAACAATCAACTACAGAAGGATAATTGTTGTAGCTTTTAAAATACTGATCTAACCTACATTTATAAATACACAGATTTACGTCTGTTATACGTAGTGTTCGAGGTGTGGTTTTTTGTATTGACGGAAGCAAGAGTAACGGAAGAATGGTGCTATTGCCAATGGGTCGGGGGCCGCAGGCTAGTGGCAGCAAGGTTCATGGATATTTTTGGCTCGTGTGTCCAGGGGTGATGGTATGAATGATGGCGGCAGTGGCTCGCGGGTATTGGCGGGCTCTGGTAATGGGGCCATAGTCTCCGGGGTAGTGACAGGAAAGAAGAGGTAGTGGTGGCAGTATCCCAGACAGGTTGGTACTTACCGTTCCGCTCACGTCCCGCTAGTACCCCCTTCCCCCCTGTCCCTCCTATCCTACCAGGTACTAGCCTCGTCCCGCTGGGAGTCTCCCCCGGCCCCCCACCCACGGGGGCACGCACTCACAGCCGGGATTTATACTCTCTACCTCCAGTGCGTTGTTCTTCTCTCCCTCCCTTTGAAGCCTAATTTATTTGTTTTTTCTTACTCATAGGGCTTTCAATGGAGTAAATTACCGTATAAGAATGTGTAATGGAGGGAGAGGTGTGGAGAATTATAACTTGGTGTATATAGACTGAATATATTGCCTACCCTACGTATGAGGCTGTGATTTATACGTCAGGCTGCGAGCTGCCGCGTTCAACAGCCTGGTTGACCAGTCCAGCAACGGAGAGGCCTGGTCGGGGACCGGGCCGCAGGGACGCTAAGTCCCGAAATCATTGCAAGGTAAGATACCCTCTAGGGGAGTCTTTGCCATAGTAGCACATCTTGCTCTTCTCCTGTGACTACCTTGAATACCTTCGCATGTGTGGGTGTGCTTGCGGGGGTTGAGCGCTGGCTCTTTGGTCCCGCCTCTCAACTGTCAATCAACTAGTGTACAGTCAATCATATCTACATTTGAAACTGTGTATGGAGTCAGCCTCCACCACATCACT
Source organism: Procambarus virginalis (assembly GCA_020271785.1). Taxonomy (NCBI): domain Eukaryota; kingdom Metazoa; phylum Arthropoda; class Malacostraca; order Decapoda; family Cambaridae; genus Procambarus; species Procambarus virginalis. The sequence continues at coordinate 9,021,151 of WNGS01061674.1, read as the reverse complement.
GCCTAATGCATTGTACCTGTTAACTACTCTGACACTGAAAAAAATCTTTCTAACGTCTCTGTGGCTCATGTGGGTACTCAGTTTCCACCTGTGTCCCCTTGTTCGCGCACCACCCATGCTAAACAGTTTATCTTTATCTACCCTGTCAGTTCCTCTGAGAATTTTGTAGGTGGTGATTATTTCTCCGCTAACTTCTGTATTCCAGTGTCGTGAGGTTCAGTTCCAGTAATCTTTCCTCGTAGCTCATCCCTCTCAGTTCGGGGACTAGCCTGATGGCATACCTCTTAACCTTTTCTAACTTAGTTTTGCGTTTAGCAAGATGTGGACTCCACGCTGGAGCCGCATATTCCAGTATAGATCTGAGATATGAGGTATACAAGGATCTGACTGATTCCTTACACAAGTTTCTGAAGCCAGTTCTTACGTTCGCCAGCCTTGCATACGCCGCTCATGTTATCTTTTTGATGTGGGTTTCAGGGGACAAATCTGGTGTGATATCAATCCTCCCCATATATTTGTCTCGTCCTGACTCCTGAAGGATTTCTCTCCAAGTTGCTGCCTTGTGTTTGGCCTCCTGCTCCCTACGCCTATCTTCATCACTTTGCACTTGCTTGAGTTAAATTCTAGTTGCCATTTGTTGGACCATTCCTTCAGTCTGTCCAGGTCATCCTGTAACCTCCGGCTGTCCTCCTCTGTCTTAATCCTTCTTATAATTTTAGCATCATAAGCAAACATTGAGAGGAATGAGTCTATACATTCTGGAAGATTTACGTATATCAGAAACAGGATAGGTTCAAGTACAGAGTCCTATATTCACCTAGTTGTGCTTGCGGGGGTTGAGCTCTGCTCTTTCGGCCCGCCTCTCAACTGTCAATCAGTCAACTGTTACTAACTACTAATTTTTCACACACACACACACACACACACACACACACACACACACACACACACACACACACACACCACACACACACACACACACACACATCAATTATAAGAAGGATTAAGACAGAGGAGGACAGCCGGAGGTTACAGGATGACCTGGACAGACTGAAGGAATGGTCCAACAAATGGCAACTAGAATTTAACTCAAGCAAGTGCAAAGTGATGAAGATAGGCGTAGGGAGTAGGAAGCAGGAGACCAGATACAAGGTATCATTTGGGAGATGAAATACTTCAAGAGTCAGAGAGAGAGAAAGACCTGGGGGTTGATATCACGCCAGACCTGTCCCCTGAAGCTCATATCAAGAGGATAACATCAGCAGCATATGCCAGGTTGGCTAACATAAGAACGGCCTTTAGAAACTTGTGTAAGGAATCTTTCAGAACATTATATACCACATATGTCAGACCAATCCTGGAGTATGCGGCTCCAGCATGGAGTCCCTATCTAGTCAAGCATAAGACTAAACTGGAAAAGGTTCAAAGGTTTGCCACCAGACTAGTACCCGAGCTGAGAGGTATGAGCTACGAGGAGAGACTGCAGGAATTAAACCTCACTTCGTTGGAAGACAGAAGAGTTAGGGGGGACATGATCACCACATTCAAGATTCTCAGGGGAATCGACAGGGTTGATAAAGACAGGCTGTTTAACACAAGGGGCACACGCACTAGGGGACACAGGTGGAAGCTGAGTGCCCAAATGAGCCACAGAGATATTAGAAAGAACTTTTTTAGTGTCAGAGTGGTTGACAAATGGAATGCATTAGGAAGCGATGTGGTGGAGGCTGACTCCATACACAGTTTCAAGTGTAGATATGATAGAGCCCAATAGGCTCAGGAAACTGTACACCTGTTGATTGACGGTTGAGAGGCGGGACCAAAGAGCCAGAGCTCAACCCCCGCAAGCACAACTAGGTGAGTACACCACACACACACACACACACACACACACACACACCACACACACACACCACACCTGGACAAGCTGCAGGAATGGTCGAACAAATGGCTGTTAGAGTTTAACCCAAGCAAATGTAATGTAATGAAGATAGGGGTAGGAAGCAGGAGACCAGATACAAGGTATCATTTGGGAGATGAAATACTTCAAGAGTCAGAGAGAGAGAAAGACCTGGGGGTTGATATCACGCCAGACCTGTCCCCTGAAGCTCATATCAAGAGGATAACATCAGCAGCATATGCCAGGTTGGCTAACATAAGAACGGCCTTTAGAAACTTGTGTAAGGAATCTTTCAGAACATTATATACCACATATGTCAGACCAATCCTGGAGTATGCGGCTCCAGCATGGAGTCCCTATCTAGTCAAGCATAAGACTAAACTGGAAAAGGTTCAAAGGTTTGCCACCAGACTAGTATCCGAGCTGAGAGGTATGAGCTACGAGGAGCGACTGCAGGAATTAAACCTCACTTCGTTGGAAGACAGAAGAGTTAGGGGGGACATGATCACCACATTCAAGATTCTCAGGGGAATCGACAGGGTTGATAAAGACAGGCTGTTTAACACAAGGGGCACACGCACTAGGGGACACAGGTGGAAACTGAGTGCCCAAATGAGCCACAGAGATATTAGAAAGAACTTTTTTAGTGTCAGAGTGGTTGACAAATGGAATGCATTAGGAAGCGATGTGGTGGAGGCTGACTCCATACACAGTTTCAAGTGTAGATATGATAGAGCCCATTAGGCTCAGGAAACTGTACACCTGTTGATTGACGGTTGAGAGGCGGGACCAAAGAGCCAGAGCTCAACCCCCGCAAGCACAACTAGGTGAGTACAACTAGGTGAGTACACACACAGGAAGCAGCCCGTAACAGCTGTCTAACTCCCAGGTACATATTTACTGCTAGGTAACAGGGGCATCAGAGTGAAAGAAACTCTGCCGGAGACAAATCGAACTGGGCCACAGGATTACGAGCCCCGCGCGCTGTCTACTCAGCTACCAGACCCCTGTGGAACTGCTGGTGACATCCCGCCACTCTGAGGCCTCACCCCTCACAGTAATGTCCTGAACCCTGATCCCACCATATCCTAGCCCACATTACTTCCACTTTATTACATTCATTTTAGGAAAGATTAGGCAAAATGTGGATTTCCTAGTGGCGCTGGGTTCTATCCCAGGCGCCGGCGAGAAACATTGGGCAGAGTTTCTTTCACCCCATGCCCCTGTTACCTAGCAGTAAAATAGGTACCTGGGTGTTAGTCAGCTGTCATGGGCTGCTTCCTGGGTGTGGAGGCCTGGTCGAGGACCGGGCCGCGGGGACACTAAAAAAGCCCCGAAATCATCTTAAGATAACCTCAAGATTACCTGGTGAGGGTCTCTAGAGATCTTCTACTCCCCGGAGCCCGTCCTAAGGCCAGGTTCGAGGAGTTTTCTAAGGTTATCTAAGCTATCCAGGTTATCTAAGTTTGGTCAGAATTAACCCCCGGTATAAGTCAAAATTAAGTTGAGGCTAAGTTGTTAATTAGATTTAGGTTAAAAGTAGTTAATGCTTTGGCTAAACAAGGTTGTAAAATGTTTGTTTAATAATGTTAGGTTATGATTATGTTACAGTATTCTAGGTTAAGGTTGTGTCAGAAAAGATTAGTTTAGGCTGAGATAGTGAGGCGGGCGAGGGCATGGATGGTTGGACTATACTCGCGGTAAGGTTATCTTGAGGTTATCTTGAGATGATTTCGGGGCTTTTTAGTGTCCCCGCGGCCCGGTCCTCGACCAGGCCTCCACCCCCAGGAAGCAGCCCGTGACAGCTGGCTAACACCCAGGTACCTATTTTACTGCTAGGTAACAGGTGCATAGGGTGAAAGAAACTCTGCCCAATGTTTCTCTCAGGCGCCCGCAATCGAACCCGGGACCACAGGATCACAAGTCCAGTGTGCTGTCCGCTCGGCCGACCGGCCCAGGTTATGTATGGTCAGAAGTTACACGTGACAGGAAACTTGGGGGCTGGGTGGCCGAGTGGATAGCGTTCTAGACTCATGGACCTAGGGACGGGGGTTCGATCCCCGCACCCGGCGGAGACAGATGGGCAGAGTTTCCTTAACCCTGATGCTCCTGTTACCTAGCAGTAAATAGGTACCTAGGAATTAGACAGCTGCTACGGGCTGCGTCCTGGGTGTGTGTGTGTGTATGGAGGGAAAAAATATTTAGTAGTTAGTAACAGTTGATTGACAGTTGAGAGACGGGCCGAAAGAGCAGAGCGCAACCCCCGCAAGCACAACTAGGTAAATACAAGGACGTTTGCTTACCATGATACACATAAGAACATAAGAACAACGGTAACTGCAGAAGGCCTATTGGCCCATACGAGGCAGCTCCTATTTATAACCACCCAATCCCACTCATATACAACTATTTGAAACATAGACACCTCGTGTGTGTGAGTAATGCTGTGGTCTGCACGCAGCATACACCCACCACACACACACCCAATAACTGTTGAACCAAACGCTATGCATGTTAGTTACTTTGTGAAAATATACGTAACTTTACACTTTTTTCATATAGATTAATTTGTAACTTTCCACTGTATGAATATTGTATTATATTTTCCAAGAAGTTGCTACAAAATCTCAAGTTATTGACGAAGATCTAATTTGAAGCCTGAAAGCGTAGTATAATTTTATTGGTATTTAAGTTTAAAATAACGTGTATTTAATGTGAGTTTGGGCGGCGCGCGAGAGTGACTAGGAAGCCTAAGGCCTTGACTCTTGGACATGCAGCTCACACTCAAGGAACTTGTAAATATATGTCGTAATATGTTACATAGTTATCAGGCTTGAGATATTCAATCTCTATGCAGGAGATGAGTCACAATAACGTGGTTGAAGTATGTTGACCAGACCACACACTAGAAGGTGAAGGGACGACGACGTTTCGGTCCGCCAATCGACTTGAAAATGGTCCAGGAAGGACCGAAACGTCGTCGTCCCTTCACCTTCTAGTGTGGTCAACATTCCATCTCTATTTACCAAAACTGTTCCCTCACTGATTATTTCAACTCACAGAGGCTAAAAGTATTGGGGTAATTGTATGATTCACGTACGTTCACTGTTGTATAATGTCCACTGTATACTTCCTTTTAGGTTATTGTATTAAGCATAGCATTTTTTAATCGTTATATTGCTTAGGTTTATTATATTTAATCTAACAATTTCAGATCTGCAAGTGGTTTGTAATCAGATTTAAAAAACATTCAAAATTTATTTGAAAATTTATGAGGATTATTTTAAACAGCTTGTTGAGAGCAGTGTTACCAACTCTTGGTCATAGTGTTCATTATGCATGTGTTGGTAACTTTCATCATGGCGGTGAAGGACTTGGCCACCAACAGTGCCAACATGGTGCATGTGAGTGCGCATAACGGGGCGCGCACGCGCGCACACACACACACACACACACACACACACACACACACACACACACACACACACACGCACACGCACACGCACACATTGTGCGAGGAGCCTATGCCACGCTTTCTAACTTCAGAATTGCTTTTAAATACATGGATGGCGATATACTAAAGAAATTGTTCACGACTTTTGTTAGGCCAAAGCTAGAATATGGGTTGGACATGTATATGAATGGGTTGGACATGTATATTCATGGGTTGGACATGTATATGAGTGGGATTGGGTGGTTATAATAGGAGCTGCCTCGTATGGGCCAATAGGCCTTCTGCAGCTGCCTTTGTTCTTATGTTCTTATGTTCTTATGTTAATATGCAGCAGTTGTGTGGGCCAATAGGCCTTCTGCAGCTGCCTTTGTTCTTATGTTCTTATGTTCTTATGTTAATATGCAGCAGTTGTGTGGTGCCCATATCTTAAGAAGCACATCAACAAACTGGAAAAGGTGCAAAGACACATGCCGTGCTGTGGAGTGGATGTGGATTCACTTGAACGTGTCCAGCGTGGGATGACGAGGTTAGTTCCCCAAATTGGAAATCTTTCATATGAACAAAGATTGATAGAGCTTGAATTGCATTCACTGGAGGGGCGGAGAGTTAGGGGTGACATGATAGAGGTTTACGGGTGGATGAGTGGACATAACAAAGGGGATATTAATAGGGTATTAAAAGTATCAACACAAGACAGAACACGAAACAATGGGTATAAATTGGATAAGTTTAGATTTAGGAAAGACTTGGGTAAATACTGGTTCGGTAACAGGGTTGTTGATTTGTGGAACCAATTACCGCGTAACATTGTGGAGGTGGGGTCCCTCGATTGTTTCATGCATGGGTTGGACATGTATATGAGTGGGATTGGGTGGTTATAAATAGGAACTGCCTCGTATGGGCCAATAGGCCTTCTGCAGTTGCCTTTGTTCTTATTTTCTTGTAGGTAATACGAGCGGGTATAGGGGTACGAGTAGGCAATATTTATTTATTTATTTATTTATTTATTTATATAAGAACATAAGAACAAAGGCAACTGCAGAAGGCCTATTGGCCCATACGAGGCAGCTCCTATTTATAACCACCCAATTCCACTCATATACATGTCCAACCCATGCTTGAAACAATCGAGGGACCCCACCTCCACAATGTTACGCGGCAATTGGTTCCACAAATCAACAACCCTGTTACTGAACCAGTATTTACCCAAGTCTTTCCTAAATCTAAACTTATCCAATTTATACCCATTGTTTCGCGTTCTGTCCTGTGTTGATACTTTCAATACCCTATTATATCCCCTTTGTTATGTCCATTCATCCACTTGTAAACCTCTATCATGTCACCCCTAACTCTTCGCCTTTCCAGTGAATGCAAATTAAGCTTTGTTAATCTTTCTTCATATGAAAGATTTCTAATTTGGGGAATTAACTTAGTCATCCTACGCTGGACACGTTCAAGTGAATTTATATCCATTCTATAATATGGCGACCAAAACTGAACTGCATAATCTAAATGGGGCCTAACCAGAGCAAGATATAGCTTGAGAACCACACCAGGTGTCTTGTTACTTACGCTGCGATTAATAAATCCGAGTGTCCTATTTGCCTTATTACGAACATTTATGCATTGATCCTTTTGTTTTAAATTCTTACTAATTATAACTCCCAGATCCCTTTCGCAATCCGACTTCGCAATCTCAACACCATCTAGCTCGTATCTTGTAACTCTATCATCATTACCTAGCCTCAGAACTTTACATTTATCAGCATTAAACTGCATCTGCCAGTCCTTTGACCATTTCAAAACCCTATCTAGATCAACTTGAAGTGATAGTGAGTCCTCCTCCGAATTAATTTCCCTACCGATTTTCGTATCATCGGCAAATTTGCAAATGTTGCTACTCAAACCTGAATCTAAATCATTTATATATATTATAAACAACAGAGGTCCCAAGACAGAGCCTTGAGGCACTCCACTTACAACATTTTCCCACTCTGACTTGACTCCATTTATACTAACTCTCTGTTTCCTTTGGTATAGCCATGCCCTAATCCAGCTTAATATAGCACCCCCAATACCATGAGCCTCTATCTTTTTAATCAGTCTTTCATGTGGCACTGTATCGAAAGCTTTGCTAAAGTCAAGGTACACAACATCACAATCCTTACCACTATCAACTGCCTCAACTATGCTAGAATAAAAAGATAACAAATTTGTTAAACATGAACGGCCATTTATAAAACCATGTTGCGACTCAATTATTAATTTATGTTTTTCAAGATGAAGACGAATTTTATTTGCTATTATAGATTCGAGTAACTTTCCCACAATAGACGTTAGGCTAATTGGTCGATAGTTAGACGCAAGTGATCTATCTCCTTTCTTAAAAACTGGTATCACATTAGCAACTTTCCAAAACTCTGGCACTCTGCCTGACTCTATTGATTTATTAAATATGATTGACAGTGGGTCACAAAGCTCCTCTTTGCATTCTTTCAGCACTCTGGCAAACACTTCATCCGGCCCTGGGGATTTGTTTGGTTTAAGTTTTACTATTTGTTTAAGAACATCCTCCCTGGTAACTGCTAAACTCGTCAACCTGTCCTCGTCCCCACCCACATAGACTTGTTGGGCTGAAGGCATATTGTTAAGTTCCTCTTTAGTAAATACAGATACAAAATATTTATTAAAAATACTACTCATCTCTTCATCACTATCTGTTATTTGACCTGTCTCAGTTTTTAATGGACCTATCCTTTCCCTAGTCTTAGTTCGATATAACTGAAAAAACCCTTTAGGATTTGTCTTTGCTTGCCCTGCTATACGAACTTCATAGTTTCTTTTTGCTTTCCTTATCTCTTTTTTAACATTTCTAACTAGTTGTACGAATTCCTGTTCTAAAGTGACCTCCCCATTTTTAATCCTCTTGTACCAAGCTCTCTTTTTACCTATAAGATTCTTCAAATTCTTTGTTATCCACTTTGGGTCATTAGTAATCGATCTATTCAATACAAGAAGGTACATTGGGTTTGTGAGAATACATAGCATAGTACAGTACTTACACTCTTGTAAAGCCACTAGTACGCGCAGCGTTTCGGGCAGGTCCTTAATCTAACAGATAATTTTAAGTAGGTAAATTCTATCAGAATTAATAAAATGATAACAAATACATTGCAAGGAAAAAAAATGAGATGAGAGAGATTAACCTCCAACACTCGTCCATGTTGGAGGACGAGTGCTGTGGTGAGCCAGCAGTTCACTCCGAAAAGAAATCAGCAAGGAGCGGCGAAGCGCGGGCCCCTCAGGGTGCTCAGAAAGTTAAGGAGGTACCGAAGCGAATTTTGGTTGTGGGAGATTCCCAGGTGAGGTATTTAGACAGAACGTTTTGTGCCAGAGATAGGGTTAACAGATTAAGAGTTTGCTATCCGGGAGCTGGAATTGGTGATATTGTTGGAAACATGAATGATATTATGACGGGAAATGGGAACAAACCCATAATTTGTATTAGTGCAGGGGGTAATGATATTGGACGAGTTAGGAGTGAGGAACTAATACAGATTCAGGACAGCCATTGAATTAGGAGCAAGGGAGGAATCCCGATCATATGTGGCATTCTTCCAAGAAAGGGAGTGGAAATGAATGGATGTCGAGGGCACTTGGTGTTAATTGCCGGCTGGAAAGATATTGCAAATCAAATGCAATATCTTTCATAGACAAACTGGGAACACTTCTATGGAAGAAATGAAATGTATGCTCGTGATGGGGNGTGTTAAGAAGAAGACATTCATAAGTACGCACATAACTGCTTCGTGAATCTGGGGCCAGATTCACGAAAGCACTTACGAACGTATCATCTTTCCTCAATCTTTGACGCTTTGTTTCATTTATTAATCCGTTTTCAAGCATGAAAACTTCCCATTCACTGTTTTATTGTTATAAACAGCCTCCTGGTGCTTCAGAGATCATTAACTGTTTAATAATTGGAAACAAAGCCACCAAAGAGTGACAAAAGATGTACAGGTTCGTAAGTGTTTGCGTAAGTGTTTTGCGTAAGTGTTTTCGTGAATCTGGCTCGGTGTGTACAAGGCCCATGGCCACTATAGTTATGTGACTTTCTACATGCATATTTATGGCCATTCTGGCACCTTGCTTTCTCTATTATGTTTATGCTCTAAGTTTTGTTTTGAAACTTTAATAAAGTAATTATTTTTAAATAGGTCGGAAGGGTAGAGCCGCCATCACTAGCGCAAACTTCTGCCACTGACCACCAGAGGCGCGACAGTCGCCGCCACAGGTAAGTGTTGTTTAAAGAGTAACTCAAGTATTTACATAATCTTTGCCAACAGTGCAAACAGTAGTTCATTTCTGTCGTTATTGATGACCTTCTTCAACCACTTGTTAAATGTTTACATTTGTTTTGATCTTCTATTTATGTTTTATTGATAGAGTGGGTCAAATAACAAGAACGGTATGAATTTATATGTTCTTTCATAGTCTCTCTCACACACACACATACCCTGTCTTTATCTATACAAGTGGAAGTCGGTCTGTCTGTGTAAGGTTGAAGGCCAGACGCTTGGTGTTAGTGTATGGAAACATGTCAGGGTGACTCTTTTTGTAGGCGGGATGGTCTGGGTCGGCCTCCATATGCTGCTATCCATGGTACAGAATTTTTTTTTGAGATATATACAAGAGTTGTTACATTCTTGTACAGCCACTAGTATGCGTAGCGTTTCGGGCAGGTCCCTGGAATACGATCCCCGCCGCGAAGAATCGTTGTTACAACCAAGTACACATTTTACTGTTGAGTTAAACAGAGGCTACAGTTAAGGATTTGCGCCCAGTAAATCCTCCCCGGCCAGGATACGAACCCATGACAAAGCGCTCGCGGAACGCCAGGCGAGTGTCTTACCACTGTACCACGGAGACTGGTATCAGTCTCTGGTATCAGATGGAATCAGTGAGGGGAAGACGGGCCAAAAGACGCCTTCTGATAACACATTTGCTTACCGTGGCACCCCAAACTTTTCCAACACTCATATGGCACAACATTTTGGGGTTCAACTAACGACGATGCCCGTGCCCAAAATGATGGAGAACATAGATTTTTGTAGCAAACCCAGCGAATATTTTTTTGGGTTGTTGTTAGGTGTATTGAGGAGATATTTGGTAGGTGGTCGCAGCCGGCCCTCTTGCCGCCCGTGACATGCCAACACCCAGGTTCTGATTGCAGATTTTCATTCTTGGGACTTCCAAAAAGTTGCACTATTTATGTTATTGGAGTCCCATATATATATATATATATATATATATATATATATATATATATATATATATATATATATATATATATATATATATATAATACCAGAAACTCCTGACCCCTGAAGAATTCGAACCCGGTCAGCCAGGGCCTTCGTGCCCCTTGGCATGTCCAGCACTATACCCACTTAACCACAGATTGAACCAAGTATTGGAAAGTCGTTTGACTTATAACCCTAATACCCGACAGCACTCGTGACTATTTTTGGGGAAAGATATTTTATCTGTTTTCGTCCTCCTTGGAACATCTTAAAGTGAGACAAGATGTTTGTCATGAATGGTGAGGGGGAAGGTAGAGGTGAGGTGCAGGTGAGGTGCAGGTGAGGCGAGTCAAGGCGGGAATCTCAGGTGTTGAAGAACGTCACACCTTCCATTGGGTGGGGTCTGGGCCTCAGTGTTGGTAATCACACAAAGTCCTTGTTTCGTAAGTTTATATTTGGTATTTTTCTGTGATGGGATTACTTTTAGAATCTGTAATGTGCCATCAGTTGCAGAATCAAGTATCTGTGTATGTTCCCCAAGCGTTGTTCTAGTAAGTACCTCATCGGGAACACTGCTTCGCTGACGACAAATAATCGCCAACAGAACATAAAACCTCACCTAACCTACGCCTAACCTAACCTACACTAACCTAACCTACACCTAACCTACGCTTAACCTAACCTACGCCTAACTTAACCTAAACTAACCTACGCCTAACGAAACACTGAACTTTAATGTATGATAATATTAATGTATAAATGAGAATAAACCTATTTTAATACACTATGTAAAAATTGATGAATGCGTCTTGGTGAGGGAGGTGGGAGGGCCGCAGCTTTAACGAGCCTGGCCTGAAGACAGGTTGCTACTCCACGGGGTCATGCTTCAGTCCAACAACAATAAACAAACCGTACACATCTTTCCCGTATCACAGACCTCCAATAACACCAAAGTAAAAGTCATATTCTCCATGTCTTTATAGGTACAAGGGTCTACCACCCTAGATGGCAGACCTACCAGTCATGCGTCTATCCTAGATGGAAGACCTATCAGTCATGGGTCTACCCTAGATGGCAGACCTACCAGTCATGGGTCTACCCAAGGTGGCAGACCTACCAGTCATGGGTCTACCCAAGGTGGCAGACCTACCAGTCATGGGTCTACCCAAGGTGGCAGACCTACCAGTCATGGGTCTACCCAAGGTGGCAGACCTACCATTCATGGGTCTACCCAAGGGCCGACCTACCAGTCATGGGTCTACCCAAGGTGGCAGACCTACCAGTCATGGGTCTACCCAAGGTGGCAGACCTACCAGTCGTGGGTCTACCCTAGTTGGCAGACCTACCAGTCGTGGGTCTACCCAAGGTGGCAGACCTACCAGTCATGGGTCTACCCGAGGTGGCAGACCTACCAGTCATGGGTCAACCTAGATGGCAGACCTACCAGTCATGGGTCTACCTAGATGACATACCTACCAGTCATGGTTTACCTAGATGGCAGACCTACCAGTCATGGGTCTACCCGAGGTGGCAGACCTACCAGTCATGAGTCTACCCGAGGTGGCAGACCTACCAGTCATGGGTCAACCTAGATGGCAGACCTACCAGTCATGGGTCTACCTAGATGACATACCTACCAGTCATGGGTTACCTAGATGGCAGACCTACCAGTCATGGGTCTACCTAGATGACAGACCTACCAGTCATGGGTCTACCTAAGGTGTCAGTCCTACCAGTCATGGGTCTACCCAAGGTGTCAGACCTACCAGTCATGGGTCTACCCAGGTGTGTCGACCTACCAGTCATGGTGTACCCAAGGTGTCGTCCTACCAGCCATGTCTACCCAAGGTGTCAGACCTACCAGTCATGGGTCTACCCTAGGTGTCAGACCTACCAGTCATGGGTCTACCCTAGGTGTCAGACCTACCAGTCATTGGTCAACCCTAGGTGTCAGACCTACCAGTCATGGGTCTACCCTGGCTAGCAGACCTAAGGTAGGCCCGTGCCAGGGACTACCATAGGTCTGTCTTCCTACTTGTCTTCCCTAGAACACGGCCTTCTAATGTGTTTACAACCATGTCTACATTGACTGCTGGGAGAACCGGGACAAATTGTTAAGGATAGGTTTGCCGTCGACCCTCCCTACCCAGGAATCGTACCCTGCTGACATCGATGTGTGTGTGTGCCGTGTACACTCTCATTTTGGGTGCCTCTTTCCTTAGCACCCTTGCTTCTCCTTCCTTCCTCACTCAGCAGTTTGCTCCTTCTCTCTCTCCTTACTTCCTCCACTATGTCCCTTTCTTAAAAGTCCGCTCGCTCCATTTCAAAATCTTTTTTCTTTCTTATTTTTCCTGACCCGCGTCTCCGTCACCCTCTCCGAAACGGTCTCCAACCACCGCCTGTCGACCTGTGCTCGGCCCGCACCACTCCGCCCTAGCCCCCTGCCCCCAACTCGCACCTCACCACCCCCATCAACCCACCAGCCCTCACCCCCACCTCTGCCAGCCGCCAACACCCCCACCCCGCCGCCCTCTTTTTCTTGCTAGGTCAGTATGCTGGTCGCACAGCCTCCCGGACTCTGGTAATGGCCGACACGGATTTGTAAAGGCGAAAAAAACAGGTGGGTGTATTGTTTACGGGAAGTTATAGCCTGTACACCCCGCCCTCTGGTAACCCAGGTGGACGGGACTCGAACCTGTCTGGTTGTGGAGGTTCTGGCCGTGGGTGGGGCTAAGACGGGGGGTTCTGGCGTGGGTGTGGCTAAGACAGTGGGTTCTGGCCGTGGGTGGGGCTAAGATAGGGGGGTTCTGGCCGTGGGTGGGGCTAAGACAGGGGGTTCTGGCCGTGGGTGGGGCTAAGACAGGGGTTCTGGCCGTGGGTGGGGCTAAGACAGGGGGGTCCTGGCCGTGGGTGGGGCTAAGACAGGGGGTTCTGGCCGTGGGTGGGACTAAGACAAGGGGTTCTGGCCGTGGGTGGGACTAAGACAGGGGGGTTCTGGCCGTGGGTGGGACTAAGACAGGGGGTTCTGGCCGTGGGTGGGGCTAAGACAGGGGGTTCTAGCGTGGGTGGGGCTAAGACAGGGGTTCTGGCGTGTGCTTACCTCTCAGTCTTGCCATTAAACACACATAATAGTAACACTCTGAAAATAGTTAGTGATATTCAAATAAATGTTTTATAGATGCTAAAGAAAACAGATTTGAAATTAAATTCGTTTGGATACCATCACATGTTGGCATCTCAAAGTATAATACTGTTGACATGCTTGCAAAGACAGCCTATAGTAGACCAGAAGTAAAAATTAATATGGGTGTTTTATTAGCAGTGACAAAGAAAAGTATTTGTTAAAGTTCAAATTTGTCTGAACAAATTTTATTCAGGAAAGTACATACATAGTTGATTTACAAATACAATGTTGGATTTATAGATAGAGCTAGTACATACAGTACCTAAAGCCACTAGTACGCATAGCGTTTCGCGCAAGGTGAGGTGGGGAAAAAACACTTAGACTAAAACTTAATAGTAATTGAGCTTAAAGTATAAATTGCGTTGAAAAAAAAATAAATAATGGGGGAACGTGGTAGAAAATAGCCAATATAGAAGTTGGTCAACACACAGAATTGTTTAAAAATAGTAAGACATGGGTTGACATTTAGGGGTAAGGTAGGTTACATGGAGTTAATTAGGTAATACTTAGTTTTCATCTTAAACTGGTTGAGAGAGGTACAGTCTTTGATATGATTGAGAAGGTCATTCCACATTCTAGGTCCCTAGATTTTGTAGAGCATTTCTAGTTTGGTTAAGTCGTACTCTTTGAGAAGTGCGTTCTGGCTACTAGGTACGACATATATATATATATTATATATATATATATATATATATATATATATATATATATATATATATATATACATATAAATATAAATATATATATATATATATATATATATATATATATAAACATTTTGTGAGGGTATATATATATATATAAACATTTTGTGAGGGTATATATATATATATATATATATATATATATATATATATATATATATATATACCCTCACAAAATGTTTATATATATATATATTTATATATTTATATATATATATATATATATATTATTATATAATATATATATATATATATATATTATATATATATATATATATATATATATATATATATATGTCGTACCTAGTAGCCAGAACGCACTTCTCAGCCTACAATGCAAGGCCCGATTTGCCTAATAAGCCAAGTTTTCCTGAATTAATATATTTTCTCTATTTTTTCCTATGAAATGATAAAGCTACCCATTTCATTATATATGAGGTCAATTTTTTTTTATTGGAGTTAAAATTAACGTAGATATATGACCGAACCTAACCAACCCTACCTAACCTAACCTAACCTAACCTATCTTTATAGGTTAGGTTAGGTAGCCGAAAAAGTTAGGTTAGGTTAGGTTAGGTAGTCGAAAAACAATTAATTCATGAAAACTTGGCTTATTAGGCAAGTCGGGCCTTGCATAGTAGGCTGAGAAGTGCGTTCTGGCTACTAGGTACGACATATATATATATATATATATATATATATATATATATATATATATATATATATATATATATATATATATATATATTATATATATGAGACAGTGTCAGACCACGAAGAAAGGATTAAAACAGGAATTTCCTTAAGTGCTTTCGTATTTAATAATATTGTACATCTTCAGAAGGATCATATATATCCGAAAGTACTTAAGGAAATTCAAGTTTCAATCCTTCCTTCGTGGTCTGACATTTGTCACATTTTTCATCACGTGTTAAAATTTTATATTTATGATTCTAGCGCGAATCTTCTCGATATTCCTTATGTTTTTCTTCATTGAAGCAGGAAGTTGAAAAATTACTCTCCAAAGTTCATTTTACTTTTTTTTTTTGGGGGGGGGGGCCTGAAGCCTAGTGACGCGTTTCATAAGGTCTCCGCTTACATTTTCAGACAAATTGTGCTGTATTAGCACCTGGTTATATCGTCTTATGGTGAGGTGGTAAGATGTCATATGGATGAATGACAATTCATGGGTATAAATAAGGTATTCAATGTATCAACATAGAGTGTGACACGTTAGTAGCCTATTATGTTCTTCTGGCTACTTCCATTCCTATTGCAGGATCATTCGGTCCAGGTTCTGCGTTAGCCGGGGTCTTGAAGTGGGTAAGGTGTAACCGAGTATTAGCTGGTTATTGATTGCTGGTCTTGATTTCTTGATATGCAGCGCTTCACTTATTTCTAATCTTCTATTGCCATTGTATCTCTCATTTATTTCGGTGTTGCACGTCAAAATATCCCAGGTGATTGTCTCGTTGTATGTGGTGATTATATGTTCTGTTGTTTGTAGCTTGACCCTTATGACTCAACAAGTGACCTATAGTATAAAGTACATAACATCAGCAATGGTAAAAATACAAAATTAAGGTAATGATTATAAATATAAATGAGCACCGTGTTGTATTCAGCATAACTCGTACTATATTTATCCACACATGTGCACATACAAGAATAGTATTGTATGTGCTGTGGTACAATAGTGGGTACAGAGCCTAGCCTGACTATAAATTTATTTACAGTATAAATCCTACCTTTTCGGTTTGGCACTCAGAACAATTGTAATTGTATAATAATGGTGCAGACTAAGGTAAGTGCAATAGTTTTGTATTTGTTTTTGTATTTTTTAAGATATCTTAATAAGCATCTATAATATTTGTGTTAATTAGTTTAGCACAGCTATATATAGGCTTGTACATTCCCAGGAGAGGTGAACGCTGTCAGAGGATAATTCTCATGGAAAGGCATTGCTGTATATTGTATGTAGTGTTATTCATACACACTCGTCTTTAAGAGTGTGTAGATACACACAAGACGATTAATTAATGTTACTTTCGGTTCGAGTGTAAAGTTGTACTCACACCCCTATTTGTTATTTGCAACCCTGTCCTCTTAAAAAAAACGTCGCATTTGGCCGTTTGCCCGTATGGCTGATTTGGACGTAATTTGAAAATGAAAAAAATATGAAAAATTTAGGATTTTTTTTCAACACCTAGTTAAGGGTCCTCTGATAGGTTAGGTGGGCAGGAAATTCTTTATAAAGTTTCAAAACGTTATGAAAACGTTAATTTAAAGTGTCCTCNTTTCTTGCACCTACTCCCAAAGCGATATGAAAAGGCTTGAAAGCATTCAAAATGAAGCCATGACAATCATTCTTGGAGTTCCAAGAACTGCCAAAACGTCTAATCTACGAGAGGAGTTGTCCCTTCCCAGTGTTAAAAGCAGAATTAAGGAGCTGAATGCTAAGCTTGCAATTAGGATAGCCAGAGATCCCATTACAATGATATGCTAAGAAAAACTGAGCTCTGTGCTACTTTCAGGGGGAAACAGGAGAAGCAAAAAGGCATCACAGATCAGTCTGCTACCTCGAAGAGCTTCACCTGCTTGAGCAAGCCCGTGAGCTCCTGCCGTAGAGAGGTTACCTCCCTGGGAGGATGACTCATGCAAGATCATCATCAATGAAATGGCAATGAAAAATCCAACATGTTACCACAAGAAATGAGCACAAGTATCTCGAGGAAATTTATAAAGAAGCCGGAGATGAACTAGATCAAATCTACACTGACGGGTCATCTAATCCTGTCAATGGCAGGGCTGGTGCAGCATACACGGTAATCAAGGATAATACTTTCCAACGCAGAAATGAAGAAAAAGCACGTATTGAGAACTATGCCTCTTCAACGCAAGCAGAGCTAACTGCCATTGTTATGGCGTTAAGGTTTCTTGAACAGAACACTAATGGTGCAGTAATTTGCACCGATTCAAAAGCAGCACTGCAAAGCCTAAGTAAAATCGGGCAGAAAATCTTGCAATAGTCGCTGAAATTAAGAGAGCTGTGAGAGTACTTACCAATCAGGGAAGAGTCATCAAGTTTCTGTGGATCCCCTCCCATGTTGGGATATGTGGGAATGAACGAGCAGATGTGCTGGCTGCTGAAGGCGCTGAAGGAGACCATATTGAATACTTCATACCCAAGACTCTACTACAAATTAGAGGTATTGTCAGGCAACATCACCGTGACAAGGTAACTGAGGAAAGGAGGATAGAAGCACAAACCAGTTAATCTGTACGATGGTACAACATGGTTGCAGCTGGCAATCCCAATCGTTATGGCCGAAGAGGAGGAGGACGAGGGAGAGAATCAGTAATAGCGAGAATCCGTCTTGGATACAAATATCCATGGAGATATGGAATGGAAACAACAGTTGATCAGCGAAGTTGCAGAGTCTGTGGTGAGAGTGATGGACACCGCCTTGACCACTATCTACGTGAATGTGAACACCTGAGAGACATCAGAAATATATGTAGAATAATAAACCCCACATTGTTTGAGTTAGGAAAACACTATTTGTCAAATATTGATACTGTTCTTAAAAGATTTCCCCATTTTGCACCCGCAAGATAACGTAAGCTTTTAAGGGTTGATAGATGTTAATCTTCTTGTTTGTTGAGCTGTTCACTTGAGACAGTTAAGCAAGTCCCAGCTGTGTCTGGGTACAAGTGACAGGATGAACAACCCAGCGCGTTTTCTTCCTATTGGGGAGTGTTGTACATGCTGCTATGGCGGTATGTCCACTCACAAGATGAGTGGCGCTGCCCAATAAACTCGCCCCTCGGGGCAAAATTTAAAATTTAAAATTTAAGGTGGCCTCCCAGATGTGTACACGGCCCCATGTGTACTACAGGTGGCCTCCCAGATGTGTACACGGCCCCATGTGTACTACATGTGGCCTCCCAGATGTGTCACGGCCCCATGTGTACTACAGGTGGCCTCCCAGATGTGTACACGGTCCCATGTGTACTACAGGTGGCCTCCCAGATGTGTACACGGTCCCATGTGTACTACAGGTGGCCTCCCAGATGTGTACACGGTCCCATGTGTACTACAGGTGGCCTCCCAGATGTGTACACGGCCCCATGTGTACTACAGGTGGCCTCCCAGATGTGTACACGGTCCCGTGTGTACTACAGGTGGCCTCCCAGATGTGTACACGGCCCCGTGTGTACTACAGGTGGCCTCCCAGATGTGTACACGGTCCCATGTGTACTACAGGTGGCCTCCCAGAGGTGTACACGGTCCCGTGTGTACTACAGGTGGCCTCCCAGATGTGTACACGGCCCCATGTGTACTACAGGTGGCCTCCCAGATGTGTACACGGCCCCGTGTGTACTACAGGTTGCCTCCCAGATGTGTACACGGCTCCATGTGTACTACAGGTGGCCTCCCAGATGTGTACACGGCCCCGTGTGTACTACAGGTGGCCTCCCAGATGTGTACACGGCCCCATGTGTACTACAGGTTGCCTCCCAGATGTGTACACGGCCCCATGTGTACTACAGGTGGCCTCCCAGATGTGTACACGGTCCCGAGTGTACTACAGGTGGCCTCCCAGATGTGTACACGGTCCCGAGTGTACTACAGGTGGCCTCCCAGATGTGTACACGGTCCCGAGTGTACTACAGGTGGCCTCCCAGATGTGTACACGGTCCCATGTGTACTACAGGTGGCCTCCCAGATGTGTACACGGTCCCATGTGTACTACAGGTGTCCTCCCAGATGTGTACACGGCCCCGTGTGTACTACAGGTGGCCTCCCAGATGTGTACACGGTCCCATGTGTACTACAGGTGGCCTCCCAGATGTGTACAAGGCCCCATGTGTACTACAGGTGGCCTCCCAGATGTGTACACGGCCCCATGTGTACTACAGGTGGCCTCCCAGATGTGTACACGGCCCCATGTGTACTACAGGTGGCCTCCCAGATGTGTACAAGGGCCCCATGTGTACTACAGGTGGCCTCCCAGATGTGTACACGGCCCCATGTGTACTACAGGTGGCCTCCCAGATGTGTACACGGCCCCATGTGTACTACAGGTGGCCTCCCAGATGTGTACAAGGGCCCCATGTGTACTACAGGTGGCCTCTCAGATGTGTACACGGTCCCATGTGTACTACAGGTGGCCTCCCAGATGTGTACACGGCTCCATGTGTACTACAGGTGGCCTCCCAGATGTGTACAAGGGCCCCATGTGTACTACAGGTGGCCTCCCAGATGTGTACACGGTCCCGAGTGTACTACAGGTGGCCTCCCAGATGTGTACACGGCCCCATGTGTACTACAGGTGGCCTCCCAGATGTGTACAAGCAACCCGTCCTCGCAAATTTAATAAGTCAATATTGACTTATTAGTTGCGTGCATAGGTGACATACTTAACATAATAGTTTCCCTTGAAAATCTTCATAGAAAACACCGACCTTACCTAACCTTGTTAGTATGTTAAAATAAGCATCTTATAGCTTCGTAATTACAATTGTTACTTAACCTATTATAGGTATAGGTTAGGTAATAATTGTAATTACGAAGCAATAAGATGCTTATCTTAACATACTAACAAGGTTAGGTAAGGTTGGTGTTTTCTATGAAGATTTTAAAGGGAAACTATTATGTTAAGTATGTCACCTATGCACATATTTAATAAGTCAATATTGACTTATTAAATTTGCGAGGACGGGTTGCAACAAGGGCCCCATGTGTACTACAGGTGGCCTCCCAGATGTGTACACGGCCCCATGTGTACTACAGGTGGCCTCCCAGATGTGTACACGGCCCCATGTGTACTACAGGTGGCCTCCCAGATGTGTACAAGGCCCCATGTGTACTACAGGTGGCCTCCTTCGACCTAGATTCACGAAGCTCCAAGTTTTTCTTCGTAAGTATGTGTGCTACGAAGGTTCCTAAGTGCCGGCTAAGAACGCACCAAAGGGCGATTCAGAAAAGTATACGTGCGAAGAGTTTTAAGTAGTTCACTTAAGTCTCGCTAGATGTCACTAGGACTTTTAGTTTGGCCAATCAGAGAGAAGGTAACATTTTTCATCTTACAGCTGTAGCCAATCACGACACTGGGATATCGGAGCTTATCCGTGATGCACTTGCCACTTACTTACGTCGAATTTTCTTATAAAATTAGTACATTTCCAAGTAAAACAATGTTTTTTTCAACTTGTACAGCCAGCACCGACATTTTAGTAAACAAATATGTTACATTTTGTATACCTACGTAATTCTAATAGTGAATAGCTTTCCTTGTCGCTCCCAAGATTTGAGAAGCGATGGTATTTATTTATGTATATATTTACCTAAATTTACCCAAGGGCCACTAACTATCTAGTGGCCTCGACGAGGACAAAAAGCCGGGTGCTTGTTAAGTCCCGCCAATTGTCCTAATGATATTTTCTAGCTGGATTTTGGCATTTACGCCTTCAGCGTGTAGGCGGTTCCATGAGTTTATAACCCTCTGGGTGAAAAAAAAACATTTGTTTTCAGTGCTACTTGAGAGAACATACTCTCCAACACTATATCTGTGATTGCCCTGTTATCAGTGACTTCATACCAAATGGTATGAGATACTTTAAGCTCTGTAATTACTTCATACACTCAGGAATATTGGAAGATATTCTTGTGTTGTACCCAGATTTTGCTAGTTGGGGCTAATAGATCAGCCTTACATTTCTAATTCTCTCCTGATTCCATGTATGACTTGCCGTCCTGTGAGGTGGGGATGTTGGATGAGCTTGTAGCTAGTTTATGATCTACACTGTAAGCTTTCATATAGAATAGGGTAGCAGCACATTGCTGTCTATACCTAAGCATGTTAATAAAAAGAAATCAGTAATAAAGGTTTTAAATTGTAGCTTGTATAATTATTGTTACTAGTATTATCCTTATTAAATCATAAATGTTAACCATGGATCATTATGATCTTATATTGATATGTAATGTTAGTAAACTGTGCAGTATGTCTCAATTTTTTACTTCTTTGGATATACATTAGAAGAAAATAGGATAAACAACCCATAAATATTTGCTTCATTATATTTTTTTATTTAAATAACTAGATCAATATTTTTACAGCTGACAAGATTTGTTTTACTCACAGGTGCATTATCTGTTAAACAAAAATTGGTTTATTATTACACACATTGCTGCTACATAGCCTTCCCAGCTTGGTGCCTTCTTTTGATAATTATTGTTACACACAGCCAAATTGTGTAACAGGAAGAGGTCTTGGACACAAATTTGTTCCATGCTAAATGTAGAGGAATCAGCTGAGCATTCCTCAAATAAAATAAGCTGCCTCAGCTTATAAGGTAAATAAAATAAGCATTTCTCAAATAAGTAGCTGCCTCACCTTACTGCTACATAGCCTTCCCAGCTTGGTGCCTTCTTTTGATAATTACTTATTGTTACACACAGCCAAATTGTGTAACAGGAAGAGGTCTTGGACTCTTACTTCTCCCTCTCTTTTTTAACAGGCCATAATAGTTTATATAGTTATAATTATAGGTTTAAGTATTCAATGAGAAGTTTTTGAAGTTTTTACCCTTACTTAAGATCATTTGTGCAGCATATTTTTCTGTTTTGTCTCATCCAGATTTAATTTCAAAATAAAACCAAACCAAATAAATTAAAAAGGGGCATGTATAGCTAAGGTACACCCTCTAGCTATACTTATTACTAGGTGAACAGGGGCATTTGATGATAGAAATGCTCCTACCAGCCCAGGTTCATCACCTCTCATATTTCATGTTCACCAGTGTTTATTTACTTAATAACTACTGGTATAATATCTTGCTGTTATAAAACTAATTCTAATATCATAAAAGACATATTTACTACAAGTTTCAAGGAGAGAATTCATATATAGTTAACACGACGGACTCCGTCTTGAAACTCTCCAGCTAAAATGTTTTGTTTATAAGAAAATCGATCCTCTGTGTTGTGTAGTAGAGAAAAATTGACTTATGTCCAGTTTACGTGAAGCTACGAGTGGTCGAGGCCATCCTTCAATCGAGGCGGTGTACTTACGAAAAGTTTGTCCTTCTAAAATGCCTACCTGAATACCGACGTAGCCGCTACGAAGGTGTTAAGAAGAAAGACATTCATAAGTACGCACATAACTGCTTCGTGAATCTGGGGCCAGATTCACGAAAGCACTTACGAACGTATACATCTTTCCTCAATCTTTGACGGCTTTGGTTACATTTATTAATCCGTTTTCAAGCATGAAAACTTCCCATTCAACTGTTGTTATTGTTATAAACAGCCTCCTGGTGCTTCAGAGATCATTAACTGTTTAATAATTGGAAACAAAGCCACCAAAGAGTGACAAAAGATGTACAGGTTCGTAAGTGTTTGCGTAAGTGTTTGCGTAAGTGTTTTCGTGAATCTGGCTCGGTGTGTACAAGGCCCATGGCCACTATAGTTATGTGACTTTCTACATGCATATTTATGGCCATTCTGGCACCTTGCTTTCTCTATTATGTTTATGCTCTAAGGTTTTGTTTTGAAACTTTAATAAAGTAATTATTTTTAAATAGGTCGGAAGGGTAGAGCCGCCATCACTAGCGCAAACTTCTGCCACTGACCACCAGAGGCGCGACAGTCGCCGCCACAGGTAAGTGTTGTTTAAAGAGTAACTCAAGTATTTACATAATCTTTGCCAACAGTGCAAACAGTAGTTCATTTCTGTCGTTATTGATGACCTTCTTCAACCACTTGTTAAATGTTTACATTTGTTTTGATCTTCTATTTATGTTTTATTGATAGAGTGGGTCAAATAACAAGAACGGTATGAATTTATATGTTCTTTCATAGTCTCTCTCACACACACACATACACCTGTCTTTATCTATACAAGTGGAAGTCGGTCTGTCTGTGTAAGGTTGAAGGCCAGACGCTTGGTGTTAGTGTATGGAAACATGACAGGGTGACTCTTTTGTAGGCGGGATGGTCTGGGTCGGCCTCCATATGCTGCTATCCATGGTACAGAATTTTTTTTTTGAGATATATACAAGAGTTGTTACATTCTTGTACAGCCACTAGTATGCGTAGCGTTTCGGGCAGGTCCCTGGAATACGATCCCCGCCGCGAAGAATCGTTGTTACAACCAAGTACACATTTTACTGTTGAGTTAAACAGAGGCTACAGTTAAGGATTTGCGCCCAGTAAATCCTCCCCGGCCAGGATACGAACCCATGACAAAGCGCTCGCGGAACGCCAGGCGAGTGTCTTACCACTACACCACGGAGACTGGTATCAGATCAGATGAATCAGTGAGGGGAAGACGGGCCAAAAGACGCCTTCTGATAACACATTTGCTTACCTTGGCACCCCAAACTTTTCCAACACTCATATGGCACAACATTTTGGGGTTCAACTAACGACGGTGACCGTGCCCAAAATGATGGAGAACATAGATTTTTGTAGCAAACCCATCGAATATTTTTTTGGGTTGTTGTTGGTGTATTGAGGAGATATTTGGTAGGTGGTCGCAGCCGGCCCTCTTGCCGCCCGTGACATGCCAACACGCAAGTTCTGATTGCAGATTTTCCTTCTTGGGACTTCCAAAAAGTTGCACTACTTATGTTTATTGGAGTCCCATATATATATATATATATATATATATATATTATATATATATATATATATATAATATATATATATAAGGGAGCAAGAAGTAAGCCTGGGTCTTGTCCTGAACCCTTCCAAGTGTGAAGTAGTCTCCTCCAACCCAGACATCGTAGCTAGAATAAGGTCTGCCTTGCCTGGAGCCCATGTCATTAGGGCCGAGAACAGCACCCTCCTTGGAGCCCCCCTCGGGTCTAATGCCATTGAGGAGATCCTTGACAAGAAAATCGCAGACCTTAGGAGGATGGAAGACAGAATAGGTGACATCGATGCCCACGATGCTTTTTATCTCCTCACCAAATGCCTATCCCTTCCGAGGCTAACCTACTTTCTGAGGTGCGCCCCATCTTACGACAACCGAAAGCTTGAAGAGTATGACCTCTTACTGAAGACCATGCTGGAAAAAGTTGTTAATCTCTCCCTCAACGAGTGCCAGTGGAAACAAGCCACTCTTCCTGTTAGGCTCGGTGGCTTGGGTGTCCGCACTGCCACCCAAATTGCTGTCCCAGCCTTCCTGTCTTCCTCCTCAGCATCAGATGACCTGGTTAAGGAAATTCTACCTGACACCCTCAGTGATGTAGCGGGGATACAGGACCCCCACTACACGGAATGCGACACGAAATGGGGTGCCATGGCAGACCCAGCACTCAGACCAGCCATGCCGAAAGCCAAGAAACAATCCAGTTGGGACAGCCCCATTGCAGACAAAGAAGCCACAGCTTTGCTGGAGGCAGCAACAACCCCCAGTGATCGTGCACGCCTCACAGCTGTGCAGGCTCCCCATGCAGGGGACTTCCTTTTGGCAGTCCCTATGTCTGCGACAGGCACACGTCTTGATCCGCAGGAGCTCCGTATTGCAGTCGCTCTCCGTCTTGCTGCCCCTATCCACACTGTTCATAGGTGTATTTGCGGCGAGGCAGATGCTGACGAATATGGATTGCATGGCCTGCACTGTGGAAAATCTGGTGGTTGGCACACTAGACACGACGAAGTAAACGACATCATTAAAAGAAGCCTTGCCTCTGCCCAGTGTCCAGCGGAGAGAGAGCCCCGCAACCTTCTGAACCGTGACTCTGTTAGCTTTGCCGGCCGACCAGACGGAATCACACTGCGTCCGTGGAAGGGTGGCAGACAGTTGGCATGGGACTATACTTGCGTATCCACCCTGGCAGCCACATACATCAACCTCTCTGCCGGCACAGCAGGAGCCGCGGCGACACACAGAGAAAGAGACAAGTCAGCCAAGTATAGGCAATTAGATCATCGATACAACTTCGTTCCAATAGGGTCTGAGACCCTAGGCCCATGGGGAGAGAGTGCAAGAAGGTTTCTAAAGGATCTTGGTTCCAAGCTCATTGACACCACAAGAGACCCTAGAGCGGCAAGTTTTCTCTTTCAGCGCCTCAGTGTCGCGATCCAGAGGGGGAATGCTCGCTGCATCCTCGGTTCCTGCCCAACGTCGGAGGAGTTCGAGGAAATCTACAGCCTCTAGGAAGCGAACTATTTTTGTGTCCTCTTAATGCTCATTTTTTTGTATACAATCAGATATGTAACTGTATAACCTTGCTTAATAAAGTGTACACCATAAAAAGGGGGGTGGTAGGAGAAGCGAACACCTCATGTATTCAGAGTTAAATGGCAAGTTTTTCCCTGAATGCTCTGTGTTCCCTTCTCTGAGGCTGTGGGTCCCTATAATTGCACCAGAGGTGGTACCCCCTATATATATATATATATATATATATATATATATATATATATATATATATATATATATATATATATATATATATATATATTTATATATATATATATATATATATATTATATATATACCAGAAANATATCAATTTGAAAATGATATAGCAAGCAAAGCAAAAGACCGAACAAAGCTACTCCACAGTGACATCAGGAGAAAACAACAGTGAAAGAACAGGTAATGAGACTTAGAACAAGCGAGGACAAGTATACAGAGAATCACAAAGAGGTGTGTGAAGAACTCAACAAGAGGTTCCAGAAGGTTTTCACAATAGAACAAGAGGAGGTCATGCATTAGGAGAGGAGGGCAGTAAACCAGGCGGCCTTGGAAGGGTTCGAAATTACGAGAGATGAGGTCAAGAGACACCTGTTGGATCTGGATGTGAAAAGGGCTGTTAATCCAGACGGGATCTCACTATGGGTATGGAAAAAGTGTGCAGGAGCACTTTGCTTGCCATTCTTCATAGTGTGTAATTGGTCACTGGAGGCGGGAGACCTACCAGAAATATGGAAGACGGCTAATGTAGTCCCAATATACAAAAAGGGTGACAGACAAGAGGCACTGAACTACAGCCCAGTGTCCTTAACTTGTATACCATGCAAGGTGATGGAGAAGATCGTGAGAAAAACCTAGCAACACATCTGGAGAGAAGGGACTATGTGACAACCCATCAACATGGATTCAGGGATGGTAAATCTTACCTTACTGGCTTAATAGAATTCTACGACCAGGTGACAAAGATTAAGCAACAAAGAGTAGGCTGGGCGGACTGCATTTTCTTGGATTTCGGAAAGCCTTTGACACAGTATCCCATAAGAGGCTGGTACATAAGCTGGAGAGACAAGCAGGAGTAACTGGCAAGGTGCTCCAGTGGATAAGAGAGTACCTAAGCAATAGGAAGCAGAGAGTTAAAGTGAGGGGTGAGACCTCAGATTGGCGTGAAGTCACCAGCGGAGTCCCACAGGGCTCTGTACTCGGCCCTATTCTGTTTCTGATATACGTAATGATCTCCCAGAGGGTATAGACTCATTCCTCTCAATGTTTGCGGACGATGCCAAAACTATGAGAAGGATTAAGACAGAGGAGGACAGCTTGAGGCTTCAAGAAGACCAAGACAAACTGAAGAATGATCGAACAAATGGTGTTAGAGTTTAACCCAATCAAATGTAATGTAATGAAAATAGGTGTAGGGAGCAGGAGGCCAGATACAAGGTATCATTTGGGAGATGAAATTCTTAGAGTCAGAGAGAGAAAGACCTGGGGGTTGATATTACGCCAGACCTGTCCCCTGAAATCCATATCAAGAGGATAACATCAGCGGCTTATGCCAGGTTGCCAACATAAGAACGGCATTTAGAAACTTGTGTAAGGAATCTTTCAGAACATTATATACCACATATGTCAGACCAATCCTGGAGTATGCGGCTCCAGCATGGAGTCCATATCTAGTCAAGCAAAAGACTAAACTGGAAAAAGTTCAAAGGATTGCACCAGACTAGTACCCGAGCTGAGAGGATGAGCTACGAGGAGAGGCTACGGGAATTAAACCTCACGTCGCTAGAAGACAGAAGAGTTAGGGGGACATGATCACCACATACAAGATTCCCAAAGGAATTGATAGGATAGATAAAGACAGGCTATTTAACACAAGGGGCACACGCACTAGGGGACACAGGTGGAAACTGAGTGCTCAAATGAGCCACAGAGATAACAGAAAGAACTTTTTACTGTCAGAGTGGTTGACAAATGGAATGCAGTAATGTGGTGGAGGCCGACTCCATACACAGCTTCAAGTGTAGATATGATAGAGCCCAGTAGGCTCAGGAACCTGCACATTGTTGATTGACAGTTGAGAGGCGGGACCAAAGAGCCAGAGCTAAACCACCGCACACACAAATAGGCGAGTACAACTACGTGAGTACACACACACACCTTTGACATACTTTCTCTGTATAGTACTAAAGAAAGTAATCATTAAGAGGGTTGGAGAGAGCAGGAAGTTGGTAACATTCGAGGCAGCTGCATATGGGAATGTGAAGGACACTCCCGCCTGCTGAACCTGAGTAAGTTTGCATGCAAGATACTGAAACACTTGGACATTAGATCTGTTTTGACTGAGAAGAATGTTTAGATTCCTTCCGCCATTAAGCTGGATTAGGTAAATACTCTTTAGACAGGGAACAGTCGTTGGTGGAAGAGGAAATGTCGGAGTAGAAGAGGTAGGAAGCGTGCTGTCCCGCTGGGCTCGGTCCATGGACCTCTGCTGTTCCCATTTCTGTAGATGACCTGACCTGTAGATGACCTGACCTGTAGATGACCTGACCTGTAGATGACCTGGACCTGTAGATGACCTGTCTGTAGACATGACCTGTAGATGACTGACCTGTAGATGACCTGACCTGTAGATGACCTAACCTGTAGATGACCTAACCTGTAGATGACCTAACCTGTAGATGACCTGACCTGTAGATGACCTGACCTGTAGATGACCTGTCCTGTAGATGACCTGACCTGTAGATGACCTGACCTGTCGATGACCTGACTGTAGATTACCTGGCCTGTAGATGACCTGACCTGTAGATGACCTGACCTGTAGATGACCTGACCTGTAGATGACTGACCTGTAGATGACCTGACCTGTAGATGACCTGCCCTGTAGATGACCTGTCCTGTAGATGACCTGACCTGTAGATGACCGACCTGTAGATGACTGGCCTGTAGATGAACTGACCTGTAGATGACCTGTCCTGTAGATGACCTGACCTGTAGATGACCTGCCCTGTAGATGACCTGACCTGTAGATGACCTGCCCTGTAGATGACCTGCCCTGTAGATGACCTGCCCTGTAGATGACCTGCCCTGTAGATGGCCTGCCCGTGGAGGAGTGGCCGTCGTCGTGAGTGACAACTACAACCTACCGGTAGTGTAGTTTGGTTCCTTCTCGTCTCACAATCGTGAATTCCGGGTTCGTATCCCGGGCGGGACAGAAATAGTTCGACCGCATTTCCTATCACCTAATGCACCTGTTCACCTAGCAGTAAGTAGGTACCCGGAAGTTTATCAGCTTGTTGGGGGGGGGGGACGATGTCGATACAAGCCTAATTGTATAAATACACTCTGGCTGCCTGTCCCTCGACACAATGAATTAGTAATTATAAATTGCATTTCCAGCAATTTATAATAACATTACAATTATATTCAATTGAGTAATTACAGCATTTGTTCAACATGTGTAATGAAATTTTTCGATTTTAGGTCGGCGTTCAATGCCCCGACCGTCCCAAAGTGGTTAGGCCACCATTCCTTCCCTCCGTCCCATCCCAAATCCTTAATCCCCGTCCCAGTGCTCTATAGTCGTAATGGCTTGACGCTTTTCCCCTAATAATTCCCTTCCCTGCCACTCGGATGAACACAAAGTGTGAATGAGAATAATTCTTGGAACGGTTTACATATTGGTTTACATCTATGAGTGGTTCAAACTCTCGTGGGGGGGGGGGGGGGGTACTGATTGTCTAAGTCAAGATAAGATATACAACCATTTCAAGAGTCAGTGACCTTGTTGCCTGACCCCCGTGGGTGTATGGGTCCTCTTGCATGACCCCCGTGGGTGTGTGGTTCCTCTTGCATGACCCCCGTGGGTGTATGACTCCTCTTGCATGACCCCCGTGGGTGTATGGCTCCTCTTGCATGACCCCGTGGGTGTATGGCTCCTCTTGCATGACCCCCGTGGGTGTGTAGCTCCTCTGCATGACCCCGTGGGTGTATGGCTCCTCTTGCATGACCCCCGTGGGTGTGTGACTCCTCTTGCATGACCCCCGTGGGTGTGTAGCTCCTCTTGCATGACCCCCGGGGTGTGTGACTCCTCTTGCATGACCCCGTGGTGTATGACTCCTCTTGCATGACCCCGTGGGTGTATTGGCTCCTCTTGCATGACCCCCGTGGGTGTATGGCTCCTCTTGCATGACCCCCGTGGGTGTGTGACTCCTCTTGCATGCTAAAATACAATGACTGTTGTCAATTTCGTTTGTCTCAGGTCTGTGAAGTTTTATGGGCCATGGTAGCATAAGCACTCTTATATGGGCCATGGTAGCCCAAAACAGACACAAATATTAAATACACACGCAACACACTCAATACACCACGCAACACAACACAACACACGCACACACACACACACACACACGCACACACACACACACACACACACAACACCTCCACACCCACCACACACACCACACAACACACACGCACGGACACACACACGCACAACACCACACACACATAACCAACACCACACACACACACACACCACACCACACACACGCACACACACACACCACACACACACACACACACAACACACACACACACCACACACACACCACACCACACACACAACACAACACACACACACACACACGGCAACCCAACCACACACACAACACAACACACGCACACACACACACAAACCACAACACCCAACTTTTCCCAAATCCGTCACTAAGCCAATATCATTAACAAGACCCAGAAAGGAAAATATGAAAACAAAAATCCTCTATATTTTCCAGGCACGCCACTCTGTGATTGGTGAACACTGGAGACAATTGACAAATCAGAAAATTGAAATCGACATCAGGAGCATCGAAGTTCCTAATAGAGAGTCGCCTCGGAATGCGTGATAGACCCAGGAATCCAATCTTAACTGGGGGCGCTGTACGACAGTCTGAAGACAGCACGCGACAAATTGAAACA